>CM067498.1:24492040-24544654 GCA_034552555.1 Semaprochilodus insignis
ATATATATATATATATAATATAATCACCTGATGCTTGACACATTGTTTTACAATAATTTTGTGTTGTGGAATGTGGAAAATTTCACATACAGGGAAAATTTTGACCCAAAAAGCTTTTTTTGAGAAAAGGTTTTGACCAAAAGTGGTTCATTTAGGGTGTTGTAAAACCTAAGAAGGCAGGTGTAGGTTTTGCTAGTGTTTCTGGACAGTAAATAAAATGGCTATACTCACATTGTAGACATTGTGACCCCTGGGTCCCTTCACCACCACTGTGAAAAAAATTCAAGCAGGTCAGGTTCTCTACAGTGAACCGTTTTACATCAACCCATTCTGAAATAACATTAGATGTACAATATGTTCTATAATATACTGTAAGTACTGATAGAAATATAATAGTGTTTAATTAAGATTAAATTGACTATACTGATTAGTGCAGTGGCCAAAACTGATTACCAAAAAGAGCATCTTTAAATGAAAATCAATAAGCTATCATTTTCACTCCCTTCAATATTACTATTCATTTGCTATTCATGGGCTGCTATGTAATAAAGTAACCATTGTTTTATTTGTAAGCATTTTTTAAGCAATTTAATACTTTATAATTAAAACATGAATTTGACCACTGCATGCACAATTTGAAATGACTTCCAGGAACGCCATGTGCAAGAGCAGTAAATTATTCATTTGTGATTAAAAGTCTTTTTTTATCCATTTGTTTATTTATTTATTTATTGTTACAGAGTATGTCCCCTGTGAGACGTGGTTGTTTAAGTTAGGAGTGTGGAAGAGGCTGAAAGAAAGTGAAAGTGTTTGTGAAGCCTGCGTCTCCCTCCCTCTGGGACAAGTGTAGTGCTATTATTGATCGCTACACTGGGTGGTGGCAGAAAGCGTCATCTCTTAGTGGTAGAATGTGTGACTGGTCTCGTTTGCTATGAGTTTGAGTTATGATTCAGTTTAGACAGGCATCCTTTATGATGATAAAGGGACAACAACTTCTATATATATATAGTTGTGTCTGGAGCTGGCGGAATAAAAAGAAATCAAACTGCTGTACTTTATGGAGAAACCTTACTTTAAATCTGTTCTACAGTACGAGCATGTTACATTTTAACCCTCCTCCATTTTAATTTAATGATCTAGATGAAGAGATGTAAATGTTGATCTAGACAAACATACTAAGAGATTGTTAGAAGACCTGTTTGCCTCTTATACAGAGGGATGTTAGTAAGTGATATATTTCAAACAATGTTTCACTCATGTCTTCCAGTAAAATTCTTTCATGTGCCTTCTCTTACTCACCTTCAGTTATACTGGCCCTTTGTCATTGAAATACTTAATTTATACTATTGTGCATTAAATGAAATTCGTGAATTTAAGACTTAGCATCATGCTAAATATGCTATTATTTTGTTTCATTTGTCGCTGCTGTTCTGCTCTGCCGAACAAAGGAACAGTTTCTTTTCTCAGACCATCATGCTCATAAATAGCTGACTACCAATATCATCTGCTTGGCCATAGTTCCTTTTATCCCCTAATAGTTATTACACCCAGTCTTACCTTTGTGGACCATAATCTCACTCCTATACATGTTGTACACTGCTGTTGTTTGCTTGTCACTGTTCAATCTGTATATTGCCTGCATACTGCGTGCTTCTGTCAGTAATATGCTCATTGTCTGTGTATGACATGTCCTTGTATAATCTGTGTATACTGTGTTTATTGTATTGTGTGTATTGTCTGGAAATTACATGTTCATTACCTGTATATTGCATATTATACTAGAGACATCAGCATCCAGAACCAAATTCCTTCTGTGTGTGTCAACGTACTTGGCTAATAAACCTTATTCTGATTCTGCTATCTGCTCACTGGGTGAACTTTATGCAAATGAGCTGAGTGTCTACCAATCAAACTGTTGTTCAAATTAAAAGACAAACTCCACCCTACCAAAGGGGGAAAATATGAGTTGTGTTCTTTTGTTATTTTCCCTGATTGTTTTTAACCTTTGAAATTAAATTAAATGTAACAAAATTTCTTTCCTTTCTTTTTCTCTCCTCTTTCCTCCTCTCTGTATCACTATTCTGCAGCAGCGTCCAGTGAAGCAGTCCCTGGCAAGCTCTCTGTGTCGGGAGTCTCACTGGAAGTGTCTGCTTCTCACACTGCTTATGTACGGCTGTTTTGGTACGCTGGCCTGGTGTGGGTTATGCAAGGTTCCAGTATTAGCCTCAACAGAGCCTGCAGCAGCAGTCATGGAGCCTGGGGACCCTTCCACAACTTCTGCTGCTGCTATCGCTTTCAGCCCTGATGAGCTGGCTCTAGACAGTCCCTGCTCAAGCGGCTACGTCTACATTCCTCTAGCCTTTCTGGCCATGCTGTATGTGGTGTACCTGGTGGAGTGCTGGCACTGCTACTCCAAGACAGCCATGCTGGCTCAAGCTGAGGTTGCAGAGGTGTATGAGCGTGTTCAGCGGCTTCAGCAGGCCACGCCATGCATCTGGTGGAAGGCCATCAGTTACCACTATGTGCGAAGGACCAGACAGGTAACTCGCTACCGCAATGGTGATGCATACACCACCACACAAGTGTACCACGAGCGTGTCAACACGCATGCTGCAAGCTCGGAGTTTGACTATGCGAGGCTCGGAGTTAAAGACGTCTCAAAGGAGCTAAGGGGTCTCCTGGAGCACCCAGCAGTGCGGCTGCGCTTTACAAAGTGCTTCAGCTTCTCCAGTGCTCGGGCAGAGGCCGCCTACCTCACGCAGCGAGCACGCTTCTTTGGTGAAAATGAGGGCCTGGATGACTACATGGAGGCAAGGGAGGGAATGCACCTGAAGAACGTTGACTTTCGTGAGCACATGCTGGCCTTCCCTGACCCTGCGCGGCAGCCCTGGTATGCCCGTCGAAGGGTGTTCTGGCTCGCCTCAGCTCTGTTGCTGTCCTGGCCACTACGCGTGGTAGCAGAGTACCGCACTGCATATGTGCATTACCATGTTGAGAAGCTGTTCGGGGATGGCGATGACAGAGGGGATGGAAGTGAGAACGGAGGAATAAATGAAAATGGAAATGGAGCGGGAGTTGGATCAAGCTATCGTGCCATTTCTCGGGTCAACACTGTCGACATGACAGAGCTGGAGTGGCACATTCGCTGCAATCAGCAGATGGTTCCTAGCTATTCAGAGGCTCTGCTGATGGATCCTGGCTCAGACACCAACCAGAGCACCAACCCTCCTCCGGCTGGGTCAAATTCTGTCGGGGGTGGCCCTACCCTGCCCGTTGCTTTTACCTCAGCCTACCTGCTCCAAAATTGCCCTCGCTGTCGGCGATCCACTAGCAGTGCCTCGCTCCCTTCCAGGCTGAGAGGCCCAACAGCCACCTTGCTGAGTAGCACTGTGGCTGGAATGAGGGCTGGTGGAGTGGGGGGTGTTACCGGAGGTCCGGGGAGGCTGGTTCTGAGCAGGAGCGGCTTTTCTTTAGGACGCCTCCAAGCCTCACGGCCCACTTCCCTCTTCCATTCACGCAGTGTGGGTGGAGGACTAGGGGGGAGAGGAGAAGAAGGGACTGCTGGTGGAGGTGGAGGTGGAGGGTTTCTTGGTTTGGGGTCAAGACAAGACGAGGAAAGCAGAGGGGTGCTAGAGGGTGAAGGAGAGGTGGATGAGGAGGAAGAAGTAGAGGGAAATGAGGAGGCAAGGGAGGATGGTGGAGAGAGAGAGGAGGAGGTTGGAGAGCAACAGGAGGAAGGTGAAGGAGAAGAAATGAGAGAGGGAGAAAGAGATCGCCCTCCTCCATATCAGGATGCTTTTTTTTTCCCTGTGTTGATAGTGCATGGAGAGGAGAGTTGTCATTCAGTAGAGGACACCTCTTAAAGAGAAGAGTTTGACCTAAAAATGAGAAATAGGAGGATAGAAGTCTATATAAAGACAGAGGTAGTCCTGTTTTTTTTTTCCATAGCGAATGAAACCAGTAGGACCAGACAGACCTCGACTTTGCGGAAGAAATTGATTCGGGCTAACAGTGATGCCATCATATAAAATGAATTGTGTACTACTACTATGCCTTTACAAAGCAACTCATACTGAAGGAAATTGAACAACTCTAAATCAATAAATGTGCATGAACCACAAAAAGAGCAGGAAGCAGTGATTATTTCCTGATTAGGACGAAGATATCTATGCAAGACTGAGAAAACCCAGATACAAAGAGCAACAGATTTCTAAAACCACGTTCTGCAGTAGTTAAACATAAGGAAAAAAACTCTTGTTAAAAGATGAAGCAGAACTAAATTTCCTAGCTTGTTTTTTTTCCAGGTAAAGACAAGAGAACATCACAGATACCATAGGACCAAAATTTTGGTTTTACATTATCAAGCTAAACAAAATGACCATTGATTGAGATTAGACACTTCTACTAGACAGGCTGTGCATGTAGCTTAACGTAATTGCCTAAGCCAAAATACTAACTATATATACAAATAGAGTGTGTCCCATTTTTCAGATGGTAGGACAAAATGGAAAACACAGTGACCCTGTTTGTGACTTTAAGCTATCCAGACTGTTAGTCTATGCTTAGATCCTAGCCACTGTTGCCTCCTCTGGTTTAATCTGATTTGCATGTTGTTTGCATCAAGTCTCGGGCGATGCAAATATACTTGTGTTGCCATTGCTGGACGTATAACGGCCTTTCAGACATGTTTTGGAACTTTTTGGTTCCTTAGGAAGGAGTGTATAACTTTTGTTGGTGAGCTTGGAACAAGATTTGCTATTCCTACTGAGAAGAACATGAAACAGGACTTGAAATGGAATCTGAAAAGCAGAAAGTGGAGCACACAGTGTGGAGTGTTCTCTATGGCAGAAGCTTTACTACGCACGCCTCTTGTTTATAGTGAAGCACATTCATTGTTTATGTTTTGAGTTTATATTCATTTTTTTATTAACATTTTATTTGTTTTTAGTGCATCACCAGTTTTGCCTCACAAAGGGCTTTGCTCTGCTTCAATGCCTCACGCTGACACATTGCATTATGGGAACTTCAACAACAAGTATACAGCACGTTGCCTTCCATTGTAGCCTCTGTATTTGTCTTATAGGCTTTATTGTGTCACATGAGCGTAAAACTGACTAATCAGTAATGAGAAAGTTAGTGTGGCAAGAAAAACTCACACTGATTCCTAGTAACTATATACATATATATATATATATATGTATTTGTCTAACATACAGTTATACCAAACAGTTTTATTTTTGCACAGATGCTCATAAGCCATATTTTAAGTCCGTCAAAATATCCATTTTGGGCGATTTTATGTTATATATATCTGATGCCTTCATGTCTTCCTAGTGCTTTGTGGTTTTGTGTCTAATACTATGTTACAAACATTTTTAAATATATCATCTCGATGTAAATACTGTATGTGAACCTTTTATTTGACCAAATCTTTACTAGTGTTGAATAATTTGAATATGTGTTTGACCTAGATACAATTCACTGTGCAATGCCTTTAAGCTTGAGATTTGAACACTGACACTCATCCTTCTTTAATACATGGTCTGGAACATGCCAAAGCCTAAAGAGCACAAGCTCTCGTATTAAACTTGAAGGCCAGGCAGACTTCCAAGTGCCATGCAGTGTTTGCCACACAAACAAACTGGCAAAATACATTTCCTTTTAATGTTTATATGGATGTATACATACATACATGGGTGATAAATTACAGAAAAAAACGAATGTCAAGTGTCTTAAAGAGGTGTTGGGAGAACTTGCAGAAGCTTCAGTGTGCTTTGGCATAGATCCTGTAAGTCTCTGGAACTGTACTGAAGGGCTGGAACACCATTCTTCCAAAAGATATTCCCTCAGTTAGTTGTTTGACAACAGAGGTGGAGAGCGCCCGACATGTTGGTCCAAAACCTTCAAAAAGGTGTCCAATTGGGTGGAAATCTGTTGACTGTAAGCAAGTAATTTACATCATTTTCATATTTATCAAAGCATTCAGGGACCCCTCGTGCCCTGTATATAGGGGAATTGTCAGAAACCACTCCCTCCAGAATAGAGATGCTTCAATATGAGATAAAGGAGATCAGTCTAAATTACTTTGTCTTGATTTACAGTGATGCATTCCTCAACAGGTCAGCCGGATCCAAGCCATGTCAGTATAAGAGTGGGGAATATAGAGCCCAACATGGTACACCATGCAGGGCGTTTATTTACAGTTCATTGGTTAACTGTATTATGAAATACACCTGGTCTGGAAACATCTGGAGTTTATGTTTTTCATGACATTTCATGACATGTTTTTCCTCTAATTTGTCACCTGTTTGTATGTGTAAAAAAAAGTGTGTTCTTCCAATGTTGTCAGAATGTTATGTGTTGCCACTGGAATGTTGATTAACAGTGACATTTTCATGGTCATGTAAATCAGGTTGAGAATGTATAGCGTGCCACAAACATTCTTCTGTACAGCTGTGCTCCAGAGATATAATGTCTGTAATCTAATGTCAGATTCTAAAGCCTAAAGTCTGGAATTCAGAGACTGACCTACAGTCTATTTCAGGATTCCAGTGCCTCAGATTTCACACCAAGTATGGATATACTTAACCTCCATGAGAACAGTCAGTAGCGTTGAGTTCAAGTTTGTTACATCTGGCTGTGGAGTCAATACATGGAGAAACCTTCTCAAGAAGTTCCCGTTACAGAGCATAGAATCCTAGAGCTGTATTTTACTGACTTCACCGTTGTTTCCACTGCTGCATGGAGCTCAGCAGAAAGAGCGTTTTCCATTCTGAGTGAATGTTCTGAATGTCTTGATGGAAAGGATAGAGTGATGGAGAAATGGAGAGTTTGTTTTGTTTTATTTATTTATTTATTATTATTTCTTTCTTTTTTGTCATTGTTAGTGATTATGCAGTATGTGTTGACTGAATTGGCTGGCTGACATGTACACTGAGTCCCTTTAAAGCAGCTAATCTCAATCAGCAAGCAAACAACTGCTTCAATGCCTCAAGCATCAAATGATGCACGTTGTTATATGGTAGCAAGGACTCGCTGGTTTGATATGGACCTGTAAGAAGGATTAACATGATCATAACTGATGATCACCATGACATGTTGATACATAATAAAATCAAACTGCTTGACTTAAAACACTTGCCTTATGTCGTTTTAAATTACGTTTCCTATACACTGTAAGAAGTGAAACAGGGCAAAAGTGGATTTTTGAGGTTTGAAATGATGTAAAATATTGTTCAATTAATCCATTTACTATGCTTTTTACATCAAGACAACAAGACAATTATATTGCTTGTTACCACATGAAATATTTTTTAGGTTGAAATGGCAAACTACCTTATTACAGTGGAGAGCATTAATTCAGTGATCTCCATATTGACATGATGCATATAAGCTATCTATAATTATCTTGCGTGTTTGAGGTGGTAGTAAGTTCAGGCTCCTGCAGATGGCATTGCACAAGGATGACCAGGCAATAAATACCTGTGGAGTGAGCGACAGGATTCATAGATTGAGAAGAGGTGGTACAGTGCAGTGAATGTCTCATGTGATGTGTGGAAAATGGGTCCAAAGCAGATGTTAATGATTGGCGAAAGGTTTGCATTTGGGCGTACATAGTGTGAAGGAAGTAGAAGAGTAAATATGTTATTTAACAAGACACCCTTGTTATGTAAATTGGGGAACTTGATAAAATAACCAGCTTCTTGTTCAAATTTTCTCATGCCACCTTAAATGGTGCAGCAGATATGCTGATGTTTCACTTTTTCTGTTTTCAGTTTTTCAAAGGTTGGGGGGGGGGGGGCGGCAAAACTACAGACAAGGGAAATGTAAGTAGTATAAAAATTATAATGTTGTGTGTTTGTTTGGCTGTTTAGCGCTAGTTATGGCTAACAGTTGAGGGAATATATAATATAGTATAGTAGAATATCATGAAAAGGGTCATTTTAGTGCATAGTTTCATTGAAAAGGATCCATAATCTCAGATCATTTGAATATTTAATAAGATTAAACTGAAATGGCTGTACAATACAGAAATGTCCAATGTCTGTCAAGTATGTCCCTTTATGCACTTTGCTTGTCTCTGGTTCTGCAGTGGCTTAATATTAGGAATGTGGCAGCTGCAATGTTTATTGTCACATCAAATTTACACAGGTGTGGAGCTGAGTGAAAATTTTAGGCGTGTGGTTCCTTGCAGTATTTATATGTAAATACACTCATCATCAAAAGAACAGCTGCACCCAGAAGGAAGTGTCGGATTGTACTGCTAATGGGAAGGAAGATAAAGGTTACCAGGGACAATAAATGATGATAGATTTAGACTGATATGGGTTAATATTTATTGCACTACACATACAGAAGTAGTGTCTCTCAGTATGGCGTCAGGCTGCCATGTTTGCTAATGCAACATGCATACGTCTCAGAATGAAGTTGCAGAAGTTCCTAATGGGGTCCTGCTATAATCCATCCCATGCAGCTTGGGTCATGGGGGTGCTGGAGCCTACTCCAGCGCTCATTGGGCAGAAACCAGGAAATTGTTCCAGAAAGGGTTCCTGCTGCTCTGTTGCAGCGCTGTCACTGACTTATAAAATAGAAACCCCTCCAATCATATCAGACCTCCTAAGTTGTAAGCGACTCATATCAGACCTGGGAAGGGGTCTCTGGTTTTTCAGCAATTGCTGAAGCTGAAGACAGGATTTTGACTAAATGCACACAATACAATGTACAGAGTGAAACAGCTAGTAGTTACAGAGTGAATATATCCACCTACAGTCTGGACCTGTGTTATATTATGGTCAGTATAGCTGCTGTCAGGTTTTTACGTGGTTGTTTGTAGCAACACTCCGTAACATCAGCTGTCCACCAGTATTGACTACTTGCGTGTATTGTGTAGTTCCCCTCTCTCTCGGGCAACTGCTTGAAGGAAGTTCAAAAGAAGGTCCCACCATAGAAGGGCATTTAAAAATCACCTCTGAAAACAATCTTTGAGTATCTTTAACCATGTTGTAATTCAACGTGTACAAAAACACACATTTCAATTTGCGACAGATATGTGTCTTAGTGTAAAAGCATCTTATCGGTTAGCTTTCTTCACACTGAAGATAAAAACTTGCTGTCATGTTAGTGTTTAGCGTATACAGAGTAAGGGTTCCCACAGAGGACAAACATGAAGCCAGTGTAAACCATGGTAAACCTCTGAATCTGGTAGAAATGGTGAGGAAATGTGATTTCTCCTTCGACTAGCACAAACCATAAACAACACCATAAACAAGCAAGGTGGCTGATGTTGGGGGCGAAATTATTCAGGTGGTATTGGCAAGTTAACAAAAACTTCAGTATTGAAAAATATTTTCTCTTCAAGTCAAACAAGTCTTGGACATTACACATTCAGTATATCTCTCATGACAAAGCATGTTTGCATGAGTAAGTAACTTTTATTAGTGACGCCCCTGGTGCAGACCCAGAGCTATAGCCTACAATTAGCATTCTCACATATGTGTTTTTTTCGTCCTGCTTCTCAAATCACTTGTTTATAATAGAGGTCAGAGCAACAAGGTGCCAGTCATTTATAGTAGTTATCCTGGCTGGAACCGGAATATGCTGGCACAACTAAAAGATAGAGATAGATGCTAGCTGATGTGCACATGCTTTTGCCGTCAGGTCCAGCACCTTTCCTGGACACGTCTGTGTGTGGTGGCCCCAGTCCACACCTTGTGGAGCTCTCCCATGTGCGTAAATTGACTTTTCTTGACAATCCTCTCAAAACCGCACTAATCTCTGTTGCTCGTACACCTTTTTCCCCCTTCCAGTTAGCTTTCCATTAAAATGCTTTGTTACAGCACTCTGCACACTGCCAGTCTTTGACTTTTCCCATGATTGTGGTGTTTATTCTAAACTAGACTGAGAGATATGTGTTATTTATAATATATATATATAATATTAATATTCTAGTGAATGGACATACAGAATTTTTCATTAGCTATATTTTAATGTTTAATCAACAATAAAACAAAAAAGGCTTATAATAGGCCAGAAGTGGCTCATTGTCATCTAAAGCAACATGCAGTCAAACTGACTCTTCAGAACAGGAATGTTTAGACAGGGTGAGAAGGGAGCTGTGCTGTTTCATCTTTATGTTTTTTGGATGAATTAAGTCTCAGAATTTCTTTAAGTCCCAATGGAACTGTGTATAATATGTCATCTTTATGACTGTGTTTAATCTATTGACACTTTTTAATAATAACTGGAGAAGTTCATCTCCTGAAGAAAATGCAGAGTGATTGCAGAGTGCTTGAGTCTGTCGCTAGCTGGTTACTAAGGTTTCTAAAAATGAATGGGAGTGTATGGGAGGAACAAGGGACAAACAAACAACACTTAGAGGAGTGCAGGTCAGTATGGCTGTGCATTAGAGTTTGGGGATCTGTTCTGAGTGTGTATATGTGGTTTGGTGGCTGTAGGTTAAAGGATACAATAGGGTTTTGGTGGGCCCAAAAATGAAGGGATAAGAAAAAAACAAATAGACGAGTGATGGTCGGACCAATATTGAATTTGTGCTTGGGGGGGTCTGCCCTGAGATAGTACATATAAAATGATGCCTGTCAGTCGAGCAGAAGTACAGTAGATGGGTATGCACTTTTCCACCCTTTTCATTCTTAAAAGGAAAAAAATGTAATTCAATAAAGTTTTTCCAAAAAAACATTTGATCAAAAAGCTGTACACAAGCACATCATTCCCAATCAGACTGAACATTCCAGAGTTGGAACGGTGTTGTTATTTTGAAAACTGTGGGACTAATTAATGGGCAAAAAATGTGTGCGAAGAATAACAATAGGGTTGCACATTGCACAATCACTAATAGTAATAATAAGGAGAAGAAGAAGATCCTAATCTACACAGTTCTTTATGTTTCTTGTCTTTCTCATGATCCAGGCTTCTGTCTAACTGTTGGAGGATGTGGTCCACTAGATGGCACTAGATGAAACTGAAAACCACATAAAACACAAAGCCTCTCATCTCCCTGCTGTGATATTGATATTTGTCCACTGGGTGGAAGAAATGAGAGAGTAACTTTTCTACTGCTATACCTTTAACTTTCAGTGTGTTTCCTTTTTACTGTAAACATCTAACACTGCATATATAGGTATGAAGCCCGGGTGGCTTTGCTTTTTACTTAATTCTATTTTTTTTTTCTTGCAAACACAATATTCTTCAGGAAATGTCTAGTTATGTCTAGTTCATGTCAGGTTATTTAATCATATGATTAAACATGAAAGGTTTAAACAGAAATTAAGGGAGTTCACAGTAAATACTGAACACATAGTTCCTTACATTACACTTTTTGATTGCATTAACTAATTTTGGAAATCAGTTTTATGATCAGTGATGTCTCTCTTTAAAATCACTTTTTAGATGTAACAGAAAAGAAAAGCAGCCGGAGTGTTGAGACATCTTAATAAGCAATTCTTCATTTGTTCTGCAGCTTACTTATAAGGTGCACTTTCTCTCTTCCCTTCTGTTCCTCTCAAGTGTTCTCAGTATGTTTTGTTTCTAGTTATTTCTTCACTGCATCTTAATTTTTTTAAATATGGAATGTAACTTTAGATAGATATAATTCACTAGAGAGAGAAGAAATTATATAGAGAGAATAATAGAGAGAAGATCAGAAGAAGAAATAGAAACTGACAATCAAACTCATACAGAGAGAAATAAGAACTGCCACTGAGTAATTGTTCTAACTCTGAAATCACTGAAGTCATTTAAATGTGTGATAAAATGATAAACCACTTATAGGAAAATAGAAGTTCTCTGTTTCTCTAGGGAAGTAATTCATGCTTTTGCCTTTGTCTTTTCTCACCTTTGACACACATAATACAGTGTGGTGAGTTCAAGACATTCCTTCTTCATGATGTAAATAAACAGAAAATACACACACGTTTGAAATTCTGAGATGGCTGTTTAAAATGTTTAAAGGATGTAATATGTGGGCGGGGCATTGGCCAAACATTTAACATTTTAAAAATAACATTAACGAACATGAGATTTGGAAGAGTTTTGCATATAAAGAACAAAATTTATTGAACCATCTTGACTAAACCTTCGAAGTGGAAACTGATACAGATGGATTTCCTTGTTTGCTTACTACTGAAATGAGTAATGATGGTCACACTACCATACAAAGACCATCTTTGTCCTACTCTGCCTTCATATAAGAACCCCATAAACCGGGAGAAATAGGACAATTATAAATATGTGGAGATATATGAATCAGTGAGGAGTGATGTAAATGTCAAAGTACGTTCTGACTCCAACAGGCCCTTCAGAGTGAGCTCTTTCAGCATGCACATACAGTTGTGCTTAAAACTTTGTCTACCCTTTAGAGGTTTCTATATTTCTGCATAACTTTTCACCTGAAATGCACATCAGATTTTCACTCAAGTCCTAAAAGTAGATTAGGAGAAGCAAATTAAACACATGAGACAAAAATATTGGACATTGGAAAATGATGCAATATTACATTTCTGTAAGTGGCAAAAGTATGTGAACCTTTGCTTTCTTCTAAAGGGTTCACAAATGTTCAAGCATCACTGTAGCTGCAGTTCTACACTGTGGAGAATCACACAGCTGTACATACAAATATAATCAGATCATTTTAAGTTATATGCATAGCAAACATGTATTCTTTTCAACTGTAAACTATATTTACATTTTACTGTATATATCTATAGTAAAAAAAATTTGACACATTGTAAAGAAACAGCTGGTGATTTCAAATAAGGTCACAAAATAAAAGATGACAATAGTGGAGATGTTTTGTCCTGACAGTGACAATATGTAGTTTATGGACAGAAATTCATTCAAGAAATTCTGAAAAGAACGAATATGGGGATCGATAGAGTCTGTAAAGTGCAGATAACAGCTTACACGTATAAATATATTTTAGGTTGTTCATTTGAAAAGCTTTGCAAAAAATTTATGAGTTTACAATAAGTACTGACTGGCATGTCAGTTTTAAATTAGACTTCAAATAAACCATATAATATGCAGAGGGGAGAGAGGGAAGTCTTACACACAAAAAACACACAAAAACATGCACTACTTTCTTATTACAACCACACAAAGTACAGAAAAGAGCAAGTGCAATGTCAGTAAATGTGTAATGATGAGCAGTACTACATACTATAGTAGTCACATACATACATACATTTTAAGCGCTTTTGCTAGAACTTTTAAGAACTTCAAACATCTTCATTCTGCAAAGCGAAGCTTTCACATACTCTGATTCCTGAATGTTGTAATCCTCTACACTCTACGGATCTTCTAGGGATTTTTTCTGCAAACAGTTTTTCAAAGTCCTTTGTTGATCAGTTGTGTCTGGAGCTGACAGAATGAAAAGAGATCAAACTGCTGTACTTCATTGAGAAATGTAACCTGAGCTGCGTATTAGGGAATGTACACATTATAGATTATCACACTCAGTCCTTATGTGCCTACATAAATGAGTAAAGCCTATTATAAAGAATCAGTCAGATTTCTCCCAGAGGTGAATGTAGCCCGCAATCCAATCACATTAGCTAACAGGAAAAAGAGAAAATGACTGCAGGTAAAATAAAGTCTCATCTCTTAAAAACCACTGTTTAATAGAAGGTGGTCCGATGAGTGTGCTAAATCAGAGGTGTATATGTTTTCCTGCTCAGACCACAATTAATTTGTTTATTACATTTAATGTTATTACATAAACACCAAACTCACTTATTACAGTAAAACATGGGAGAAATTGTTTGCTTTATAATAATAATTCATCTTCCATTGTTTGTAGTACTTCTTTTTCTCAGCTTTCTTAGTTATTATAGATAGTATAATAGATAGTTATTACTACTAATGTCTTTTTGTCACAAATTCTATTCACAGAAATTGTTCATTAAATCTGCAGATTGTCATCAAGAGTTTTTTCTGATATACAGTACAGATATTTACCACTGCTGGGTGATCCGGATGATTCTACAACTGGGAAAAAAATCAAATTA
The DNA here is from genome assembly GCA_034552555.1 of Semaprochilodus insignis. Classification (NCBI taxonomy): domain Eukaryota; kingdom Metazoa; phylum Chordata; class Actinopteri; order Characiformes; family Prochilodontidae; genus Semaprochilodus; species Semaprochilodus insignis. Next base: position 24,506,062 of record CM067498.1, read on the forward strand.
GAATTGCAATAAGAAAAATAAATTTGTATTAAATTTTGTTAGCAGAAAAAAAATGTCTTGCAGATTTGAAGCTAAAATCGTCAAATTCAGTTTGTTTTCCGTGAGAAATGACTCACCCCTGTAACAGAAGAAAGGAAGGATAAGATTGCAGTTCTCATCAGTCCACTGTCCAGAGTTACCCAGTGATGCAGCAGTACAGTGTTCAACAAAGTTCCAGTTATCAGCCTTGTCCAGTTTGCCAGTTCTCATAAGTGGAGTTGCTCTGGTCTGACCATGTTCTAGTTCTGTAAAGACCGATCCAAACCTCTTGTCCTGCTGCTAAGTTTAAAATCTGTTGATTCTCTGTCAGATTCCTGATGCTGACCAGGTCTGTGTAATACTGTCTGCAGTGCTGACGAGCATCAGAGCCATTCATAGTAATTGTAACCATAACATATGTGTTACTTGTATTGGCCTCTGTAAATAAGAAAAAGCATCTATTAGGATTATCCCACAGATAAAAACTGAGTTTCCATAAAGTGTTTAACATGAATACCATGTTTTAGTGTGGTTGTTTGTACTTACTGTCATAACAAATGAAGGGTTTTGAGTAATAGCATGTAAGATCATTCCACAGTCCATTATATAACAGGTGTGTGCACATCTCATTTCCACCGTAATTATTTGGTTTGTTCAATATAGGGACACCTGGTACTTTCCTCCAGTTCCTGTAATCTTTTTCTCCTGGCCCGTAGAATGAGTCATCATCATAATACCATCTCCAGCTGTTGTCCACATCATCATACAGCCCAATCCAAGCCAGGCCATTATAACTGCTGTTTACAGCCGCGATCAAACTGCTTGTGTCATTTGCATTCTCAACAGTAGCCAGGTCAGTGTAGTATTGTCTACAGTATGTCTGTGCTTCTGTCCAGGTTGTCCGGTTATTCACAAAGTAATATTGTCGAGAAAGGCAGGAGGAGAGGGTGAGGAGACCTGTGGGTGACACATTTGGGGGAAATCTGACAAATATCAGTGGCCAGCAAATTCGGACCTCTCAATTATTCATGGTGACATATTACAGAAACTTCCTATCTTTCTTTCTTAAGGTCTGAGAGATTTTTCATCTTAGCTAAAGTTAAGAAATGCTAGTCTACTCGAAGTTGACAGTCTAATGTCTGTTATCAACAACTGACCATACTTCTAATGAAGAAGTTGTTGGTGTAAATGAGGACAATGTACCTTAACAGTTAAATCATCAAAATCTAGCGGACATGCATTACCTAGCTATGTTACCTACTTTAGTTACCTTAGATCGAGTATTAATAGTTAATCATTTTTGCTCAGCCTGCACTTACTTCTGTTCATACACCACCCGTATTATTGTATTGCATTACTGTACTGTATTCTGTAGCTGGTACTGGCTTCTAACTTTTCTTTGGGATCAATAAAGCATCTATCTATCTATCTATTTATCTATCTATCTATCTATCTAAGGAGCAGAATAAAGGAATAAACAGCTGAGTTTGCATTCAAGCAGCCATTTCCCACTAAAGACATATAACATATAACAACAACAATAGGAATAATATTAGAAGTAATAATAATAATAACCATGTAGCAAGTAACATAAAGTACATCTTAAGACTCACTTGAGAACAGGAGAAGAAACATGGTACTCTTCTAGACAAACAGATAAAAAAGAATTGTTACTTGTGCTTAAGCTTTTAATTCACTACAAATACTCTAATCTGAGTAAACACAAACTAAACAACTTACCACAAGAGCATAATAAGTGTAATTCTGATGCTCCTTTGTTCCTTTCTAACGCTTCTTAAATGTAATGAGAAATGAGGAAGCACTGATTGTTTTTTATACCTGGGGACATTTCAGGTGTTTCCTGAATGTTTCTTCATTCTTCAGCTTTCACAGACACTGTTGATTTTTATCTGCACCTTTGTGCTTTATCGTAGAGTGTAACTTCAGATCTATGTTAAATGTAAATATCTCTTTCTTTAAATAAAGGATCATCACAGTGTGCACGTTATCCTGTTAACCCCTATAGTCCTCAGATGTATCATAGTTGCTTATTCTGTTCTAACTTGAAACACAAACAGGCAGAGTTATTCTCATGCTGTATGGGAGCCTGCAGCTGCTGTTGGGTCTTGGCGATTTCATGGGTTGAATGTCTTTTTATTTGCTGTAGCCCGAAGAGGAACATTCAGGTCCAGCATGTAAAAATCCAATGCTCACTAAGGAGTAACAGTAACAATGAATTAAATCAAGAGAAGGAAGACAATAATCAAAGCACACAAATTCATACAGAGAGAAACCAGCACTGAATATAATATTTAAGTCTCTAAAACTGCCCAACATTGCCATTTGGTTAATGGATATATGCTAACATAATATTTAATTAATTTATTTGAATATTTCAAATTTAATTTGATAATTTTACATTGGCTACGTTTAGTACATTGCTGTGTATTAAATACTTCACTAGTTGAAAACAATGCTTCGGTAGTATTAGTACATTGCTGTTAGCAGGCTAGCTGTTGTCTTCACTCATTTTCTTTTTGTTTGTTTTTTTAATTATTGTTTTGACAATTAAGTGTTATGTAGCTGAGCCGTCGAAGAACTTACACGCTTCTACATGCTTCACATTCTTTATGTTAACACTTTCATACTACATCTACACATGCTTTCTATAAAGTGGTTTTATAAGGTATGAAGTCATTTGGCATCATGTAAATGTTTGCATGAACGTCTTGATGATGCAGTAATGGAGGGTTAGTAGAAGCGAGCACAGTCTGGTGATTCCCTTGCTCTTACACGGCAGCTTTTATGTAACCTCTGAGTTGGATTACATGTATCTGAGAGGAGAAATCACTAAACTGTACCTCTCATGACAGTAACTGCTGAACTGTGCAGCTAGGAGATCAGATTCTCCCATCAGTCTCCACTGATTTCTCGCCAGCCTGTCCTGTACCACCACATTCATCTAAAGTGGAAACCAGCACATCAAAAAAAGACTGTTAGGTTTCCTGAGTCATACAAAAGGACATTGTGTGATGTCACAGTAACTATGTTTTCATGTCCTGTGATTTCCACAAAGATAACAGACACACCCCAAACCCTCCTGATCATTGGTCTCATCTGTGTCCTGTTTTGTTTGGGGTATTTCAACCAAATACTTTTCTGTTTCTCTGTCAAATCTTGATTCTTTATCTATAATGCAAATGTTTAACATTGTTTTGTTATCCAGTTTTCCTTTTGAGTCCTGCTGCCTTAAAGGTCTCTTCACCCTTGACTTGCTTATCTGTGACCTGAATCTGGATTTCTTGTAAATCTGTTTTGTGGCATTGACTTTCTATGGTAAAGGAGTTGACAGGCATGAGAGAGAGAGAGGGAGAGAGAGAGGGTGACTGCATTACTGAGTATGCATTTCTCTCTCTCTCTCTCTCTGTTTCTCTCGGGCTTAAGGTTAAGTTAACTCCTAAGGATTTGAAGCTCACGTCATGAGCTAAGGTTAGTCACAGATGAGCACAGATCAAAAGTGTGTGTGCAGTGAATGACCACAGCAGAGCAGTAGGTCTTTAAGTGGAACTAAAGTCTCTTTGGTGTTTCAGAAAGGTAAGTGACGCCTTTAAATCAAGTAGATTCAAGTAGATAACTGAGTTATCAGTGGCACACTGTACAAGGGTTAGAACTGCTCTTGACATGAACTTCATATGATAACAGCTCATTATCACACGAACATGCTCTGATGTTTGTGCCACATTCTACATTGTGTGATGGGCCCACTGGTGCTAAAGTGTTCAGGTTCATTCGTGTTAGCAAAGTGTGAGGGGGAGAGAAAAGACAGCTCTATGTTAAGCCTCCATAAGCTGCTTTATAGCAATTTGGGGCTTGTGGTCACTTTGCCTGCTCCATACAGGGGGCTAGCAATGAGCTGTTCTGCCTCCACACCAGCTAGTTCTGGTTGAAACATGTTTTTTGATCATGACGTACGGAAATGCAACATATGGAGGCCTAACTGGTAAATGCAGTCACTAAAATAGCTTCTGCCAGAGAAACTTGTTCATGCGTTTGTTACAAGCAGAATTGATTACTGTAAAGCCCTCCTTACTGGGGTTCCAAAGAAAATTGTCTATCCCCTTCAACTTGTGCAGAACGCAGCAGCTCAGATCCTAACAAAGACTAAAAAGAGAGCTCATATCACTCCTGTTCTGAAAGAGCTGCACTGGCTACCTGTATCTATTAGAATAGACTTTAAAGTTCTGCTGCTGGTCTATAAAGCTCTAAATAATCTAACACCTGCTTACATCACAGAATGTCTCTCTGTTTATGTTCCAGCTCGTGATCTTAGATCTACAAGTGTTGGCCTTCTGCTAATACCTTCTATAAAATACAGGAAACATGGAGAGACCTCTTTCAGTTATTATGCTTCTAACTGTGGAACTCAATCCCAGCTTCTATTAGACAGTCGAGCTCAGTGCTCACGTTTAAGAAACACCTAAAAACGTATCTCTTTAACTCAGCGTTTAGTTAAAACTACATTAACATGGTATTTATGTGTATGTATGTGTATATGTGTATGTTTATATGTATGTGTATATATGTGTGTATGCGTGTGTGTATATATATATGTGTGTGTGTGTGTGTGTGTGTGTGTGTATATGTATATATGTGTGTCTGTATGTAGTAGTATTAGTGGTAGTACTATTTCTCCCCATTACTGATTTCTCCCCATTACTATCTGTAAAGCACTTTGAGCTGCCAATGGTATGAAATGTGCTCTATAAATAAACATTTATTATTATTATTATTATTATTATTATTATTATTATTATTAAATAATAAAGGCATTGATGGACATTGCAGTCCAGAGTTTGTGCCTAACGACAGTGGCCTAAAGCCCAGAGAGAAGGATAAAATTGCTGCAGTGGGTTCTGCAGGGTGTCCAGGAAAGACAATCATAAACTGTAGGGTCAGATCCTAAGTTACAGATTGTTGCTTCATTACATTTAGTACCTAGAGTAGTAACTTTATTTCTGCCGCACCTTTCATATTCATAGAGGCATGCCTCTTTTACCTTGTCAGTTAATGTTCTTGGTCATGTTGATCATAAGGAATAGTTTGGCAAAAAGTAATTTATCCCCGATGCTGTTGACATATCTGACGTGTCAGGGGCGTTTCTACGGGGTGGCTAGGGTGGTCATCGTCCACCCAAAAATAAGCCCTCCCAGAGTCATCATCTGCCAATCCAGTGAAAAAATCACTGTGAAGGTGTATTTACATTGGGTCCTAAATTTCTAGGATTTTAAATTATTTTTAATTTTTTTTCTTAATTACAATAAAACCGCACATCAAGCTTTGAAAACACACATATTAACACTGTCTTTCACACTGAGTCCGAAACTGACAGACTGTGATGCTGCATAGTGTTTTTATTGGAGCTGCTCTGTTTTCTGCAGCATGGATGTGTTAAAAGCAGGCTGACCAATTAAGAGAAGCAACCAAGAGAAGCAACAAGCAGATGCATAACATTGAATTCCTCCACTGACACACAGAACTGCCTGCAGAATCACTCGCTCAGCTTCATCTCCCTGTCTTGTTGTCTGTTTGTCTAGAATGGTATGAATCCTGTGTATGTACCATTCAGCTGCAGTGTCATAAAAAGTCCTGCACTGTGTTAAGAAGCCTTTATAGGTTTATTTTATTTATTTATTTATTTATTTTGACTGGTCATGGTTTTGTCATTGGTCATTGAAAACGCACTGCTTTCCTAGCAGTGGTGGTTTTTGTAAACATGCTTCTTTTATTGAAGCAATGTCTTCATGACATCTGGACATAAATCTCTTTGTTTTAGAATTTGCCCAGTCTGACCCCAGACTTACCACAGACTAGTCCTATACAATGGAAACTGGCATCCTAGCTTCCCGTAGAAACGACTGCATTGAGCTATAGTTTTCTACCTCCCCCATTGTCATCATATGTTATATCTTAGAGCTAAACACAGCACTCAGCAAGCGGCCTGTAGTGCATTGTACACCAAATATTTCTTGTTGCCCACTTAGGGCTGAACAAATTCAGCAAGAGATGTAAATGTACATTTTTTGGCCAATATTGCAAATCAAATTGCTATTGTTTTCTATAAATTGAGCTATGGGCCTTTTATTGGCTAAGAAGACCAACATATACCTTTTCCAGCTTGAGGTTTGAACACTTAACACAGTGTGCCAGCCTGCCAGTTATTTGTGGTTGTGATGTCACAGTGCATGGATGTTTGGTTGCTCTTGATTAGTCAGGGAATCAGTAATCTGTAATCCCCATTGCTAAAGGTGTATAAAAAAGCACCTAATGTTTGTGAAAGAATGGGTTGTTCTAAGGAGCTCACTGAAAACTGAAAGCATGTAGGAACCACAGCAACTCAGCAAAAAATGGCATATCAGGTAACGTTACAGAGCATGGTCGCTGAGTGCTGAGGTACATAGTGAGTAAAAGTCGCTCTGCTGACTCAGTAACTGCAGAGTTCCAAACCTCCTCTGGCTGACTTTGGAACTGGCACAATGGTGGCCAGTTTGAAACATGCTGGCACTACTGAGAGGGAGAGAGAGAGCCACTGAAGATGTCAAAGAGGTTGAAGATGTCTAAACCAGTCTTGGATGCTGAGATAGACGTACGCTGTTTTGATCTGACCTAGATAGAATTAGTGAATATAGATGCCTCTGCATATGGCTGGGTGACCAATGCACCTTTCAAAACCATGTTAACAAGCTTACATGCAACCTGAGGCAAAACTTGGCATCCTATATCAAAACAAAACGTGCTCCCCAGTTCATACAAGGAATAAGACTGTCTGAGCTATTGTGTGTTCTGGATTAGGATGGATGTGATATACAGATATGCATCAGCAGCTATTCTCAAATCTGTAGACTCAGTGTACCACTCAGCTTTAAGATTCATTACAGGGTGACGCCCATCACTGTATGCTGTATGAAAAGACTGACTGGTCATCTCGGGCTGTGCATCGGGAGACATGCTGGCTTCGTTACTGGCCACATGCCATCATATATCACAGAAATGTTCAATGTAAATATTGCAGTTTATCAATACTGAATGAATAATTGCAGTTTTAGAGCTTTTGCTGAACTGAGAAAAAATATTATCAACATTAACCTTTCTGTTACTGCTAAGTTTTTGCTTTCTATGTATGCCATATGTGAAATAAACAATGTATTTTAAGTACACACTCATCATCAAAAGGATAGTTGCACCCAGGAGGAAGTGTCAGATTGCAATGCTTTTGGGAAGGAAGATAAAGGTTACCAGGAACAATAAATGATGATACATTTAGACTGATATGGGTAATATTTATTGAGCTACACATACAGAAGTAGTGTCTCTCAGTATGGTGTCGGGCCACCATGTTTGCTAATGTAGCATGCCAGACATCTCAGCATGGAGTTCCTAATGGTGTCCTTTTATAATCCATCCCCTGTAGCTTGAATATTGTCACACAGTTCCTGCAGATTTTACGGTAGGGGTGGAGGTGGAGTGGCATGAGGCTTCTGGACGTGTGAAATATGACAACAGACCATCCATGACCATGGTGCCTCCTCACACGGATTCATTGGTCGTCTCCACCAAGACAAAAGCGGTACTCGTCATGGAAGATGACCCACTGCCATCCTGAGTCACTTCATGACACGACACCATTGCTGTCTTTGGCGACGTTGACGTGATGTCGTGCAGTCGTCTGGCAATGGTGCTGGAACTAAGAGGATGACTCATGGAGGGCATCACTGCACACTGAATGTTCGCAATCGTGGTTGATGAGTCAGTCAGGTCAAACCTACCCACCACATTTCATGATTCCTTCTGGGTGCAACTATTCTTTTGATAATGAGTGTATAAATACGTAACAAATGTGAATGTTGTTTCTACATGGATCCCTCTTTAACACTCTATTTCTTGGAAGGAAAATTATGATCCAATTCACGTTGACTTTATTCCCCTTTTGTTTCTCCTCTTTTTTTATCGACTGTGTGTTGCGTGATCCTCCTCTACGGCCGCAGGTGATGACCGACGCTGTGTTCCTGCAGCGCGCGCACGCCTCGGTGGCGTCCAGCGCGGAGTCGCTGCTAGAGGACGCTGCGCATGCGCAGGCTCAGTGTCGCGCGCGCGGTGCCGAGCTGAATGCTGCTGCTGCTGAGCTGCGCGAGGAGGCGCAGGGTCTGCGCGAGCGCTGCCAGCACGCTCAGCTCCACATGGCCCGACTGCGTATGCGCTTGGAGGAGCTGACGGACACGAAGCACGCTTACGAGGCCCGCGAGAGACAGGCGCGCAAACTGAGCAAACAGTTGTAAATGAGAGAGAGAGAAAGAGAGAGAGAGGGAGCTAACTGAACTTTACTGAAATGAACGTGAAATGATGGATATAATGAAGTAGAAGTAGAGTAGAAGATGAGCAGAGAGTTGTTGTGTTTTAACTGTAGTAGAAGTGGAAAGAGAAAACATTAAAGTGCTATTAGATTTCTTGTCTGCTTTTTGGAGATGTAGGTCTTCTGCTTCTCTGTTTACTGTTAACATCTGTTTGTTACAGCCACGTGTTAATATCCCAGTAAAGGAACAGTTGCTGTATCCTATAAGCTTCTACTTATTAGGTGAATAAACGTCAGTCCACTGCTGATGTTGTCATTTTGTGCAAAGAGCTACAATAACATGTGGTGTTTAAACAGGTGTTTAAAGAAACAGCGCAGGAATGCTGTACAGCAGGGAGCAAGGAGGAGTAATTGTGCTTCAGATGTAATGGAAGAAAGGGGTGAATAAAGAGTCTTATTAAATGACGTTTCTTCTTGTTGTAGTCCTTTTATGTCTAGAGAAAAGCTACACTCTACGTCTGTATCTCTGTCTGAAGTGTTTAAAAAACACTATATAAGATTACAGCCTGTAAAGCCTGAAACAGTCATTTTAAAGACAGAGACATCGCGCCAGAGGTTTTTTTTTTTTTTGCGAGAGTTTCTGGACCATATCATGTTTAGGTCTCAAATGCAAAATTGCCATTATCCTGACCAGTGGTGGACAAAGTACACAAACCATGTTGTTGAGTTAAAGTAGAGATACCCAAGGTAAAATATTCCTTCAGTAAAAGAAGAAGTTCCTCCCTTTAGACCTCCACCAGAGTGAAAGAAGTACTAACGTATTTCAAATGTACTGAAGTATGGAAAGTAGAAGTAGCATGAGTCATTATGGCTCTAATGTCCAATTATCATTTCTTGAACAAGACTCAATATCAATTTTCAATTTTAGGTTTAAAGACTCTAGTGTCACTCTCGGTCCACCAGTCTTTTAATCAAATGTCATTAATTAGTCTGACACTGATGTTTATTCAAATGATCATAAGCACAGAACACTGAAGGAGAACAGTTTTCATTAGCTAGAACCAAGCTCTGTCCAACAGGTCAAAACAAGCTTAAAACCAAGTGACCGCTGTATCCTGATTGGTGGGCTCGCTTCACACTTCCTTCATTTTGACATGTTATGTTTTAATACACACATAAGCCAAAAGGAAGGACAGATTTGGCATAATGTAGTGGAACAGTAAGATATTTGACCTTGAAAAGTAGTGGAGAAAAAAAGTCACCCAGAATAGAAATACTACAGTAAAATAACACAGAAAAGCTACTTAAGCACAGTAACTAATTACATTTACTGAGTTACTGTCCATCGCTGATACTGATAAATATATGATGACAACAGCATATCATTCACTTATATCCGCAGAAGACACGTCCACCAAGTTCTCTTGGTGGCCTGGCGTTGGATGCAATTGCAGATTTCCATCAGATGGGTCACCAGATCACTAAAATGCACATAGTGTAGCTTTAACAAACAAAATATTTAGCTTAGTTCTCTGGTTGAACCAAATCCGGCACCCCTTTGTGCCCCCTCAGATGTATTTACTGCCCCCAGTTTAGGTTTTAGAGACAACAGTAATGAAAAACTTTCTTTTCCCAATCAAATACATAGAACGTTTTTATCTGATTCTCCTCTATTCCCACTGCACAGACTTTGAGATGCATACATCAGCATAAATTTGCTTGTGTAATTCTTCTCAATTCATAGTGAAAATGATGACATAATAAATTAGAGGCAAACAAAGGTTAATAAGAGAGACACTAATTAAGGCTTGGTTTGAAGATGGCTTCTTATGTTTTACCTGCGTTTGGCTTGCTTTTCTTGACCTGCTCTTGGGCCTTGACTGGGTCTTTACTCTTCATCAACTAGTCATGGTCTCGACTACAGCCAATGTATGAAATTCATTGGCCAGGACCCTCTAATTAACCGTTTGAACCCTCAGAAAGTCTCGACATCATAATTCGGAGTGGAGGGGGTTGTGAAAACAAATTTCTGATGTTATGCTGTGGGAAAATTAGATGCTTAAATTCTAACAGATTTGTGCAAATATTTAGATAGAGGTTGGCTGGCTGCTTTACACACAATCAGTGAGCTTCTGTCTTTGGTAGGCTTAAGTGACTAAAGATGTAGTACTGGGCTGCCACAGGGTGGCACTGTAGTAAAATGAATCACTTAGCTGAGCCTTAACAACAAATACTGGAAAAAGGTTACATGTTTTTTTACATTTTACACTGATTATTGAGCGTGGCATCAGATCACACATTTGCCAGCAGATGTTACTGTATCTGAAGTTTGTAACTGATGTTTAACTCGGTACAGATGCTTTTACTTAGCTTACACAGTTTGGTCTTGCACCCCTAAACCTGTAATATTTTTGTGGGGCAAGTTTTAATTACAGGCAATATTATTTATTCAGACACAGGTCAGTTCAATTTCATAAACAAAATTATCTAGAGGTATTTCAAAACATGGAACCTCTATGATTGGATTGATTACTAAGCTTGTTAATTACAAAAGACACAGAACGTCTTAGATAATACTTTTTACCATCGCATAAAAGGCATTTAAAAAACACATGGACCAAGTGATGTGGCCAGAATTGGGCATGAGCAGGGCTGACAAAAGGCCAAAAGGCCAGACTATTTGTTTTTAAGAAAATACTGAGACGTTAGAAGTAATTTTCTTTAGGGTTATGTAAAACTGTCCATGTTATTGATTGCTAAGGTAGAATTTTAATGCTTATTAAACACAAAATCAGGAAAGGCATTTGTTACCTGTGCCAGAGAAAGAACTTCAACTTGAAGTCATTATTAACACTTATTAACCATGGCAGAATTACTGCATGCAAACCCAACAGTGCACATACTTTTCAAGCATACAGCAAGCATAGAATACAGCAAAATACAGTACCAGTCAAAAGATAAGACATGGCTGCTCATAGAAGGCTTTCTTACTTTTAGCCTAATGCTTTTACATCACACTATAAAACAACACTCTGGAATTATACAGTCCACCAAATTGGAAAATCTGCAAAATGGAACTTCACAGGAAGATAAAGGCTGATATAACATGAATTTTTTCTATCCATTCTATTGCTCTGCCCATCATGAATATTCACAAATCTGAAAGGGTAAGTAGAGCTTTTAAACAGTACAAAAATAAGATAAAGGTAGAGATAAACGTTTTTTGTGCAGCAGAGTATATATTAGAGGTGGTGATATGGCAAACATAATATTGTGATAGATGAAGAAGGTAAGTGGTATATCAGGATATTTATTTTTTCAGACATCTCATCAGCTGGAACTGTTAAGCGTAAGCCTATAAGATAACCAAACACATCTATATAGTTGGAAAAGGTTTGTCTAACCTTTTGACTGCTACTGCACAACTCTACAATAATTAAATTATTACTAATACTAATCATGACAGACTAATCTTCAGCTAAGCAGCATAATTGATTAACATGTGGTTTTGAACTTGTGAACTTGACCTAGAATTAAGACATACGGCTTTGAACTCTGACTTGATTTAAGAGCGATAATCTGTTTTATCAACAGTGATTATTAAGGTTCTCAAAGTTTTTGACAACAAACCCAAAATTACTTGCCGTCCCAGACCACCCCTTGAGCACACTCCTGTTTCAGGTACAGCATAATACAGTACAGGACATTTTTGGTTTTATAAACACTCAGTGTACTGAAATAAGCAGGCCACAATCAAGATTTAACAATATGTGTTTAATAAAAATCAGTGCTGAAAAAACGCTAACTAATCAAACCATATAAAGCTGCTTCCCCAAATGCAGGGAGATGTTACATACTGCATAGAACAGGAAGACGGTGAGAGATGAAGCACATGAATCAGTGTAGTAACAGTGATGTAGGAGTATACTGGTAATAAGGCAATGGAAGGATAGAGCCTGTCTTTGTGTGGAGGGACAGCAGGAAGGACACTGTGTCTTTGAGTACTTTACTGCTGTGGACAGCAGCATGATTTTGGCACCTAGCCCACACCAGACAGGTCCTATCATAAGCCTATGGGTAGATTTATGTCCCTGTCAACCCAAACTGTTTCACATGCACACACATTTCTACAGCCCTTGTGTGCGTGTAGGACAGTCCCGTCACAAATGACATGACCAACCCGACAAAACACTGCCACTCAAGCGCTTTAACATACACACCTTTGCTCCCAAGCATTCTTTTAGAGTTATTCTCCAAGTCTGAGTCCACACTTTGTCAGATTGAGGAACGCAAAAGTAGCACAAAATGGTGAAATAAAGCCAAAACAAGAGAACAGAGGGCCCAGTGTAGATCCAGAATTTCAATACAGCAAGTAATAAAAACAGACAGCAGGGGGAGCTAACGTCATACAAACACACACACACACACACACACACACACACACACACACACACACACACACACACACAAAACCTAGTTTAAAGTTCCAGTAAGGCAAATGTAACATAAGGTAAATATCATAGCACTGATGTCCGTTCAATTCTGACATTTACCAACACAACCAATAAGACATCAGAAATGTTTACACATCGCAAAGTATTTCTCAGAGACTCGAAGCCAGCAAAAGACATGAACTGCAGCCACCGACATGCGCATTTAAGAGTCTAGTCAATAATCTGGTCAAATTTGAGCTGTGTCTGAATCAGCGCAGGTCAGAGAGACCAATCTGGCCACCACACCCTCTTAACTGCCAGGCTACTGTTGCCAATCGCAGATCAGTAACCATGGCAACAAAGCTTTGACACCGCCGGTGAACAAAACTAAAAGCACTAACCGGTGTGGCCAAAAGCTCGTCTCTTCAGCTTGACACCGACAGGGTGCCTGAATCTGTGTGTGTCTGTGTTTCTATGAGTAATTGGTCTGTGTGTGTGTGTGTGTGTGTGTGTGTGTGTGTGTGTGTGTTCGTTCACTGAGGGTGTCCTGGACGGTTGAAGAAAGGCTCAGTTTCTGAAGGGCTGGCCCCGGGGTCCTCTTCCCGAGACCTGTTCTCAGAGTCCCACCTACGCTGCAGGACCACCAGAACAGCAATGACTATCCAGCTGAAGAAGTTCACCCACACTGCCGTCTGGGGGAAAACAACAGAGTATAATATTTACTTACATACGTAGTTTGGATTTCCATATTTTAGTGATTTTGGTCATGCGGGCCATTTAAGTCACAGCAATGACTTCACGGATGAGGAAGCATTATTTTCAACTAAGGCAACAATTTTGATGCTAGTTTTTTTTTTTCAGGTTGCATTGCAAAATGCATTACAATTATTGTTCCATGTTAAAATGATCAATTTAGTTATAAATATAATTTTATGTTAATAATAACCTGCCTCGATTAAAACCTGCCAGCTACGATTTTAAATAAGAAGTGCACAGTTGTGAAATTTCTGTTCATGTTTCAGATAAATTTGACAGAAAACTGTCAGAGGTGTTACTTATCAAACACTAATGTTGAAATAAAACAAAACCATGAATACAAAATGTGACCACAGCAGACTATATTTTAGAAAAGCTTGGATTTTTATTTTTTTGCAGCGGCATTAAAACTTCACTGATGTTGTTCATTATAACAGACCAAGTTCTATCCTTAAACCACATGCCAATGAAGTAAACTGAACAGTAACAGACTGGTGTGAAAAACACTGTCTAATTACTACCTAATTACTGAGTCTGTGAATCCGCAAGAGACGTTTTATGTGTGAGTCTCACATCAATGTGCGAGTCTCGCATTAGCATAAACGTATGACCTCATCTGTTTATTGAATTGATTTTTTTGTTGGCCTTTTCTCTTCTCTAACACATCTGTCTTGGCAACTGGCTGATGTGTCAGATGTGTTGAAAGCTGGGACAACATTAAAGTTTGCTCCACATTTCTCTATTCTCTCTGGGTGTGTCTGCAGTGATGTCATGTTACAACCTCTAAAAGGCTTCCTGGTTAACATAATCTCCTGCAGCTTTTCTCATCTCCTTTGGTTTCTGGATGGCTGGTACGATGGTGTCATAAAAACAGTTTCCGGGTCACGGAGGAGGAGGATCAGTAGGAAAAAGTAGTAACCTTTAGGGTTTCTCGACGCAGCCTAGGATCAGGGGCTGTCATATGAAGCAGGATTTCTTGCCTGCTAACTTTAAGCTTAGTTTGATTTAACCCTGGACTTTCTGTCCCACAAATATGGATTCCTTTTTACCAGGCTAAATCACCCCAGCAACTCACGCAGTATGCCTAACCTGCCCTAGGGCAGGCATCAATCACATGATAAATACTGCTTTTAAGTAGAGAACACAAATCAGACTACACAGATGCTTTCATGTGCACACACACAGGGATTAATCACAGCTTGAGTAGGATCTAGGTCTCCTGAGTGCATGCTACAAGCCCTAAAATGGAAAGAATATATTTTATGTGTATTCCAGGCAGCAGCGTCTGCTCTGAGGTTTTTGCACCGACTGGGACACTACACCCTTACACAAACACACTGTCCCACTAACCTCAAAGCTCCACCCTTACACCCACTCATCCTACACTGCAATAACAACTGGAACAATTATATGGATTACAGGATTACTTTGCTGCCCTAAGAGAAATACACTAACTGACTGATTTCAGTATTCAGAAAAGGGTCCTGACCATTCATCTTAAATAAAATAAGCAAGTACTGACAGACAGGTGTTTTACATACCTCAGCACTGTGCAGTCTGGAGTAGAAACTGGTCCCAATCATAGGTTTTGCCCATGGCTTATTTTGTGCTTCATCACACCTGCAAACACACCAGTGACAGAGGTCATGCGACTGTTACACTGATCATACCTACTGGATGCGTCAGTTGTAAAGGGTTATTAGACATGCATCAAATGACCGAAAGCACTCCCCACCCTTTTGCTACAGTTGTAATCTCCCAATAAGCCCAAAACCTCTAAGCCAATCACATTCTTCCTATAAAAAAACCCCTCACCCAATCAGGGGTACTGATCTCACCGTGTAATGTTTTTCCCTTCATTGAGCACCGAGTCACACAGTCTGTCTCGGCCCACTTTAAGGATGCATCCCGTCACCAGGAGGAAGAAGAGGAAGACTCCGCACACAACCAAAGACAAATTCATCCATATACGCTCTCTAGGAGAAGAAAGAGATGATCGTAGAACCATTCATAAATAACTGAAATCTGGATCAGTTCACTTCTGAAAGCAATACTAAAAAATCTCATGAGCAGTCAGTTAGGAAGGAGTCTCTCTAAGGGTTTGTAATGGTTCAAATGAATCCTTAACAATGAAATAATTTATTATTAATTATTAATTAATAATTTTCATCTAACCTTTTAATGTCTCCCTCTATGCAGCTTGTGTAGACCCAGTAGAGGACGGAGGAGAAGCAGAAGACGGACACACACACAGAGATGGCCGACACAAAATAACAGATTGAAGGAGCGCTGGACTGGCTTACGGTGAAGTCTGAACCATTCAAGTACACAGCGGCATACAGCATACACTTCCCTTGAAAATCACCCTGCATGTAAGAGAGGAGAGAGACTTGGTTAAAACTAGTATCATTTAGAAAAACTCTCTCCCACAGAAACCACTTTTCTCAGCTGTCTGAAACGGCTCATTGAAATTCCAGCCCATTTCTCTGTTACATGGTGATGTCATCTCGTAACACAATCCATATTGTCCACCTACTGGCAAGCTTGGCATGCCTCTACTTCTCTGAAATGTCCACCTCCAGTCTAGCTTGTGAAGGGGGATCGCACCCACAGACTTGTTCTACTTGACTTTCATGATCGGACTAATACGGCAGAACGGATGCCTTTGTAAGAACAGCCACAGCGGTGTGGGGGCAGAACTCGCAGCAGGATGCTGCTCTGGTGGTTGACCAGTTTAACAGATAGATTTCCCATTAACAGACACAAAAACTTCAATCAGCACACAATCAAGTCAAGTCGTTTTATTGTCAATACTTCAATATGTACAAGACATACAGAGGATATGAAATTGCGTTACTCTCCGTCCCAAGGTGTAGCAAATAAACATTTAACGATAAATAAATTACAACTAAAACAAGAACAAGAGTATATTCAATGTAATAAACAATAGTCATAAAATAGACTGACGCAAGACATATGAATCAGTACTTTGACAGAAAACAAATTCAGCTTCTACTGATTCCACAAAGGCTTGGAGACACCAGTGTGAAAACTTTCCAAACTGTTCTCATTGGCGCCATCATTTCATGAGAGGAACAGTGTCAGCACAGGCACGTGCTTTATTAATACTGCATGACTTGGAGTCACATCCCGCGATGCAGATCATCTAGTTAACTGACCAACTGCTTAGAAACCTGTAACATCTACAGATAAGCACCCGAACACTGAGGTTTAGTCTCAGGGGAGTTTGGGATTCCCCTGTGTTGACAGTTGAAAGCTAACACACACTCGCTCCTGTTTCTCTCTCACTTTTCGTTTCTTTCCTCAACTGACTTCAATAAGCCAATTACTATACAGAAACGAGGGGATGGCGGGTCACATGACCAAGTCAAAGGCAGAAGTGGTGGAAACAGCGGAAGGGAAGTAGAGAAACGCACTGCTTTCCCCAAACTTTCTCCACACTTTCAGGGGAATGCGGGGGGCTTTTTCATCATTACTCTCTCCTAAAATCATATGCGTGGTACATTCACGTGACGGTTGCGTCATTCAGTCGTGTTTTTAAGTGAAGAAAAAATCCTACACGGTCTAAACATTTTCACTCGTCATATGACACATGAAGAGAAACTGCCTGAGCTCAGCCTTTCTTCCGTCACCTCGCCATCCCTGGAACAGACTTTATAAAAGCGTGGATCAGCCCTTCTACACACAAACACGTCTAGATAAGGGACAGTGTAATGTCACACTCTTCATGGGTGTTTTTCACTGCCTGAATACACGCTGGCTCACGAACCAGGCGCGCGCACAGCAGGCGAAGAGTGCATATAAACCAGTTTCCTTGAAAATGAACTACAGATGTGGGCTGGAACCCCAGTAGCAACTGACGGAAGCAAGTTACACTAAGTGTATGGTTGAAATACTGACATATACGGCGCGGCTCAGTTCGGCAACTTCTTCGTCTGCCTGAACTCCGACTGAGACGTCGAGTTCAACAAACTCAGAACAGCCCGCGCAGCTTTCAATGAGAGAAAGTCATAAAGTAAATACGTGTTGTGTTTTTCCACGCACCTGAGAGATGGTGACTGAGGCGGCGGTGATGATCCCGCAGATGAAGCAACAGGCGTAGAGCGCGAGCTCCAGCAGCAGCAGCCGCGGCAGCGCCATCGTGAGCCTGATTCAGTCACATGGGCAGGCGCGCGCGCGCACCCGCGCACCAGCACACACGCGCACACACAGTATGGAAATGAATGCAGAGGTGGTGGGTTCATAAAAGTCATGTGATTAGGATTACTGTCAAAGGCGCGTAGAGCAGTTTAAAGCCTCAGCTGACCAAATCTACCCTATACACCCTATAATACCCTTTAAGTATATACTCCGACGTGCTAAAAGTCATGGGACAGGAACTAGCATTGTGTAGAAGCCCCTCTAGCCCGGCTAAGTGCAGCGACTCGACGTGGCATCGAGTCCACAAGTGGACGGATAACGTTTGTAGGGATGTTGAGCCATGTCGTCTGGATAGTCACCCACACCCCTTCGTGGTATTTATAAGTGCGGGATCTCGGGTGAGAATGGACCTCTGCACCATATCCCATGTTCGAACGGGCTCATGTTCAGCTGCCAAATCCCATGGAAGCTAAAGAACGCTGCTTCACTGACCTGCAGGATATGCATATAGAGTGTTGTCCTTATGGGAGAGTGGTGGTATTATGGGACAGTGTTGTCATGAGAGTGGTGGCCTTATGGGAGAGTCGTGGTATTATGGGACCGTTTTGTCATGAGTGAGTGTTGTGATAGAGTGTTGGTATTATGGGAGAGTGTCGGTATTATGGGACAGTGTTGGTGTTATGGGACAGTGTTGGTGTTATGGGACAGTGTTGTTATAAGAATGTTGTTGTGAGAGAGTGGTGGTCTTATGGGGGAGTGTTGGTATTATGGGACAGTGTTGTCATAAGAGTGTTGTTGTGAGAGAGTGGTGGTCTTATGGGAGAGTGTTGGTATTATGGGACAGTGTTTTCATAAGAGTGTTGTGAAAGAGTGGTGGTATTATTGGAGAGTGGTGGTATTATGAGAGAATGGTTGTATTGGAAGAGTGTTCTTGAATGTAAACATCTAAAAATTAGTGCAAATAATACAAAATAAGTTTTGTTTTTAACATTAAACTAGATAATACCTCCCTGTGTTTGCCCTCATCATTAATCCATCTGACTTGATGGTTGATTTTGGATGTCAATTTTGTCATTGGTCTAATGGAAATTCCACATAGATTTCCTGCATAATGTATTTGTTAAATAAACAGTCACTTGGAGCAGTTTGATGTGAAATAGTGCATTGTAAAGAAACATATTGTGACAAACTTCTTTGCAATGATAGTGAAAGAAAGCAGGGTTTGTGATGTCTACAATGCAAATACAGCCATGTTGCTATGCAGTGAACCTATGTAAATCCCTGGCTAAGTCTTTATAATGTAGAGAAGGAGCCAAAAAGTATTAATGTTCAGGGCATGATTTAGTGGATGAGACCATGTGTGAACTGGCTCCAGGAGCACAGGGCAAACCGCCAGCATGAAGCTGTCAGTCCAGCGGCCTGAACCGACCCAGCCTGCCTGTCAGGCGCTTAGACTTAGTCAGAGACCACACACACACACACACACCTTCAATTGATTCACTGTGAGATATGATAAAAGTTCTCCAAAGCACATTTCTAGTTGACAGACAGGTAATAATAAAATGCTGCTGCTCTTTAACTGCTTGAACAATCACCTTTAATTACGAGCAGCACTGTTACATCAAAAATTCACATATTATTTTTAGATGAAAAGCCTTATGAAATAAACACTTAATATGCAAAACAGCATGACAAATACGCAAGTAGAATATAAAATTACAATGAAAAGACAGCCTATAGGCCCACTGTTGTTAAGTGCTTCATTTCCTTGATAATTACATTAAAATAAGGTTTCAGCAGATAAATAGAAAAAACCTTTGAAATATCTCCAAATAATGATTATCTCTCTGGAACAGTACTAGCAAAATTCAAACACCTCTCGGTGACCTATTGATAATTTTGTACATTCGACAAGGCCATTGACCTTTGTATTAGTGCCACATGGATTTCTTTCCATTGGATCTGCAAGGCAACAGACCACTCTCACATAGATACTGCTCACTCTTCAGATTATATTAATAGTTTTGTGTGCTTCCACTCAGTGCCTGTATGATATTTAGCAGGTCTGTGTGTGTGTGTGTGTTGGTATGTATTTGTCAGTGCTAATCCTTGAACAATGTCTGTGTGTGTGTGTGTGTGTGTGTGTGTGATATCAACTGTCACCTTCTTGGGCTGTGTGTAGCTTGTGTCTGTGTGTGTATGAATCTTTTAGCTATGAGATGTGTGTATCTGCCCCTACTGGTCTCAGACCATGCGGTGTGTGTCCATGGGGCAGCCTGGTAAGCGGAAGTTGTCAGGGACAGGGCTGTCTAGTTTACAGATGATCTTATAGATGGATTTTTTCCAGCAGGGATCAGCATCACGTCCACCCTGGATGGCAGTGAAGAACTCTCTGAGCGCCAACTCAGACACTTCCACAAACCTGTCTGGCACCTGGACAGAGGATAGGACTTTTACACAGAATTCAAGAACATAAAATGTCGGATATTATGTATTTCAAACATGGTGATCAAAAGAAAACAAAAAACATATTATGAACAGATGATCGCTCTATATTGTTTGTCATGTAAGACTGTAAAATACAGCACTAGGCAAATCAGTAAATCAACTCTTTGTTCATGGAATTTCCTGTCAATTCAGCCATTAATTACAAACTTATTTTCCGGCATCAGAAAAAAAAAATCAGTTCTCCCTGTGTGCAGTGTGAGGCTGAGCCAAACCTCCTGGTAGGTGGGCAATTGTGTTACGAGATGATGTCACCTTGTAACAGAGAAATTCTGTTGTAACTGGAATTCCAATGAAGCATTTCAGGGAGCTGAGAAAAGTGTTTATTTTTTGTGGGACAGAGTTTCTCTCTCTGGCATATGCTTTGTATTTTAGAACTTTTGCATAGAATTAACCTGCACAAAAACCTACTTAACACACTAAAGTGAGGAGTAAAAAAACAGAAAAGCATAACAGGTCTCCTTTAAAAATATATATTAAAAGATGCACAATAAATGGGACCTGGTGTAGCAGACAAAGAAACAAAACTGCACCGAGACTGGAAATTTGAGAGATGGAGTAAGGCTTTATGGACTGAGAAGTTTAATTTGTAATTGAGATTATTTGGAAAAAACCCTGCTGATTTCTTTGAAAAATCAAAGCTGCAATGAAGACAAAGGGTGGACACAATAAACACTGAAAAAGAATATTAGATTTAGCGGATGAGGCTTGTGTGTCATTGTCTTCTCGATCTATGTTCCTCCTTTTCCTCATATCGACAAATGAATAACATGTAAATAAAGGCTGTTAAATGAAATAAAATAAATGTAAATAAATGAAAGGATGGACTCAATTTTAGACCAAAAATCCATTTTGGTGTCTACTTTCTAATATGTAAATCTACATTTACACAAAAACTGTAAAATATTGATATGACAAGTGTTCCAAACTTTTGAATGATAGTGTACACGCATTCACCCCTCTGCAGTGTCATGACCCCACACACACAAACACGCTGAGACCTGGTAGTCGTTGCTCTTGTTGTAGTGCATGTTGAGGATGCGGAAGAGTTCTGAGTTTCGTCCCAGGCGCAGCGCCCTCTCCCTGGCCGCAGGAAGGCCCTCGCGAGCCGCCTGGCGTGCAAACCGTTCCATCTGAATGTAGAAGAACTCTCTGAAGTTACTGAACCACTTGATGAGCTGGGAGGTGACACAGCGGTTGAACTGTAGGAAAACATAGCAAAGTTGAATCATGACTTACCTAAAAGAGTCTACCGTACGAAAACTGCATGCACAGTGACATAGCCTACCACGATAATGTTCATTGTACAGCAAACACGCCGTTTTCAGTGTGTTTTACTAGTGCTGTTAATCAGAATAGTTAAACAGGAGCTGGAAAAACTTCTAATTGCAGTAACTGCTTACGGTATGGCTTTGTCATTTTGTGCCTAATAAATGTGTGAATGCCAGCTAAATGTTATCCACCTTGCTCTAACAGTGTTTCACATCAGTGTTATTGTGTTGCAAATACATGCGCTTATGATCATTTAAAAAAAGCACCTTCACATCTGGGAAGTAAGTCTTGAGTGTGTTGGAACTGGGGTAGCGTGTGTAGAAGAACATTAGCTTGGCTTTCTTCAGATGGCATGGAGATAGACCCTCCTGAGAGTTCAGAGAGTCAAGGGTGTTTAACTGAGACAGACACACACACATGCTAAATGCACTCTGACGGAAACATAATTAGAAGCCTACAATAATGTAGGAGATGTTGGCACTGACAGTGACCGAGTGATTAAAAAATGGCTTGCTGATATTTGACATCTGATCTTGGCAAGTTAACCCCTTAGATGGCCAGAGCCCACTGGCATACCCAAAGTGTTACTACACTTCTAAAACCTAAGAATGACCCAACCAGTTGTATCCGGTAGTTACTGGATAAAAAGTGTGCAATGAGTTTGGGATTTTAAGGGGTAAATTATCTTGAGTCTAGTGGAAATATTGAATGACATGTCATTATGAGATTGTTGTTAGATTATTATAGAATTATTCCATGCATTTCTTTTTTTTTAGTAATTTTATAAACTAAAATTGTCTTATTCCATGGGCTTCCAATATTTTTTAGTATTATGTCTTGAAACAAACAAAAGTATATCCCAATAAATCAGACCATTTCTCTACATTAAAATATTTAAAACAAGTAGAAAATGCAGTAAAATATGTTAAATAATCTATTACTATTATCTATTAGCTAGAATCTATTATCTATTAATTATTGATACATTGAATATATTTTCAATTTGCCAATGCATATTTTAAATATCTTCAAAAAATAGATATTTTGTTCATAGGTACAGATATATTGATTCTTAGAAACTGAGACAGACATTTACATTTGTTCAGTTTAGAATAGGCTAAAGGTGTGCATTTAGAGCTGTTATTGGAGCTGTACTAAATATTTGTCAGATGTAGTCCCTAATCAGCCCTAAAAAAGATGCTTATTTTTACATGAATTTGAAAAATATAAGAAATATAGAGTTTAATAGCAAAATGCTGTATGTGCCATTTTAACAAATTTGGGTATAATGAGTTTATAATTAGTATAATGAGAATAACAGCCTATGCATAATGAAAAACAAAGGCGTATAAAGGCATATTAATATTAATGCAGCACTGATATTTCACTTTCACAACCCATTCCTAACAACATATATCTCAAACAAAGAAAAGTGGTCTATCATGCATTTTGCAGTGAAACCTAGTGTCTGACCAATAAACAGATACCAGTAAAACCATTATCAATACTAGCGATATATCAGAAATGGAGTAGGCACTAATACCTAGCAACCAATGTTATTTTCAGGTTCTGCTGAAAAATAAAATCTTCCTCTGTAAGAGTGAAAGGATATTGCTCCAGCACCAAGGTAGAGAGCCACATCTCCTCCATCCATTCCTCCTACACCCCCTGCTCTCAACCCATCATCCCTTCCTCTGTCCACAAGAGAGGGATTTAACTGGGCCAGCAGTGGTGGCAAGGGTGGGAACGAGGGGTTATGAGAGCGAAACTCCATGAAGGGTTCGCTGGAGAGGCTGTCCTTGTGAAGGGGTATGCTGGAGAGAGAACGAGTGAAGAGGTGCTGCATGGTGTAGTGCAGAAGAGGCAAGGGGAGCGGAGGAGGGTTCGGAGGGCAGGAGGGCAGGAAAGTCTCTTTGTTCCTGGGCGGTAGGAGGGCAGGGAGAGGGGGCTGGGGTAGGAAAGGTAAGCCAGGGTTTTGTGGAGGGATCAGGGGGTGCTTGTGCTTGCCTTGACTCAGGGGGTTCCTCTTGTCTTGAAGCTTCTTTGCGACTAGAGGCAATGCTTCGGCTTGTTCTACTGCATGCCCTCCTCCCGGCAGTAGGGCATGAGGTCCAAACTCAAGCCTTGGCTTCTTGCCGGGGTTCGGACCCAATACCCTGCTAGCAGGAGTTTCTTGTGCTAGAACTGAAGCTTGGGTTGGTGACTGGTCGCTTTCAGCGTAGAGGCGAACCACCCTGTCAATGACCCGAGCCACAACGTTGGCCAGCTCTTGCTTGAGAGCTTGAGCAAACTTCTCTTTATCTGTGCCATTTGTGTTCTCCCATTCGCCTTGTACCAAGCTGCAGCCCAGCCACACTCCTCCTCCATCCAGCTCCATGTCCAAGTCCATTGCGTCTTCTGGAAATTCTTCAGAATTCCCGTTGCGGCTGCTTTCTTGCTTTTCGTGCTTTCTTCCTGAAGAAAACATGCCTGGGGAGAGCCCACTTGCTGGGCATTCATCCCCCTCTCCTTCAGAAAACGTCTCACCCATCTCGTCCATTGCTCCGTCCTCCTCTACTCCTCCCCCACCCTCCTCTTTCTCTTCTTCTAACCGCTGTTCTCCATACACTCTCCACACTTTGCGCTGTAGCTCTAGCAGCCTTCCTCTGGTCTCCTCCAGTTGGAGTTTCAGCTCGCGCCTCTGCCGCCGCCTTCCTTCCCTGCTCTCTTTCCTCTTCCCTTCTTCCTCTCTGCTCTTCTCATCCTGTAGACCATGGCTCGCAATCCTCCTCCTCCCACGGTGCCCTTCCCTTTCTGTCTCACCATCTCTCCTCAGTGTGCTGTCTACTCTAAGCCTCTTCACTCTTACAATGTCCTGGCTCCAGTCATAAGAGTCAGGGACTGAAACTCTTCTCCTTTCGCCAAGCCTGGCTAGTGGAACTTGGCTTGCTCCATCTGCAGCTCTCCTTCCCAGCACCTCCATGTCCTCCTCTTGGCCGTCCTCGGAGAACAAGCACTGCCGCTGCCTATATCCACCCCACCTTTGGGAGGCGCTGTTAGGGTGTAGAAGGGGAGAAATGATGGGGTAAGTGGCTGGACTACTAGCCGGGTAACTGGGGCCGGTGGAAGTGGACTCCAGCGGACTTCGAGCATACAGGTCAAAAGCGGGATGAGACTGCTGCTGCTGTTGTTGCTGCTGGAAAAGATCCGAAGGGGAATCCATCATGTCTCTTCTTCTCTGTCTGGGATTCTGGATCAAAAGACAACAATTTGAGTCTGTCAGCGTTTTAAAATCGCACGCCATCCTCCCATTGTTATCTTTGTCAGCATCATCATCTCTTTCTGTCTCTTCTCTCTGCATGTGTGCGTTATCAGCTCATGGACAGCTGTAGCCACTGTTTATTCAGACTGTTGACTCTATAGCCCTCATCCTTCTCTCTCTCTCTCTCCCTCTCTCTCTCTCTACCACACACATGCACAAACACAGAGAAGGTGAGGAAGAGTAAATATTTTTAATGAGATTACTACAGTGCACAAACTCCAAACATGGACCAGAGCTCTACGAAGCAGGAGGACCCCTCGACCTCACAACTTGAGCCATTGGCTAAGGACCATCCTATGCAGTTTTGCATAGGATGGATGGATCGATCGTGGATAGATGAACGCAGATGATGGTGGAGAGACGTAAAACTAAAAGGCACTTTCAAAACCAGCCTTAATGAGTTGTAATCAGATTAGGAGACATCATGCCATCATTTTATTCATTATCTTCTCTAATGTCACAGATGGCATGTGATTATTAGTTGAATGTAAAGCTGTTTAACTGCAGCGCGGGGATAAGAACATCCCGCGAGTAGATTATTCTGGATTTGCCGTAATTACTGAGCGGGAGAGGGAATGCGTTAAGTTTCCCGGCTGCGTTTGGAGCGGTAATGCTGCGTGTGGAGCCGCTCCGCACTCAGCGCCGCTCACTGCGTGTGTCGCACATTCACGAACAGACCAGCGAAGCGAGCTGGCTTACCAAGGACACGCTCACACACAGGCTGGCGGTCACTAACCGCGGAAAGTGGACAGGCGGAAACCGCGCTTACCCTCCAGTGCGTGTCCCGCTCGCTCACTCTGCTGCTCTCCTCTCTCTTCGTTCGTCCTTCCGTCTGTGTCCGCCACTCCGCTCCGCTCCCCTCAGCGGCGCTCCTCCTGTCCGGCGCACGCCGAGGAGCGAGAGAGGGAGGTCCGTCCAGCCAGTCCACACACATACACACACACACATACACACACACACACACACACAGTCTGTATACGGACTTTGTGGGGTCTTCCCTTTGACCACTGCATTACTGTCTAACTACTGACGTCGGACGTGGTACAACCCAACCCCAGATTAATAAAAATAATAATTATTATTATTATTATATAATTACATCTATTAGTATCATTAAGACCATCATGATCATCATTATTGTCATTATCACTGAATTTCAACTGAATTGTTGAAGTGCCATTCAGAGTGGTTTGATGCGAAATCCTGGATTGTATAGAGACATCCCAGCTTTCTTTACGGTGCTAATCAGAAGCAGGGGTCGTGGGCTAGCACTTAATTTCTGGATGATCCACTTTAGATATGTTGTAGATGATCAGTATATCTCTAACTAAAATCCGACTAAACATCTAATAAATCCACCAGAACTTGAAGTTGAGTGTGAAATATTCTATTTTGTTTATCCCTAACTCTAAACCTAACCTAAGGCAGAACCTACACCTACTCCTAAACCCAAGGCTAACCTCAAAGTTGTTGATAATCAAATGAGGATCATCTATAGGGGAGCAGCCAAATAAAGTGTGACTCTGAGTTTTTTATGTAATACTGATAAAATAGTGGCAAATGCAGATGGATAGATGGACGTCTGGTTACTATCACCACCACTGTGAGGAAATGAGACTATGTTATTCTACAACAGACCATGTCTATTATACCCCGCTAAAAGGCTTTGGTTGCATCTTAACCTATTAATAATGCTGAAATCCTGGCAAACCAACACTATTTTTACTTTGTTCTATCTAGCACAACTCATTAACTAGTTAACAAGCTGCTTTTGCGCTGGATCAGGTGTGTAGAGTAGGTAAAACACAAACGTGTGCATCGAGATTGGGAATCACAAGGACAAATAGTTAGGAATTAGAATGATGAACACGTTTGATTCCATAATACCACATGTCCTACCCCTCATATCAGGTCTATTTTGTCCCCACAAAAACTTAAATACATACACCACACACACACCCACACACTCACACAGTGAGTCTCTCTCTCTCTAGCCCCCCCCCCATGAGGGGTAGGTATCCAGCAAGAGATCTCCACCAATCATAAACTGTTTGATCCCACAGTTAATGCAGTTAATCCAGGCTGCTTCACTGCCCATCAGAGAGCCGTGTCATTATCCTGCTGCCAAAACGCAACCGGGAAAGGGGGGACTAATATAGTTTTAATGCCTCCATGTGGCCAACAGCACATTTGAGCTCACTTTTTGCACTGCATCTCCACTGTACACGGGACCCCTGCTCTTATAAAGAGGTCATGGATCTGACATTCACACCTTTACAGCCACATTACAGTACAGTCTCACACTGGGACATTTCCAGGGCTCTGACAAGCAAAGCGTCTTCATCTCACGGGAGAGCAGTCCTTCTCTCTACTGCCCCTTACTCGTTTTCATTGTCAGATCAGTCTCGTTCCCCCACTTCAGAGCGGTTCTCCACCAGCCAGCCAGCCCACAATGACCAGCGGCCACTGTTGTTATGGAAACAAGAAATGTGACACAAAGCCTTTTTAATAAAGAGAGCTGGCAGCGGGAGATCTGAGTAAACACAAACATCTGAATAGACATTTAAAAACATAATAGTAGAGCAAAGGTCAGGTAGAAATAGAAAATGACGCAGCACAGTACCGCCCGTGCAGGCCGTATGCAACAACAGAAGCCGCCAAATGAAATGAGCGTCTGTGTCTTCATTTTGTAGACTATGAATATTCATGTGGTACAATCTGAAAGTCTCCAAATCCAACATTTGCTAGATTCCTCATCTTTACAATGGGATCAATTCAGGCAGAGAGCATTGTCTCGGCTCTTATGAGACCAGCCCTGGGCTGGATATGCCATTGAATTGTGACAACCACACATAGAGAACTGAATCCTTTGAACTGGAGCCAAATGACTGACAGTATCCCTGTTAAAATTTATGAGTCATTTGAACAAAGAGCAGCGAAATACATGCGGCTGGGTTATGGCCGTTTGTGCACAGCATCATAAAAATGCCACCTAGCTCTCAGTCCTTTCAAACAGTGGGAGACATAATCAAAATGCTTAATTTGAGTGAGTCATGATCAAACATATTGCAATATGACTCCAAATGTGGCTGGAATAAAAATTTGGCATCCAGGAGTGGGGAGGGAGAGAGAGAGAGACAGTGAGAGAGAGAGATAAAGAGAGAGATTGGAGAGGGTCGATGGACAGCCAAAGTGTTTGCCTATTGATTCCCTTTGAGAGAATATGTGTGTGTGTGTGTGTGTGTATGTATGCATGCACTCACCCACAAAGCCTTGGGCAAGGTGACAGAGAGAGGAGAGGGAGAGAGAGAGAGTGAGACAGTGAGAGGTAACAGGGGCAGAAAAAAAAGAGTACCATAGAGGAAGAGGACAGCAAAAGAGGATGTGTACAGATCTATCATCCGTCTACAGGAATTACATCAGTAGCAGAGAAATGTATACTATAGAGAGAGGCAGAGGGAGAGAAAGAAAAAGCAAAGAGAGATGGTGAGAAAGATGGACAGAGAGATAAAGACAGCAAGAGAGATGGAAAGAAAGATAGCATCAGAGAGAAAAATAGGAAGAAAAAGTAAGAGAAAGACAGCAACAAAGAGATGGAAAGAAAGAGAGGGAAATAGAAAGAGGAGGAGAGGAAGAGAGAGAGAGAGAGAGAAAGAGAGAGTGTATGAATATGTCACTAAAAGCTTTCCTTTTTTAAGGCATGTATGTTCTTACTGGCCCGATAAACCTCACAACATTAATGAACATCACCAAATCCTCATAGATATGAGAAAGAGAGAGAGAGAATACAAGTAAAAGAGAGTACAAGAGACCGAAAGACAGTGAAGAGACAGAAAGACAGACAGAAAGAGAACAGAGAGAGCCACAAAGAGAGACTAAGAGAGCGAGAGACAAAGAAGAGAGCAGAGTGACACAGAGAGACGTGGGTGATAGATAGTGTAAGACAAAAAGAGAGAGTTTAATATACTTTCATCCACTTAGCAGAACAAACTGATTCTTTGATCTCTGACCAGGACGACTGCTGTAATGCTGTGAAGAACATTACTTACTGTAATGCGCTGTAGCACTCTCACTCTCTCTCTCTCACATACACACATGCGTACATACACACATATGTGGACTCACTGACTCTATCACTCTCTTACACATACACACACACACACACAGTCGTACAAACACACACACTGTCCCTCACTCTGCCGCTCACTCTCTCTCCAGCACTCAGGATGCAATTATCCTCTTTGGCTGGAGTGTTTTGATGGCATAATTGCCATGGACACTGAGGAGAGAGAGATCGGAGGGGGAGAGAGAGAGAGAGAGAGAGAGAGAACGAGGGATGAGAGAGAGATGGAGAGGGGGAGAGAAGCACATCGAGTGCTGACACTCTCAGCATGCTAATGCCAAAACACACTCCACCTCCCCATTTTCTCCCTTTGTCTCTTCATCCATCTCTCTAAACACACGCACACACACAGGTGCAATAACCTCTCTCCGTTCCATTCCACATCTCTCCACTCACAGAGGGAGAGAAAGAGAGAGAGAGAGGGAATAACAGAATAACAGGGGTGAAAAAAAACATAAAAGGGGGGGAGGATTTTTCCATCCATGGACAATGAAGAGATGATCCCGCTCATCCTCTAATCACGCTTCTGTTTTTCAGGTCTGCCATCTCCTTTTCTCCCTCTATTCACCCCTCATTTTCCCCTCTGCCCACAAAAAACGAAAATAGGTATCCAACACAGTATGTAACAGAGTTATAAACTTCCTTCATGCCTACGGGGGATTCCAGCTATGTTTCTGTTACGAAAGGTCTGTATAATTCAGTGGCTGAGATGTAAAGAAAGACATTCAGGGTGGTTTGATGTGAAATGGTTCATTGTAGAGAAACTTACAGACTCGGATTTATTTACAGTGGTGGTGATGGGAACCAGGGGTCACAAAGTCTACAACACAAATATAAACATTTTATTTACTATCCAAAACGAGCAGTAAAGCTACACGTACCTGCGGAGTTTCATATGTGAATTTCAATCAGAAATCTAAAAAAAAAGTTTTCTTTCTTTTACCATATTATGCTATGCATTGCGTTTCTTAATCATGAATGGTTTAAGGCCCAAACCATAATGTAAACTTGTCATAAAAAATGTTTAATGCATTAGGTAACATACACAATTTATATTTATTAAATAACTTACTGTGAGGTAGCAACTGAACTTTTCATATGTCTGCCTCCTATTATCACCACTGCGAACAATTCTGTTTCTGCACGTTTCTCTAGAACAGCATCAACCACCAACCACTCTGGATGACTTTGTCCAAATCACACACACACACACACACAGATACATGGTGAAATTTCCTTTAACATCTTTACCTTCCAAATTAAATTCTAATTTGTGAATATTACTCAATATGGACACCTGGTGGTCGTTCAAAGGAATTACACTTGTGCTCACTTTTTGTACCAATTTTTATATATTAGTTATATATTTATATTTACAAAAAAGGCTTGATTACACACAAAGGAATTCAACAAGGCTGATTTCAAACACAACTGCAGCGTCTGATTAAACAAAACTGATTCTAGAATCACCTCAGTGGATCAGTGGATGGTGTGTTTTAAATGCTGGAACGATTCAACTGGCATTGTTACATATAATTAAGACTGTAAAATCTCCATCATTACTGACTTACAACGTAGTGCTAAAAACTGGGCCCATATCAGTATTGTACTGTAAGTCAATGTGGGAGTGAGTGTATGTATGTGCGAATGTGTATCATGTGGGTTGTTGAAGAGTTATACTGAAAACTGCAGCAGAGGAAAATGTTTGTGTGTGTGTGTGTGTGTGTGTGTGTGTGCGCTTGTGTAAGTGTGTGTGTGCTTTGTTTTGTGACTCCGTGGGAGTGGCACTATTAGCAGTGTAAAAATTTCTCTGTGTGTACGAGCACGTGGTCTACGTGTTGTGCTGCTGAGTGGGAGTGTGTAAGGAGAGCAGTCTCTCTGCATGCTCAAGGCACTCAGCTATCCTCCTCTTCACTGCGTCCCTCTGCTGAGCATCCACCTCTCCTACAGGGAGAGAAAGAAGATATTACTCTTCATGCCCTTGTAATAACAAAGACAAATATGTGTGCAATGTTCCAATTCAGTTCATGCATTCCATCTCTAGTTAAGTCTTTTGTGAAAAACTAAGACCTTCTATTCATTATTCTGCCTTCTATCCACTGCTGCTAACAACTCACAATAAATAAAAATAATAAATACAAGGTAGAGCATACAATGTCTCTGTTTAAGCATGTTTATCACCTAGTCTATGGCTGAAGTGGCATGAATCTGATTTTGATGACACACATCCAGATCATGCCTTTATATGAATATGAATTATTAATCCATCTAGAACAGGGCAGTTAAAAATGGACTAGATAGTTACCATACCCTCACCTTCCATCTAACGAGAGACCAATATACAGTATTTAGTATAGCATATTATATAATATACAGCACTGTGCAAATATCCACTACTAATGTATATACTTTCCTGTCAGAATAGACATTAAGTAAAAGTAGCTGAACGTGTAAGAATGTGTAGCTGTCAGAAAGTCGCCGGTGAGAAAAGCAAATAGACAGAAATAAACATTTGCAAGTCAAACAAGGAAGCTGTTGGCATTCTCAGAACAATGCACTGACCACCCAGTCC
Source organism: Semaprochilodus insignis (assembly GCA_034552555.1). Lineage (NCBI taxonomy): Eukaryota > Metazoa > Chordata > Actinopteri > Characiformes > Prochilodontidae > Semaprochilodus > Semaprochilodus insignis. The sequence goes on from CM067498.1 coordinate 24,537,550, forward strand.
AGACCTTAACATCACTTCATGTGTTCGGAAATCCTAAAAAGCAGAAAACGCAACTTCTAACACTAAACGTCAGAGGTGTGGAAAAATATCCCTGCAGATTTTTTTTTGAATATCTAAAAGCAAGGATCCAGAAAATAACCATATATAGTAGTTGTGGCTTCTGTGTAATTTACCCATTAAATAAATGTTTTAGTTATTTCCTGACACTTAAAAAAGGAATAACTTCATTATAATTGCTGCTTTGACTGAAAAATAGTTTTAAAGTGTATGAAGTATTTTAGTAACAGAAGAATAGTAATACTAAAATACACTTACACAAAATACATTACAAACATTGCACTTTGGCAGGTGGGACAAAAGGTTTGGGCAACCTTGTTTTGGAGTGATTGCAAGTGGACGCCAAGATGTATAACCGCACATATCTTGATCACTTGGGTCACTTTAATCAGATTTCAGGACTGAAGGAATGGTGCTGCACTCATTTACTCTCAGTCTCTCGCTCTAGTTATTTTTCGTGTGCATGTACAAATGGTTAGACTGTTAGAAAAGTTTACCTTACATACTGCTAAAATAGCTTTCATCTCTGCTCTGATAAAGCTTGTCCTTCAATGTGGGCTCAGTGTTCACACTTAACTATCATGTGCACATGATCCTGACCACCTCCAAAGGTGGTTTGAGTGATCCGTACCATGTTCACACCTAAAAATGTCAGATCGCAACTGTCGTCTCTCGTATGCACTATGAGCTAGCTTAGAGACAATGACTATGACTATACTGCAACGGGACATTGGTCAGTGGAGGGTCAGTGAAACTGATGATTTGTTCAGTAAATGGCTGGATAAGTCAGCTGACCTCCAGGGCAAATAATACAGTAGTTTTGCCTTCAGTCTGTTGATTTGTTTGCTACGGCGATGCTGGATTGACTCACAAAAATTACGTTTTTCGTTGATGCTTATTATGCATGTGGATCACGCCTGTGATGTTGCTGATTTAGCTTTGGCTCTGTTAGAAGGCCATGTAGGCACTTTCATGTATGGAAACCTCATTCTACTCAGGAAACTTCTCCATATTTAGGCTCTACAATCCTACCCCCATCATGATTCATCATTATTCATCATCTCTTTGCATCTTCCTTACCTTGCACTCCTTTCATTAAGATGTCCACTGCTGATCTGTATTTTAGTATTGCTGCACTGTATTCTCCTTCCTTCTCTCTTTCCTGGGCTGCGTTCAGTTCTTTGGTCGCCTGGGCCACATAACCTTCATCCTCACTGCGTCCGGCACCATCTGATTTTGTCAGTTTGAGGGATAGGAGCTCAGACTGATCAGGAGATCCACATGACTCATCTGGAAGACAGAATGAAAGGTATGAGCAATATGAAAATAAAGCATCACTGCACTGGAGCACAGATACAGAAAAAGAGGTAGATTATGGGAAGAACAGACCTTCCTTCGCACATGGGTCAAAGATGGCTAGGTCCTCGACTGAGAGCGGGGGCGCAGCCCTGTCCACCGGCTCCTCCAATACACAGTCAAAGAGAGAATCAAACTCCTCTGATTGGTCAGCTGGGGAACCAGGGGGCTCAGGGCAAGCAACTTCTATAAAAATAAGACAATGAGAAATCAAATCAGTCATTCAATTAGCACCAATTAGCACAACACTGACAACCTAGACATTAGTGTATAAGTTCTAAACTGAAGAGAAAGTAAAGACTAGTCAACTCTGAAGAATGGTATTCAGAAATCCAGGCTGTTTACAGGCCGTTCACTCCTGCTTCAGTATACATTCAACCAGTTTACCTGCTATAAAACGAACCATAGAAATTAGTTCATCCTACATAGTAATCTTATGTGAACAACCATAGTAACCTTGGTAAATATCCAATCACATTATATGGAAAAAAATATTTTTTGATGTATTTCTTAAGTGTGGTAAAGTTTTTACTTGTATTTTCTACAGCCCAAATCAAGCCTGTACTATTCTATCAAGATTTCCTGCGCTGTATGTATCAGTCATAAACATGTGATGGTGGTAAAATAACACTGACCTAATAGCACTTGAAACATAAGTATTGTTAACCAGGTGAAATGGCCTACTGCGATCAGTGACTAGGTCATACATAATGCTGCCAAGTCCAAACGCTTATCCGGATGCAAAACGCTGCTAGTTTTGAACTCTCGGGAAAAAACTAGATAAACCAGAAATGTAACTGCACCTGTGGTGGACAGATCTGTGCTGATATTCTGTTCAGCTTCCTCTTTATCTCTTTGTGTCTCCTCCACTGGGCTGCTCTCCATGTCACTGAGAGCTTCCACCGCCACCTCAGTTTCACCAAGATCTCTTTCTTCCAGACTGGACTCCAGTTCCTGAGCCTGGATGGGGGCTTCCCTCCCTGCCTCCTCTTCTGCTTCCAGTCCAGTGGCTCCCTTGGGTAAAGGGATGAGAGGGGGAGGTAGAGGAGTGGAAGTAGAGACAGAGGATGGATCTAAGGGTCGTCTCACTTCTGCTCCCTGAGAGAGAGAGAGAGAGAGAGAGAGAGAGACGTTTTGTTGATTTTCTAAGTACAAATACTGCATTCTGCAAATGCCAGTGCTTTCTAGTCCAGTGTTGAATTTAAATAACTTAACGCTAATGCTAATATAGAAAATGCTATATTTAAGTGTGTTACCTGAAGAGGATGTGTTATTTTCATTTAGACAAAATATATATTTTAACCATAGATATAGTCTAGATATTCCTAATGTGCTTGCTGAGACATAACTGTGGTGTTTTGCATGATATTTTACAAAGAAATTAAACCTTGTCTCATGCGAAGTTTTATATTATGTCATCTAATGTTACATTATATATGTTTATAATAATCTCCCTTAAATATTTGCCATGTGTTTTCAGACATAGTCAGTGAATATAGCATTAATATTAATGTATTTCCAAAATGAAAACTTGAAAACAACAGCAAAATGCTAGGCTGATTTAGCTTCCTACCTAACGCTAAAGCTTCTTTAAAGTTTTCAAGGGCCACTTAAGAGGCATGCTACCAAATCACAGCAAATCCGATTAAGCTTGGGTTTACATCACCGGTTTTCACCAACAATACTGGATGTGCTGTTGACAGCATATTTGTTTATTTAATTTTAAAAACTGTAATTTAATAAATATGAACTTATAAATTGAGTGGGAAAGTTATGTGGGCAAACGGCTGATGTACTTGTGGATCACTGCTACACAAAATAAATAAATAAATGTAGAAATGAACAACTGAAAGAAAGTAAATGCTAAAAAGTTGGGAATATATCTTTAAGCTCCTGATTCATAGTCAGTCAAACCGGTATGTCAGTGCAAAGCTGTGTACACATGTAAATCTGACCCTGAAGAACTCTTTGAGCTGGGGGCTGTTGTACAGTGCTGGGATATTTGTAGTGAAGAGCAGCATATTTTCTGCCGCTTTTCTCCTCTCCTCAATCACTGCCTCATCAAACCGTCCTGAGAACAAGAGAGAGAGACAGAGAGAGAGAGAGAGAGAGAGAGGAGGGAGGAAGAAAAACAAAGTGCATGTCAATAGAGCGCATGTCAGCACATAATTCCTACTGTACTCATACCTTATATATAGTATAATATATTAAGTAAAGTTGTCCAGCACTGCGCACTTTAGTCTAGGCTTACCGAACAGCTGTGCCCGGGGAAAAGGGGGAAACTCTTCTTGTCTTCTGAAGAGGTTCCTGTGAGTATAAGCCAGCTCTCCATGCAGCTTCTTCAATTCTGAATACCTTTTCCATACCACTACCTAACACCCAAAACAAACTCACCACATCACTATGTTATATTGAACTACGCTGCTGTATCAGTATTCAACACAGTCAGAACTTTTGTGAACCTTTTAAGTAACATGCTTGAGTTTCTTTACCTCACTGCTTCAGGATTACTAATTCACATTTTATCTTATTCACATTTACAAATCCACCAGTTTATGAAACTGTAAACAGACACTAGGGATACCAATACCAATTCAGCTACTTTGAGATCATTTATTATTATTATTATTTATTATTATTATATGTTTATTATATACAATATGTATTAGCAATACACTCAGCCCATTATGTGAATCGATACTGCGTTCTGGGTTCAAGATTGAGCATTCTTACAATATTTGGACCAAAATTTGAATGAAGGAAATTATGACTATGTTCATGTTGCTACACAACGTTCTAATGACACTGGAACTGGGAGGAAGGTGGTGCTGGTGTTGATTGGTGCTGATTGTTTGCAAATGTTGCTTAATGCTTAAATGCTTAAACAGTGCAGTTGCATTAGATGGTATAATTAACAAAATGTTCATTCTCCACTGACTCCACGAGGCACATTGCTACGGGTTTGCATTGCAACACACAATTTACTGTTACACCCCTACACATGACTTATAAGCACATTCAATTTATAAATCTATAGAATCCAGGTTTGCATAATGTGTATTTAATAGGTTACAAAAAGATCAACAGATCTGACTGAACAGGACCACAACCTACCTCTTTCACATCCTCTGGTCGCTTCTTTGACACAAACTGTCAGGAGAAGGGGGGGAGAAGGGAGAAGGGAGCAGAACTCATATATTACTGCAGAAATAAATCAGTAGAAAAGGCTGATTATTATTGCATACTTCAGTGTGTACATGTACATTGGTATCATTATGATCATGAGCTGTGTGCAGTTTGTGTGCACTGCACTGTAATGGACTGGATGCAGTTCATTTTGTAAAACAGCTCCACATAAGGACAAAGTCCTGCATTCTTCATAACAACTCTAATCTAATGTAAATCATTCTGATGTGAGGGGGCAGTTTAATAATCCACCCAATCAGCACAAAGCCAGAGGCAGATCGGGCTTGCAGTCACGGGGTGCTCCTCTCATGTACAGGTCACGAGGGTTATTGAGTCACCCAGAGAACAATGGGCCATTTCTAATATTTAAACTGTGCAAATGCAAAATCCATTACAGCTTATATCTTTATTACCTGGTACTGTTTACAGACACATTCCACGTATAGCACCACCCACCCACAACCATCACTAACAAGGTTAAAAGATATGTGTGTCAGGCAAATCTACTGAAAACAGAGAGTCTGCTATTACAAAGACTCCAAATACCAAACAGAAATATGAGCTACACGAGGATTTACCTCTCTGGAAATAATGTCTGTTATCAGAGTGATGTTACTCACTGAGTCTCTCTGTCAGTTAAATGAAGAGTTAAGTCTATACTGACCCTCGCCGTCACTTTATACTCCGTGTGGCCTTTCTCGTGTGTGCGTGGGTCTGTAACGGTGAAGAACCGGTAGTACTCCTCTTTCTTAGTCTTTCGAGCCATGACGAAATGTTTAAATAAATATATTGTACAAGAAACGAAGGCCCATCGCCTCTCTGCTTTAGACCTGAAGCCCGTGTTTTGGGTTCTTTGACAGACACTTCCTGCTTAGTGACGTAGTCACTGTGCGTCACGGTCAGCTGGCCAAAATACCGAGTACAGGAGAAAAATCTCCTCAGAACTTAAAAACAGCAACCAATGTCTTATTTCAGAGAGAGATTATTTCAGTGCCTGCTGTTATATTTTATTAGAACATAATTTGTGAACGATCTGACCTGGAAGAAAATCTGGACTTCATAAATTGATCTGACCTCATGCATTTCTAGTGACTAATACAGTAATGGAAGTATCGTTTATAATATTACATAAAAAGATAAGATAAACACCCCGAAATCTTAATTCATTCATTTTGGCCTTTTGTGATTTTGTGTGTTTTGGAAAGACTTGGACAAATTTGTAGTTCATTGGTGCAGACTTTTTTTTTCTATACCTGGAAAATGTTTGTTTGGTTTTAATAAAGTTCTAGCATTAATATAATTCTAATTTTAATTTTGATCATTAATTTAATTATAGTATTAGCTACATCTTACATTTATAAATTATAAATGTCGTTATCCATAATTTTTATACTTGAGACATTTGTACATGACTACATGTATGTGTATATGTAACTGTACCTTCTACAATTGTTGTTATTTTAATTTTTCTCAAACTTTAAAACAGTACTTCTAGAATTATGCAATCACTTTTAAAAAACTCTTTACAGAACCTTGCAGGAGGATAGAAAAGCTTTCTTACCTTGCACTGGAGGTTAATATACCAAGATTTTCTAATAATCTTTGGAAGAATTCTATTGGTCTGTCCATCATCACTAAATTAAACTAGAGCTTTTCAACTGTACATAAAAAAGAGCTAAAAGGGTTTTTTTGTGCAACATAATATGTATTAGAGGTGGTGATATGGTATAACACATTCATTATTTTTTCATACATCTAATCAGTTGGATCTGTTATTGATTAAGAGATAAATAAGAGCCTTAAAATAACCAAAAGCATCAATTTAGTTGGTTGTGACTAATACACGGGTAGTGTATTCATTAATTTCCTGGTATTGTATTGAAACATCTTATTGAAGGAATCAGAAAACAAAAAAAGTGATTTTAATACACAGCAACATTAATAAAAAATAAAATACATGCTATTTTTACATATACGTCTTAAACAGTACATATACATAAATAAGGAAGCATGAGATCTATTACAACAACAAAACACATTATATAGCGTTATAACATTATTTATTTTTTATTTATTTTTTATTTTGTATTTTTTATTTATTTACTAACGCAAACATCGACAGAGTTGGCAGTGTCGCTTCGTCGGCAACTTTTATTATGTAAGTTACACTGTTTCCGGCGACATGGAGGAAGTTGTGACGGACGTCGTAGCTCCTGAAGATTTAAAGGTAAATACGTGTTTAAAAGAGGTTTCCCGGATCCTGACGTAAATGTCAGTCCCTTTATTCCTGACACACGATGTTTGTGTTCATTCGACAGCTGACAGAGAGACTGTCTGTTACTCTGAGACGCTGGTAGCGAGATAACTAGGAACCTACATTACATCATCATCGGTTACGTCGTAGGCTGATGCTGTGTCGATGAGTTTAGTGCTGGAGGAGAAAGTTCATTCTGATCTAGTAATAGCCCTGTACTAAAAGCTCATTCTGATCTAGTAATAGCCCTGT
>CM067498.1:24544926-24570495 GCA_034552555.1 Semaprochilodus insignis
CTCAGCAGAGGGCAGGAAACAGCTCTGGACCTCATGTAACTGCTTTTTTATTATTGTCAGGCCCAGCTATGTAGATCTGCTAATTAGAGTAGTTTATATATATATATATATATATATATATATATATATATATATATATATATATATATGTATATGTGTGTGAGAAATCAGAAAGGAGAAAGTATAGTTTTACTCTGGAACTACAGTTTATATATATATATATATATATGTATGTATATGTGTGTGACAAATCAGAAAGGAGAAAGTATAGTTTTACTCTGGAACTACAGTTTAGGTCACTGATTTGGACTTTATAATGTCATATCAGCAAATGTCTTACGTCCATCTATGTCTGTTATCTTTTTGACAGAGATTTGAGAAGAAATATAATGATGAACTGGCGAAAGGACCTGTGTCTAAAGAAACCAAATTCGAGTATGCATGGTGCCTGATCCGGAGTAAATATGCTAACGACATCAAGAAAGGCATTCAGCTCTTGGAGGGTGAGGTTATTTAGTCAACACCAAAATCAACTTAGTTATAATTGAATCATGTCTTTTAACAGTGTCCATGGGCAAACTGATTTTGTAGTGTTTATCAGTTGCATGCATGTAAAGTAGATGTTGCACTGAAAATATACTGCTGTTTTTTTATCCTATGTTCATTTCACTGTCACAGAGCTGTTACATAAAAGCACAAAAGATGACCAGAGAGACTTTCTGTTCTATTTGGCAGTTGCAAACTACAGACTCAAGGTGAGGAGAACGACTGTGTGTTCTGTTTTTCTGCTGTGACTGCTAATATGATAAATATGTCTTTAATCACACAATTGCAGTAGACTGTGTGTTCTATTGAAATCCATAACCATGAGTAATGTTTGAGCCTTATAGATTTTTTGTCTTTCTTCTCTCTCCTTCTTTCTAAGGAATATGAAAGAGCACTGAAGTACATTCGCATTCTGCTAAGAAATGAGCCAGGAAATAAGCAGGCCATCGAACTAGAGAAACTCATCAACCAGGCACTAAAAAAAGGTGCTGTATTTGTATCTGAGATAACTGTATTTATGTAAAGCTTAGATTATAACAAAACATCATAATGAAAAGTTTCTCACAGTAATTCCATGTGGTAGTAAATAAAGTAAAAGTTGTAAAAATGTCAGTTGAGATTGCAATAGTTGTAAACACGTAGTCACAGATCAGAATTGCATCAAGCTGTAGACAGCAACATAAAACAATGAATGCCAGTACGAAGTACAGTAGAGGATATGCACGTGACATTACAGTTGGAAGGAGTCACTGCAATTATGCCTACCAAGCAGGAGAAAGACTGAGTGGCAGCATTGGCTTTTAATGTGAATGCACAAAAGCACAACAACATCATAAATGATGTGAAGCAGCTGCTGTGCTATCGACTATACAACTAGATTCAGCAAGAGCTATCGTTTTTACAGATTGTCAAAAAGCTAAAGGAAAGAAGATGACATGGCCATGCAAGACTGATTTAGGCTTTCTGTTTACCAGTTTTTTGTTTGCATTTTTCCATTCTACCTTAAATGGTGCAGCAGTTACATTCTGGCACCTCAGGTGACTGCTGCACCATTTAAGGTGAAACTGGAGAACAAGAAGCTGGTGAATAGGAAGCTTACATCAGCCTTGTGAATAAGAAGCTTCTGCTTCATATGGATACATGCAACTGAAATCTAAGCACTAAAACATGGATTTGAAGTTAACGTTTTGTGTCCGGTATAAACTCATACCAGTTAAATATTCAGCACCTTTCATTTCTAGTGGTATTCTGTGTAACTGTCAAATTTCTGTCAGTATTTGTTGATAAACATTGTGTTCTACAGTCAGTATTAGCTCACCAAAATAAACCTAGTTTTCCTTGTACGTGTGTTTTCCCTAATAACCACAGCCTGTCACAAACTTGTTTGACAGGCCACACAGTCTGATGGATTTTGGTGACCCTCACATGAATGGCATATCTGATTTAGAGTCAAGCCCACTCTTTAAAACAGAGGTTCCAAAGGTGCTTCGAAGTAATGCAATAGAAGAACTATTTTTGGTTCCCTAAAGAACCTTTCAATGGACATGAGCATATGGCGAATGGACCTGCACTTTGTGTTTGTAGGGCTTATATTGGTGTGTTGATGTGTGCCTGTGCATATCTGAGCAAAAGAGTGGCTGTCGGAGCAATGTTTTATTGATTTATCAAACAGGGAAGTGCCTTTGCTTGGCTTATGAGGCAAGATGGGGAAAGTCGTATTCCTGGTAATCTTTTTATACCTTTGTGTTGTCAGCAGGCATTATTCACATATGTGTTTGTGAGTAATGCTTGAGTTGTGATGGAGAACTGTTTGAGCATATTACAGGGAAGAAGGAAATCATGACATGCTTTTTCTTTTTCTCCAGATGGCCTTGTCGGAATGGCTATTGTTGGGGGCATTGGCTTGGGTGTGGCAGGGATTGCAGGACTGATTGGAATGGCGGTGGCCAAATCAGCAAAACCCCAATAAAGAAGTTGGGGGAGTATCTTTGTTTGCCAGATCTCTTGGCCTTTTTAAGACGAAAAACATTAGGCTTGGCAACAACAGAGACTGGTTTGTCCTTATTTAATAACAAATTGCTGCAGGTGTTATAAGGAAGTGGTTTAATGTAACACTATGTTATAAATCTCATGCTGGTAATTGTTTTCTTTTCACTGTCTCATTTTTTGGTTGTACAAATCTGTGACCTTACTATAACAATGAAGCCTCATATTGTATTAGTTTGTTGCAAGCCAATTTGATTTGGGTGAAATGTATGCATGTTTTGTACTATTCCCCCCCACCCCCCAGACACCTTTGAAAAAACAAGGGAATCCATATGTTAGGGTCAGCAGGTCTTATTATTCCGTTAATAGAGAGCATCACTTTAATACAAATCTTTAAGTTTCTTAATGGAATATAATGTACAGTCTATACAATACAGAAATCTGTTTCCATGCACCCTGGTCTTTGTTTTTTTTTAATTTTTTTTTTACAAATCAGGGGATCAAATATCTGTGTCTGTTTGTCTGTCTGTTTTGTGCCTAAACATGTTTATAATGGATCTCTTTTAAAAGCGCAAAATCAAAACTCTTTAATCCGGCGTTGTCTTTAGAGTATCTTTGTCATGTGTGAGTTGACGTGCTTGTGTGGGCATGTGTATGAAGTGTCTGTGTAAAGTTATATTTGCTTGGCTGACCTGTTTTGTTTTTTGTTTTTTGTTTTTTTTGTTTTTTATATTGGCAGCAGGTATCCATATAGTTTATTGGTCAAAAGTCACTAGCCTTAGCCAAGGGGCACTGAGAGAAGAACTAATGTCCACTGCTGCCAAGAGTCATACACTTTCAAAACTAACTTTCATGGGGCTGGATGGTAAAAATTGCTAGTTTTATGGTAGCAACAGAATTACTTCAACACTGCCAAGTGTTAGATTTTCAGATACTAATGAGGAGAATTTTGAAAGGAATAAATTTCACAGAAAATTGTGCCAGATGAGGGCAACAGATGAAGTTTTATGCATGCCTGTAGGCATTATAATTCAGGTGGCGCTTGAAATTCATCAAGTTGTCTATAAAGTATTCCATCATCTTTTCCTGAACTACTGTGCCTTGAAAGCATATTGTAACCCTCCACATGAAACATAGCTGGAGGGTGTGCATCTGAAAACCAAGTTTCAGTGACAGCTGCTACATCAACTTTATTAAAGAGAATGTCTGATTGTTTATCAGAGTTCTGGGTTTGCACATAAAAAGAGTAGGCGTTCTGGTAAGATTACACTCAGGTTTGATGTGTCAACATGCTGGACAGTACAAGGAACACCAGTTCTTATTGTGTTAACTTTTTGCATTGTGGTTTGATTGACAAAGGCTCCATTAAAAAAATCCAATTTTCCTTTAAAAGTTACAGCTCCCTCCCCTTTACTTCCTCTTGGCCAAGTCCTCCACCTGTCAAAAACTCCAAGCTTTAGCAAGTGTTGTGTGAGATTTGTATTCAGAGTTTAGTTTTTCTAGGACATTTCTGGAGTAACAATGAATGTTCACCATGTCCAATGCAAAGTAGACCCAGCTAGTAGAGTTTGACATCATGTGTAATCTGCAATCACAGAAATTAGGATGAATCTACTTTTCCAGAGGAAGTTTGTATATTAAGAATTCACAGTAAAATCAACTATGGCAAAAAGTCCACCCTATTGGTCCTTCGTAGCTTAGCAACTGTAACTGTCCTTGGGATACCTCTGAAACTACAATAGCCTATTTGTAGGCTAGACTAGAGGCTAGGCTATAGGAGAGATGTGTAATATCTCAATGCATGTGTGGAAAACCAGAAAAGAGAACAAAAACTGGTAAGCCAAACATGTTGGTGCCATAGAAGACTCTGAGGGAATTAGCAGTCAGCCAACACTGGAGTAGCCAAACAACTTGGGACCTTCTAACTAGAAAATAGTATTTTGCACACTGTCTAAAAATTAAAATGCTAATTAAATCAGATAGACAACAAGAGCCTAAGGTATGGCTGCCCCTAGAAGCCCCACCAGTTACAATTCATCGCTCTCCAAAAATCACTCAGCTTTAATTGTTCTGCATTATTTGAGCACAGTAGCTGCTCCGTGCATTGTGTGAAAATGTCAAGGACGGTGAACCAACGGAAATTCTTCAATTTGAGTTAACTGTTTTTCTTTTTACAACACCAGTATATCATTTCCGATAAGCTGTTGAAACAGTAATGAAATCAAGGTATCGGTCTCATTACATTTTGATGGACGATACCCAGCCCTTCCCATTCTTAAACAGTGCCAACTCCTGGTTTTACAACTGGTGTCCATGTGATATTTTAAAAGCATCTAACAGGAGGTCAGACATTACCTGTCTGCACAAGTAGTGTATGAGATGATGTATAAATCTGACAGCCTGTTTTGATTTCAGCCTAATAGTTCCTAAAATGCTCTTTTTCAGTTTCGGTCACTCTGGATTGAAACTCTAGCTGGACTTTGAAAGAAACAAATGGCTTTTTGAAGCTATAGACCTACGACCAACACACACACAACAGTCTAGCCAACAGTTATTTGGGCAGCTGGCCTGTTTTCTCACATCAATCTCCTTTCCATCAAATATATTTAAATTCATTTTGGTATGTTGTGCATTTTTACAACATGAGAGATTATGGTTGCCTTTAGTAATGTTCCTTTATTGCTGCAGATAGCCGTTACTAATTAACTATAGTAAAAGTGAATGATGTCTATGTACCTGAAAGACAAGCATCTTTCAAGAGATACATCGTACCACACAGACAGAAACTAGCTATAGACTTTTGAGTCTTAAATTTCTGTTTTCAGATCAAATTCTTCCACATTGCTGTGCAAGTGGCCAGTTTGGTATGACTAAACATGCGCAGAGCAGAATTTAGTTACATGCAAGCTTATCCAAAGACCGTAGACCGTAAACGGTGAAAGTCAACACAAATATTTGCAGTTGTCTTATTTGTTATTAAATCTTCTCTCATGATATTTACTTTATTAGACAATTACCTGAGAAGGTTACATGTAACACGTGGGACCAGGGTGTGGGAGGTCCTTGTAAATGTCTGCATGTTGAGGTTTATTAGCTGTCCATAGTGTGAAAACCATTATGAGTTGTCAAAAAGAGCCATAAAACTGAGCTCTCGTAAACATGCCCACCATAAACATGACCTTTGAAACATAGTTCATTACTTGTACTTAGTGTCGTCATACTCTGTTATAACTAATGGAAAAGTCGAAGTGCCTCTTCAGAGTATTCCCGAGGTTTGTTAAGGAGCTCAGAGAGGATCATTCCGTTCACCTGGGCGTGTCACATTGATTAAATATCAACTTTTGGAGACGATCACTTTATTTCTGTGTGTCCTTGAATGGAAATCTACCTACAAGTGTAACAACACCATTGATGAGTGAACATGTAAGTTCAACAAAGTGCATTTTCCCATGTAACATTTGCCTGTAACAACTATTTTGATGATCCCATAAACTGACTTTAGCTCTCTGCAAGTGTCAAGATTAGTCAATTCACGAATTCTTAAATTTTGCAATCAAATCTGAAGTTAAAACATTTTTTATGTACACATAACTATAATATGCAATTAATTTGTTGCTTATTTCCTTACTTATGTAATTATTTAAATTCACATTTCTTATTGACAGGTTGGAATTTGCACCTCCTTTTTGTGTTTATTCTGACATCAAAAAAATGGCAAAAAACATGGGCACATTGAAAGGGCCCATTTAACTCTTTTTTCTCTACAAACACAGTGTAAGTTTCATGGACTGATTTAAATTCACTGTTTTTATGATGTCATGAAAACCAACATATGTGAACATATCCACCTATGTAGCCTGCAGCAGTTCAGCTCTGCCCGCTCTGTCCACACTGTTGTAAAGAGTGTTTGAACCTGGACTGCTTTTTGAGTGAGGCACAATACAAAAGAAAGATTCGTTCATTCTTTCATCTTTTAAGCCCCTTATCATTCTGGGTTGCAGGGGGTGCTGGATCCTATCCCAGCGGTCATTGGGCAGTAGGCAGGAAACAACTTGGACAGGCCACCAGTTTATTACAAATAATAAAAAAAGATCAGTTTATCAAAAAAAGATATCGGTTTTAAGGGCACAGTAACGAAAACAGTAAGTTATATGCCAAGAGATAAAGAGAGGTTGGGAAACAGTCATGTGAATACAAATTATGATCTTTATTTGGGTTTTTAAAGCACACAAATATAAGTGGGCCTCAGGGAAATATTAGATGGAATGTAGAATATGGGCCCTATAAAAGATGCTTTTTGATTCTAGAAAGCAGGACTATATGCACAATAACAATTGTTCATATAGTTCATATATTAATAAACAGGTTGGAGGCAAGACTTTCAGTAGAAAAGGAACCTTTAAAGAACATTAAAATCTAAATTTGTACTAACAGAACATGCTGTATAGAAAATTTGGGTTATTGTGTGAATTATAGCAAAATGTTAGAATTAAATCATTATTAAATCATGAACATGCTTACCAAGTGTTCTAGCCACAAATGTTGATGTACATGCACGAAGCACTTTATCGCTATACCTGTCTTGTATCTACACTCATTGTTCACATTATCAGCTCTACTTCCCATATAGGTGCACTTTATAGTTTTACAATTACAGTTTCAACGTATATGTCTCCTTTCACCCTGTTCTTCAATAATCAGGTTTTATTTTGGTGGTGGATCATTCTCAGCACTGCAGTGTCACTGACATGCAGGCGTGAGTGGATCAGACACAGCAGTGCTACTGGTGTTTTAAATACAGTGTCCACTCACTGTCCACTCTATTGGAAGCTACCACCTTGCTGCTCCACCTTGTAGATGTAAAGTCAGACAATAGCTAATTTGTGTTGGTCATCCTGTAGTCCTTCATCAGTGGTCACAGAACGCTTCCCACAGGACACTGCTGACTAGATAGTTTTGGCTGGTGGACTATTCTCAGTCCAGCAGTGACACTGAGGTGTTCAAACACTCCAGCAGCACTGCTGTGTCTAATCCACTCACACCAGCACAACACACACTAACACACCACCACCACATCAGGGGGGTGGGGTGGTGGGGAAGGGTCTGACCTTTGAAGAAGAGGGTGAAAGGGGGCTAACAATGTATATAGAGAAACAGATGGACTACAGGCTGTAAATATAGAACTACACTGTGCTCTTTTATGTTAAGTGAAACTAACCACACAGTAAGTGTAGAAACACAGTGCTTGGTGGATGTATGTCTTGTTATATATCCTGTGAAAATTTAAAGGAGGCAGTGTTTTGTGCAATATCTTACAGAAAAATAAACATTACCATATTTCAGCATTTGAGTGCTATGCTCTGTCTTATTATAAACAGAATGGAAACTTACAGGAAGTAATTTTAAGTTATTTCTATACTTTACAAGCATAAAACCTTTCAGCATTGTTTAAAAACATTGTGAAAACTGAGAAAATTTGCTTTTGTTCCTTGTTCCTTTGACAGACAAACAAAAGACAAAACCACCTTTTCAGTCCATCACAGAGTATTGACTGTGCTCCCAAGGTCATGGGCAGATCATTGGACTTTGGTGACGCCTATACGGCCTTCTGATAACCACCTGGTGAGTTTCAGGGTGTGAAAAGCACGGCAGAGATGAGTGCTCAAATGAGACGGGGAGGGCAAAGCAAGATCATAAATCATTGATCTGTTCACTTTAAACACAACATTTCCACTACTGATTCCCACAGGAGCTCACTCTCTTCCAACAGACGTGACATGTCTGCACTGAAACAGTGAGAAAGGACTGAGAGACATATACTTTACTTCTTACCTACACTAACAGTCAGACACTCAGAAAGGCAGTTATGGATCCAGTAGTTGAAGTGGTAGCGTTACTGCTGGGATTTATAGGCTGGGTGATGGTTGGAGTGGCGATACCGAACCGCTACTGGAAAGTTTCCACTGTGGACGGGAATGTGATCACCACTTCAACTCTCTACGAGAATCTGTGGATGTCATGTGCCACCGATTCCACCGGAGTCCACAACTGCCGAGAGTTTCCCTCCCTGCTTGCGCTGTCAGGTAGGGCCACACAAAAATCTCCTTTCTTTTCTTTTAAGTACTTTTATCATATCAAACTAAGTCAAAATATCTTACTAATCTTCTTTCTATTTTTGGTACTTGTATATCAGTGCTTAGTTGTTAACTAGGTCTAGTTGTAGTTGCAGTCTGCTGTAATTAAAAATGGAAATTTTATCTAGCGTTTTATTCACTTTTTATTCTTTTTATTTTATATTAATACAGTTTACAAGGAATGTGATTCAATTACAAAAAGAGAAATTAAAGCATTGGCTTCAATTATGAGTATGTCTTGAGTGTACTGGTTTTCTGTTCTTTTCAAAGTGCACAGTAATTACTGAGTCTGGTAATCAGTCATACACCACAGGCCAAACAGACAGAGATTGCTTATACAGTAATATACTTTTGATAAAGCCTTATCTTAATATGTCCAATTCTCAGTTTTATATACTCTATCAAACCAAATCTAAAATGGTAAAACATGCAAGCTTTTAGTGGTCTTAACAACAAAGCATTGCACAACTACATAAATAACTGATATTTTTTCCCACACTATTTTTTCTTTGCATAGTTGAGTTTTGTGTGTAAACTTGCAGAAAGTATTTTACCTAAAAAGAAGACTCAATATATTTCCATGCAAACAGTTAAAGTATATAGCCAAGCTAGTTTGTATTAAATGTAAAACAAAACACTCTAGACTCTGACCAGGCCAAAAGCATCAGTATAAACCTTTAGTATTTTCGGCTTGGCCCCTTTTTCTGCAGGACAGTGTATATAAAAATACATTAAAAGACATAATTACTGTCAGATCTAAAGCACATCATTACCGCAGAGCAGCTTCTTGTTACAATGTGTGAAAATTTCATGTGTGGACCAACAGAAATAGAGACCAATAGACATTAACTTAAATTAGCTAAGACTTCTCATCTGTAAATCTCATTATATTAACCTACATTAAAAGTTTAGAACATCTGCCCCTCTCATGTACCCTCTCACTTTAATTTCATGTAGAGTTTATGATTAAATACACTCTGTTCAGTCAAATGCAGTGTATCATCTATAGTAGAGTAGGTAATAATATGCAGTTTCCTTTGTGTTCAAATACCTGTGTGGTAGCATACTAATGGCTGGAAACAAACTACTACTGAACATGGATACAGAACTAAGGAAATATTCATATTGTGCAGGATATATCCAGGCTTCGAGAGCCCTCATGATTGCCGCTGTAGTGCTGGGAACCTTTGGGCTGGTGGCTACTCTCATAGGTATCCAGTGCTGTAAAATAGGAGGGGAAAACTATGTGCTGAAGGGCCGAATCACTGCAGTAGGGGGCGTCTTCTTCATCCTACAAGGTAACATTACCTTACATAATCCAAGTATACTGCATTAAAGGGAAATTACAATTACTGCGTAATTCAGTGGTTTCAATGTAAACCAGCTCATTCACAGAGGTCTGATGTGAAAATGTTCCTGACTGGTGGTGATATGAACCAGGGGTCAAAATGACTAAAATACAGTCACTGCATTTACTAAAATGTATCCAAAATGATCAATGAACGTACTAGTGTAACGTTGATAATGACGATATGGTGGTAAATCTTTTTGGGGGCAATTTACATTACATTGCTCTTTATGTGCCTCTCTGCCATGCCAGGATTTTAAAACCTCAATTAAGGCCAAATGCCTCAGCCAAAAATGCCGTTAACAGTGTCTCAGGCATCATTTTTGTGTTTGCTTTCTGGACATTTGGGCTCATATAACAGACACATCTTAAGACTGAAATCTTAGTTTAGTTATCATTACGGCTTCATCTAGGACTGAATTAAAGATTAAAGCTATTACAAAACAGTTCTTACGTTCATTATCTTATCCATTACTCCAGATAAGAAAACAGTAATGCAGAAACGCCCTAACTAGTCAGAAGTTTCTAAATATGGTCCTAACTTTAAGGCAAATTCCAAAGGCGTCAACTTCTGTAATATGTCCCCTGGTTTGTGTCAGCACTACTGTGACCATTTCTGCCTTGTTAGAATTTCACATGAAACCACTCTAAGACTTTGCTAATATGTTTGCTAATATAATTTTAATACACATTTTTTAAACTATTTCACCAAAGGCTTGAGCACGATGATCTCTGTTTCGTGGTATGCATTCAACATTACCCAGGACTTCTTCAACCCGCTCTTCCCAGGGACAAAGTGAGTTAGTGGCTTCTGTTCATGTTTTGAGTAAATTGTTGCCCCCTGTGGTCACGTGGATGGAACAGCAGAGAGAATATTGGAGAATTGCGATCACACTGATATATACTGTATGTATGTATATATATACAAATCAATAAACCACCGAATAAAGTGACTTAGTATGGTAAATACTTTGTACCAAGTACATAGTACTTAATTGATAGTGAAGTTTGTGGGTTAAACTTGCAGACATTCTTTTACAGAAAAAAGTCAATATTGTTCCATTCAGCACTAACGACTTCAAACTGTTGAAAACATTGTTTGCGAGACAAAATATTCTTTAAAGAGTTTAAATCTGGACTCTGACCAGCCCAAAACAATCAGTAAAGAGCAGAGTACTTTAGGGTTGGCCTATGTTTTTGCCTAGTGTATACACTGATCAGCCATAGCATTAAAACCACCTTGTTGTATCTACACTCATTGTCCAACTTATTAGCTCCACTGACCACATAGATGTACTTTATAGTTCTACAATTACAGACTGTAATTCATTGATTTCTCTGCATACTCTCTTAACCCCCTTTCACACCTTTCACCTTCAAATGTCAGGATGCACACAGGACCACCACAGAGCAGGTATTATGTGGGTAGTGGATCACTGCAGTGACACTGGTGTGGTGGTGGTGTGTTAGTGTGTGTTTTGCTGTTACGTGTGGATCAGACACAGCAGTGCTGCTGGAGTGTCTAAACACTGTGTCCACTCACTGTCCACTCTATTAGACACTAGTACCTTGTTGGTCCACCTTGTAGATGTAAAGTCATAGACGGTAGCTCATCTGCTGCTGCACAGTTTGTGTTGGTCATCTTCTAGTTACTTATCAGTGGTCACAGGCCACACTATTACTGACTATTCTCAGTCCAGCAGTGACACTGAGGGTTTTAAACACTCCAGCAGCACTGCTGTGTTTAATCCACTCACACCAGCACAACACACACCAGCACACCGCCCACATAAGACCTGCCCTGTAATGGTCCTGACTATTGGAGAACAGGGTGAAAGGTTACCATATGGTAAGTGGAGCTGATAAAATAGATACTAAGTGTAGAAATATTGTGGTACTTTTAATGTTATGGCTGATTGGTGTTTATACAGTATATACAGTCTGTCACTGACCCTAGTTTGGGGGCATTATAGCTTCATGGAATCATTGGTTCTCCTCAAGCTATTATGAGAAACATTGAGCTTGTTGTTGTGTTGTGTCAGTGTCTGTCCAGTAGTGTTGATGCTGTGTAACTATTGCATGTGATTGTACTGCAGGTATGAGTTAGGAGAGGGACTCTACATTGGATGGTCCTCTGGGACTCTTTCCATCTGTGGTGGATTGTGCCTAGTGTTTGCCTGCAAATCTAACACAGACGACAACAAACCGTGAGTATCTCTCATTCTCTCTCTTTTCTCAGTCTATGTCTTTCTCTCTCTCTCTCTCTCTCTCTCGCTCTCGCTCTCTCTCTCAAACATACACACACACACACACACAAATGTATGTGATGTAGTTCACACATTTATTGTACGTATTCTCTTTCTCAGTGCCTACCCGTACCACCCTTCCAGGGGAACGGTATATTCAGGAGCTGCATCAAGGAGAGAGGTTGCAAGCACTTATGACAAGAATGCATACGTCTGATCAAACCTCAGAGAACCAACCAGATCATAAAGGGCCAATTCAAAGTGTGAAAATGTAACACTCGCTGTCTGTTGACATGTATGCTCCTACCTTCATTATCAGTGCAAATATGTAAATATTTTGACTTCACCAGAGCTGGAGGCAAAGTAGGTTAGTTCTAATCAAGCAGAGAAGCTGTGTCAAATTTTAAGGTGTAAATATTGGTCATATTAGTTCACTTTAGAGAGTTAGTTATCTTAGGCCAGAACTTTTAGATCTATTGTACATAAAATGCCTTGAAATGATGACACTTTTATACAGAGTTTGTAATTATGCCGCACTCACATTTACTGTGTAGAGAAATATCAAGATATGCTATAAAGATTTGTAAGAATGTAAGTACATCTTAATTTAGGTTAATCATTGCTGTTAATTGCGATATATATAAGATGTTCACATAATTTCAGGTCAAAATTTGTTTTGTGTGTGTTATGGTGTTATTCCATGGCTAATGTAGCCTACATAAGAGTCAAATAAAAAGAAAGTAAAATGATGTGAGACCTTGGGCTATCGATTTTATTTAGCTCAGTAGGAGGATATAATGAGGTGACTGTCCATCATTGTACACTTAATCAAACATCATTAAGCGTTAATGAAACAACACAAGTAATAAAATTGTTAAGCTTCCCATGCAGAAATCTGATACATAGCAATATACAGGTTTCAAATATATGGCAAAGGGTATCATATACAGGTTTCTCGAATACGTAACTTATTTTTGTCACATATATAATTATATTTGTCCAATATGCTATTTTATTTGAAATTGACCGTTATCAAATATGGGACATGTATTTTAGCCATGCAATACCATATCATCGCTGTCCAATGAAAAACATGTATCTCCATTTGTGTTGATTTTTACTTGTATGCATCATTTGAACACAGCAGCTACCATTTAAATTGTGTGAAACTTTCATGATGAATGGATGAACAGAAATGGCCAAAAATTGCTTGGAAAAGGTCTGGTTCCATTCACTTACATTAAAATGAAACTACGCTTTTGTCCTCTCCTGTAAAGTTGCCATTTTGGAGATACTTGTTTTTCTTTGGACGGCAGTGATAAATATGATAAAATTATTATTAAATATTATATATTAAATATTTATAATAATAATAATATTATTATTATTCATAAATAGAAGGTACATATTTCTTATATATGTTAACTTCATATTAACATATACGTTTTCTTATGCATCTTACTTATGCCTTTATGATATATGTCCATATATGGCCATATATCAGATTTCTGTGTGGATTGGAGGTAGGTGAGAGGAGCATTCACAAATTTTTGTTAACCCGAGAGCTTAAGACAAAGATCAAGCCTATCTTATAGGACAAGTTAAGGCGGCCTTCATTTTTTTAACCTGCACGCGGTATCATAGATACAAATACATGCAGATACTGAGGAGTGGCAGTCTATCATTATTAGCAGAAAAAGCATGTGTTCATAAGAGTCTTCTCATTTCCATTGTAGTCATTTACATTTGATTGCTAATTAATTGTCATGTTAAGTTTCATTATGTTAAGTTAATGACAGTATCTGAGCTGCTTTGTGATTGGCTACACCTCTGACCTTTGAGACTCTACTACTTTATTTTAGGCCAAGTGTGCGTCAGTGAGACAATAGAGTCTATCACACTTCACTGTCTATGGTGACGCAGGATGTACTATGTAGCATGTAAAATTCTACATAATTAAATGGTGGAGATGTAAACATAGTTTGGTGTGAAATGCTCTGTTGTAAAGAAATTTAGCGAGTCAGAATTGTTCACAGTGGTGAATGGTGGTGATGGGAACCAAACCAAACGAGTGTAATGCCTCTCAAAGCTCCCTCACACAAAGTTATTACATGGTTATTACATAAATGGTTATGAATATGCTATGGCTAATGTTTGGGACATTGTATTATTACAGTTTTGGGATAAGGTTTTGGCTTAAAGTGTATTTTAATACATTTATTTTAGTTAATCCAATCCCAGCTAGAAATGATTTGTTCTAAAAACATTCTGAGAATATGCAATGCAATGTTCCATTAATGTTTTCAGCATAATTTTTTTTTGGTTCCCTTTCCAAAGATAGGAGTGCATTCGCAAAAAAACATTCTTTATCATACATTATGATCTCAGGTCTCAGTAACATCCATAAAACATTTTCTGAATGTTCCGCTGAGAATGTTCTTCTTTTGTTATCATGTAACATAATCTGTGACCCTGACAACATCCCCCAAAACATCCTCTAAATGTTGCATTTAAAATGTTATGTCTTTTTTTTTTATTTAACCTTATAGGAACATAATTTGAAATTATAAACATCTTTAAAACATTTTCTTTAAAACTTTATTAGAACTTGTTCTGGGAAAGTTCTGGGAACGCTCCCTGCAAGCTGGGTTCATGGACGAGCATCATTAATAATACATACGTAAACTCACCTTTGGTTCTCTATAGTAAATAAAATGGCTATATTTGTTGTGTTGACATTGCAACTCTGAATCAATCTGTTTACATCTCAAGGGCTGACTTTTAAATCATTGGTGGGATTTTCCCTTAACTAGTGTTTTGAGTTTTTTTTTTTTTAAACGTACCTTTCCTTTTGTAGTCATTATTTCTGAGAAGCAGATGATTTTAGGCATCCCACCTTTACTAACCCCCCGGTTAAAGCCAGGAATAGCCTTCTAGCCGGGGGATGATGAAGTGCACACCCTGGCGGCTTTCCTTAAATGGGCGTGTCTTAAAGTGGGCGTTAAAATAGTTCAGCCAATGAGAGGCACCCACGTTCGTCGGCAAAGCCTCAACAAACACGGATGTGAGCTTGGCCTGAGCAGCCACTCACGGCGCTGAAATGTAGGGCGATTTGAATTCTACGCCCAAGGAGCTCAAAACGGAGTATCAGAAGCACAACGCTGACAGCTGTCGGTGACATTCACCGTCGTCCCTCGTCACCCAAGTCCATGGAAAACTTAAAACACACCGGGACACGGTTCTGTTACTGATAGTGGACAAAACAGGAAAAAAGCGTATCGGAACCCAAGTTTTTGGGCTGTGTTGAGGCTGTCGGAATTATTTGTTAGCCGCACAGCACAGTGAGATGCCTGCCTGTCGTCGGCAAGTTGACGTTTAGGCACGCTGTGGGGATTACATGTTGCGATATTCACCGTACGGAGTTGTTAGTTACGTTCTTGCAGGAGTAGCCAAATTTAAGACGGAAGTGTGACATTTGAAATAATGGAGCCGGGACGCCGGAGAGGAGTGAGCAGTCTGGTGTCCTCTCTGTCCCTGCTCTGTGTGGTCCTGGACCTGCAGCTGGACGGTAGGACTGTTTACTGTTTACTAAGCTCAGAATTACTGCATCACATTACACGGATACATCAGAAACAGCACTGCTGTTTAGTCTCCAGCGCTGCGGTTTTAGAAGAATGACTTGGTCTGATACCGGAACTGGCTCTTCATTTTCAAGCCTTAAAGTTGGTCGAAACGTCATAATAATCCAAAATAAAAGTTTTAACTCGTTCAGAATCTGCGTATAAGCGTATCCTGTTCCGACTTCCTTCTCAGGCTGCAATCTTTGAGTTGTATAGCGAGGAAACGTATTGAATGCCAAGAAGTTATGAAACCTCATATTAAATTACTTATTCACAGCTGTCAAGACTCTCTGTGATTCAGCATTCAGATATGCCTTTTAGATTATTCTGCTTAGCTAGTGTTGTCAGGTTTGAGGCCCTTTTTATTAGCCTGTTTATTAACAAACTTGTTGATTATGTCTCTATTATTCTGACAAGAGTGATTTCCAGGTGTTTCAGTAGGTTAGTTTACATCAGTGTTGGGCAGTAGACCACCGTGATAGACCATTAAAACAGACCACCAGGAAGTCTGATCCAACAAAATTGTTGCCCCAGTATTGACAGACTTGAAAAATTGCTATGCAGAATTTTGAGTAAAATGGCTTTTATTCAGTGTTTTATATAGATCCAATTAAACAGGACTAATATTTTCTCTTACATACAGGTGTGAAAGTGTTCAGTTTCACATGTGACGCAATATGCTCAGAAATGCATTGTGATAATAATCACAATAGTAATAATAATAATAATTAATATCTTTATATTTGAATCATGTTTGAAGATCTTTCAGGACACTTTCAGTACAGCAGAGTGCGAATATCGGCTTTAAACAATGCTTGAGAGTTTTCCACTGCTTGAATGAAGGTTTCTGAATGAAGTATGTTGTATTAGTGACTTTCACTTGTGTTTCAGGTGTGTTGGGTGTCTCCCCTGTGGAGATCGAGCAGCATCTGGAAATGGGCCGCAAGTTGCTGGCAGCAGGACAGTTGGCTGAGGCTCTCTCTCATTACCACTCCGCAGTCGGTGAGACATTTACTCATTGTATTGTTATCTTCCTGCAAATGGCATGTGACTTGTTCTTTCACTTTCTTTTCTCCCATTTAGAAAGGGATGGAGCATTTGTGTTTGTTAAAAAGTAGCAAATGTTTATAAATTGTGCTAATTTGGCCTTATAGAGAAAATAAAAGTAATTTTGCCATTAGTTATTTATCTAATTGTATGGGCCTGTTTACATCTTGCATTAACATGTGTTTTGGCGATCAGATCACATTCGGATTTTACTTGACTTCATGAACAGCCGGGTGTAATCACCCTCAGGATGCACTGTGATTAGATTACAACTGTTCCACTCAAACCACATTTAGAGGTGGTGGCAAATCTTGACCACATTTATTGCAAGTGTAATTGTCATGCGTTTTTGGCCACCCTGGGGACATATTTTAGTGAAACGTTAATTCAGATACGGTCTAGGCCTGAAACACATTTTTGCAAGGTGTAAACAGGCCCTGTGTGTTTCTTTTTTCTTTTCCTGCTTTCACAGTACTGCACATATATTTTCTGTAAATTCCTGTGCCTCTAGAATGGCATATAATTTCTCCAATTTATATGGATGATTATGTTGCTTAATGCTGCCTTCTAATGCTCTGTATTCATTAACAGAGGGGGACTCAAAGAACTACCTGACTTATTACAAACGTGCAGCTGTGTTTCTGGCCATGGGGAAATCCAAATCAGCTCTGCCGGATCTGACGCGAGCCATTCAGCTCAAACCGGACTTCCTTGCTGTGAGTTGGGTTGTTTGTAATTATAGAAGATAGAAATAAAACTATGGAAATATGAAATTATATAGAAATATTTGTGTATAAAATTGTAAATATATTAAAAAAGTACATATATGGAAAAAACTGGTTTAGTTTTAGGGCTATAACATACCGAGTTGCTCTGTGTGTCTGTTTTCAGGCTCGG
This sequence comes from Semaprochilodus insignis, assembly GCA_034552555.1. NCBI lineage: Eukaryota > Metazoa > Chordata > Actinopteri > Characiformes > Prochilodontidae > Semaprochilodus > Semaprochilodus insignis. Next base: position 24,562,751 of record CM067498.1, read on the forward strand.
ATACAGAGAGGAAATATTCTTCTGAAGCAGGGGAATACACAAGAAGCTAGAGAGGACTTTGAGGCAGTAGTGAGTTGATTAGTTGTTCCACATCTTTTTTTTAGATGTAACAATACAGCTATGGCACTTCAGGCTGTTGATCATATCCTCTCTGGACTATTTGACTCTATTCTGTCATATAACCTTCAGTTTTCTTCCTCTCTATAGTTGCAGCGCTCCCCGGACCAGGAGGAGGCACAAAATCAGCTCCACAGAGCCGAGGAGCTAGAAGAGCTCCAGGAGGAGGCGCACAAGGCCCATCACCGTGGAGACTACACCACCACCATCCAGGTGCTGGACCGTGTCATAGAGGTGAGTTATGAAGATGCGGTTGAAGTCTTACTCACAAATTAAATGAATCGTTCGATGGAAGTATGGTGCTTAATAAAATAGAATAAAATAGAATCTTTTCTGTAAATACATCCCCAAAACTTTTCTTTGCCTGCTCCAACCATTTAGGTTTTATTGCTCAGACTTGTTGATGTGATTTAGTATGACTTACGCTGGGATCAGACAACACAAATTGACACGATTTTGTTATGAGTTTTGGGAATGAGGAACAGGCCATGTAGTTTGACTTTAGTGAAGAAAAGCAATGTGGCATCCTGAGTGTCCGAGTTCTTAGTATTTTCCTGCCCAGTTTGACACATCCCACAACATGTTCTTTGATATCGACCAATATATGGACAGAGGGCTCTCTGGTGCACATATGTAAACAAAGCTCTCTTTGAATGATAAACAGCCCATACTGTCTTCTTTGTGACATCCAGGAACAGGTCTACAAACGCATTTTCTTTATTGCTTTTTCAAAACTGCCAGCATCACACATAACGCATCTGTAGCCATGAATGACAGTTTCTTGACCCTACTCCCTACTGACTATGAACTCAAATATCAAACAAACTGACATATTAAACATTGTGTATTGAGAACACATATTCAGAATGCAGAAAGCATCTGTATTCAGTCAGATTTGCATTTTATAAAGGCAGTATATGCAATGCAGTTTTTCTGGCAGAATATTTTAAGAATACTAAATTACAACCCCATTTCCAAAAAAGTTGGGATGCTGTGTAAAATGTAAATAAATGGACATACAAACAGAATACAATTCTCATAGGGCCAAATCTTATTCACAGTTAAACGTAGAAAACATATCAGATGTTGAAAGTGAGACATTTTACCATTTCATGAAAAATATTAAATTATTAATGATTATTGGCAGCAACGCATCTCAAAAAAAGTTAGGACAGGGCCATGTCTACCATAGTGTAGCATCCTCTCTTCTTTTAACAACAGTCTGTTCTGGGAAGTGAGGAGACCAAGTTTTGGGAGAGGAATTCTTGTCTGATGTAGGATTCTAGCTGCTCGACAGTCCTGGGTCCTCTTTGCCAGATGTTTTGTTTCGTGATTTGCCAAATGTTTTCTATTGGTGAAAGGTCTGGACTGCAGGCAGGCCAGTTCAGCACCTGGACTCTGCTTCTTCTGCAAAGCCATGCTGTTGTGATGGATGCAGTATGTGGTTTGGTATTGTCTTGCTGAAATATTCAAGGTCTTCCCTGACAGAGACATTGTCTGGATGGGAGCATATGTTGTTCCAAAACCTCTATATACCGTTCAGCATTGATAGTGCCTTTCCATATGTGTAAGGCTTTTTTCTTTGCATGATGCAGCATTTACGTGCTTTTGTGGATTGCAGGGCGACACAGACAATGATATCTGGAAGTGTTCCTGAGCCCATGCATTGATTTCCAGTCCAGAATCATGCATATTTTTAATGCCGTCTGAGGGCCTAATACGAGCATCCAATATTGACCATCTGCACAGAGATTTCACCAGATTCTCTTGACGATATTAAGTACTGAAGATGGTGGGATATCCAAAGTCTTTGTAATTTTATGTTGAGGAACATTTTTCTGAAATTGTTCTACAATTTTTACATGCAGTTTTTTGCAGATTGTTGAACCTTTGCGCATCTTTGCTTCTGAGAGACTCTGCTTCTCTAAAATGCTCTTTTTATACCCAGTCATGTGACTTTGGTTGCAAATTGCTCCTCCAGTTTCTAAATTTCTAAATGAGTTAATAACTGATGAAATGGTAAAATGTCTCATTGATTTGTGTTCTATGTTCTATTGCGAATAAAATATGGGTTTATGAGATTTATAAATTATTGAATTCTGTTAATATTTACATTTATTTACATTTTACACAGCATCCCAACTTTTTTGAAATTGGGGTTCTTTGGGGATATGGGGAACTGGGGGTTAAAAGTAACACCATAGATGCTATAGGCAGTAGATGACTATTGAAAGTATGCTTCTAATACATACGGAAATGATGTAATTTTCATGCATCATTCATCTTTGTCTTTAGCTCTCACCTTGGGATCCAGAGTCCCGGGAGATGCGAGCTGAATGCTATATACGCTTAGGGGAGCCCAGGAAGGCCATATTAGACCTGACACCTGCAGCCCGACTCAGGACAGACAACCGTGCAGCCTTCCTAAAACTTAGCCGCCTGCTGTACGACCTGGGAGAACACCATGACTCGCTCAGGTACATACAAATACAGTTAATAAACACATAAGGCATGTTACAGGAATCACCTCAGACTATCCCAGGATTTGTCTGGGTTAAACAGCACACATATTTTAGGCTTCACTTAAACTTTATTCTTTTAAAAACCCATTTTACAAGTCTTTCTGCTCTCTCTGCTCTGCCTATTGGGCCTCCAGTGAGATCCGAGAGTGTCTGAAGTTGGATCAGGACGATAAGGAATGTTTTGCACACTACAAGCAGGTGAAGAAGCTCAGCAAGCAGATGGACTCTGCAGAAGAGCTGATCTCTGAACAGAGGTATGTATCGTCTGCATGAACTCTGGGTTGCTCTTTTCGGAAGTGTTACAATTGTATAACCACAAACCTGACCATGGACCTGACAAGACCACAGTGCAGAAGGACATCTGCTCCTTAGTTCAGTGTACTGTTAATATCAGTTTGAAAGAGTGTTTCAGAAATGTGTGTAAAACCGTTGCTGTTCCAGCTAAATTCTCTGTCTCTAAATTGGCAAGTTTGGCAGAGAAGGAAAAGAACTTTAATCAATGTTAAGATAAGTGCTTTTACACCATTTCTGTTGATCCATTTGTCATGAAATGTTCACTGCTGGTGGTTTTAAGTGGCGTAATTAAATGAAATTTTGATATGACTGTGAAGATATTCTTCCTTTGTGCTATTTGGAATGCCTCTGATGCATTTTAGAGTATACTGAAGTTATTTAACTATTCCTGTATTTATATGACAGATACCAAGAAGCAATAGACAAGTATGAGTCTGCTATGAGGACAGAGCCAAATATTCCATTGTATACCACCAAAGCTAAGGAAAGGATCTGCTTCTGTCTAGTGAAGGTATGTAATATTCTGGCCATATGTCATGACCTGTTATGACCTGTTATAACCTGCTATAACATTATTTGTGACCATAATGGATCTACATTTGCATTTTGGGACAGTATTAGGTACATCAGCCATTTTATTCCTTCCTAAAATTAAATTCCGAAATTATTTTGAGGTCACTAAATTTCCAATAATGAAAAAAAAAAAAAAAAAAAAAAAAAAGATCAGCACCGTTAAAAACAAAAGCCATGTTTACAGCCTGCTGCTCGTCAGATAAAGAACATGAACTGCCAAAGGTAGATTACTGCAATCATGGACCGAGATTTAAATGTGCATTCTCAGCTTTCTTAGCTCTTGTTAGGGGTGGATATATGTATATATAATCTCGCAATACTTTTTCATAATACACAACATTGATGTGTGTATGTGATATTTTTTTTCCCTGATAAAATAACAACAACTGTTATAGTATTGGCACTTCTACATTTTACTCCTTGGCGCACTGTGACTTTTTTGTGCATACTGGCACACGTTTACTGAACAAAATGGCAACCAATGGCAAGCAACCCTGGAACTACAGGAGGTGATAACTGAAATAATACTAAAAATACTGAAATATGGTGTCAGTGTGTTGCTGCGCATCTCCCTGTAAAGGCTGAAATGTTGTGTCGGGTCAGATTACTTGGGAGTTTTTTGTGCCACATCATATGTTTGTTCACATTAATACACAGGTTCAAAAAGAAAGTTTGGCGTGAATGAAGATGTAGTTTTCATGTATAATTTACTTACATGCTCATATGACACATCTGTCAACAAGTTTAAAAAGAGTTCTGAATATTCTTACAATGTGCTTATAATCATCAACTGGTCGGGAGAAGAGTCTGAAGCACAACCAGCATTATGTGATGTTCTGTTGTACATTGTGTGCAATAATATATTTCCACCAGAGAGGCCTCCAAATTCCCAAATCCCCCAAACTTACAGAGTGTAGCTTTAATTAGGTCACTAAATACAATTACATTGTGTGAACACGAAAGGTAGCTATCAGTTTAGTGCCACCAGCACATTCACTGTCAAATGATGTACTTCCAGCTTAACCCTCACCACAATGTTCTTTCTCTGTTTCTCTTTTGTGGTCTCTGCAGATTAAGGAGGCGGAGCTAGCATTGGACACGTGTTCAGAGGCCCACCAGAGAGACCCTCAGAATATCCACATCCTCCGAGACCGAGCTGAGGCCTACATCCAACTTCAGGACTATGAGAAAGGTAAAACTTCTTTTGTGGTTGACTTAAAGAAAGCCATGCAACACCTTTATTGTCTATAAAGGGTGCAGTGCTTTTCCTTTACATCTTTCATTCATCTTCTTCTTCTATCAGCTGTGGAGGACTATCAGGAGGCACGGGAGTTTGACCAGGAGAACCAGGAGATTCGTGAGGGTCTAGAACGTGCACAGAAACTCCTGAAGCTCTCACGCAAAAGAGACTACTACAAAATCCTGGGAGTGAACCGGTATGGACATTCTCTTAGGCTTGCTTATGACTTCATGTGATGCTGCTATGGTTTTCTATCATCAGTTGCCCTAGTTACGTTTTTATGCACCTGCTTCTAACAAGGTCTGTATTATTCCAAGGTCTAATCCGTTTTCCACTGCTTGTTCTTAGGAATGCTAACAAACAGGAAATCATTAAAGCATACCGGAAATTGGCACAGCAGTGGCATCCAGACAACTTCCAGTCCGAATCGGAAAAGAAGGAGGCTGAGAAGAAGTTCATTGACATCGCCTCAGCTAAGGAGGTGCTAACAGATCCAGGTAACTTAGTATATTAGGGATCTAGTTTAAATAGGCCAGCTAATGGAACTTTAGATGCCTATGTTTACCCAATAAGAATAAATTGACTGCAAGCAAAACAATTTCACAAAGTGCGGCAATCCATCAGGTTATTGCTTTTTGTTTTATTCCTCAGAGATGCGTCAGAAATTTGATTCTGGTGAGGATCCCTTGGACCCCGAGAACCAGCAGGGAGGAGGAGGAGGAAGAGGAGAGTGGCCCTTTGGTTTCAACCCCTTCCAGGGCGGAAACTTCCACTTCAAATTCCACTACAACTAATATGGCTATGCCATTGGATACTGTGTACACAATAGTAATAATGGACAGTGGACTGGACTGATTAAAAAGCCCACAATTGAAGGCTGGGAAGAGAATGCATTCATTCTTCAAACTGAGTTACAGTTGGCTCTGGTGAAAGGGTTAATTGTGAGCCATTTTGGACTTGAATATGCAAGCTGTTTTGGACTTATTAAGGAGTCAGGCACTCTTATGTGGTAGAAGAATTGTTTGACGGGTGTTTGCCTGATGCCATTCAGTAAATGGCTGTTATGAATGAAGTTTTGTTTAGTTTGAAGTTTTTTTGAGGCTGAGGAACTTCATTGGCTGACCTTCTATCTGTGGCATTTTTCGTTTTTCTTGCCTCTCTCTCTCTCTCTCTCTTGCTCAGTCTGCTACTCTACTGCCCTACAAGTTTGCCCATCAGGAACTCTCTTACTGATTAGTTCATAGATTCTGCTTTCAGTATACATGAAGTAATGTATTTGTGACAGAAATGTCACATACTGGTCTTTTTAACATTCAGTTCTTACACTACTTCATTGGATTAAATCAGTATTGCACTTTTTGTGTATGTAATCAGTTTATTTAGTTTTCGAAGCAGGGAATGAGGTTAGCTCTTTTCTGTTTGAATGGGGTTGATCATGCTTCTTTTTGAAACCCATCTTGCCACTTGAATTTCTTTTCTGTTCTCTGTTCCTGTTGCAAACAGCAGAACAGGCTATTAGTGTTACTGAATGAGCTGAAAAACTACAGATGATCTTCTTACTGTCAGTTCCTCTTCAAGTTGGCTACAGAGCCTTTAATCATAGCATTGCCGTAATCAAAACACTGTTAAACCTTTCATAGAACGGTTCCGTCCTCTTTAAAGATATCAACCAGTTATTTTGTTTAAACACTCCAGGCCATTGCAGACTAAATAAATGATAATAATCATCTTCCAGAGAATGGGTGGAAATTTTGCCATGTTTTTGTCTCATATGTAGTTGCCATGATTGGATGCTATGTAGCTGACTGATCTTTTATTGGTGCCCTATCGATGCCTATATCAATGTGCCAATGCAGCTTCCCCTTTGAACTGAATGGATTAACAGTCTGGATTTTCGAAGTGGTATTTATGCCTGCATTTAGTTGTTTTATGCTTTCTTAGGAGATATTTGTTCATTTGGAACTGCTTTTCACATGGGATATTTAAAATAAGAGAATGTTGAGATTAACGCCCCTGTGTTAAGTGTCGTCTTTCTCACAGCCTGACACAGACACAGCCAACCTTCCAATGCAGCTTTCATCGTTTATATGCTTAATTTTACGCTATGCAGGTTTCAGGATCTTCTGAGCCTTGGTATTAATCCCTTGAGTCACCTGTAATATGCATTACAAAATAATGCACCTACCCTTTCCTTACAAGCCAGAATCACTTGTTCAAGATGATCACTGCAAATCACACCCTGGATATTTAGTGCAGTTTAATTTTGTTTTATATAGACAAGCTCTTAACAACCGTATGCAAAGAGAATAAACTAAACAAGAAATTAATGACAGAGCTATGTAATTATCTGTGTGAATTAGAAATGTAATGACTTTCTCTTAGGTTCCATAAAGCAAATGCATCGGCTACCACAAATTACAAATGGGTACTGCAGGCCTCTGAATCCTGTCATTTTTGTTTGGAAGCCCATTCCTGCCACTTAAAAAAGTCTGAATTTTTCTTTGTTCCAAATGCGTTAATAATGACAAAAGCAAACTAATGACCATACCAAATTAAGACTTGGTATATCAAAATAATGACTTAGCTTCTTAAACTGACTTCTCAAAATAATGACTTTACGTTTTCAAAATAATCACTTTTTTTAAATAATGAATTGTCTCAAAACAATGTCTTAGTGTTTCAAAATGACTTGGTATCTCAAAATAATGACTTAGAGGTTTTAAAATAATGACTTAACAGATCAAAATTACATAGCGTCCCAAAATAATCACCTAGTATCTCAAAATGTCACGTAATAATAAAATAATAATTAGGTGCTAAATGTTTTAGGGGTCGGGAATGTGTTTGTGAGCTAGCTGGTGTGATTTCCTCTCTGTCCTTTATGTTAACTGCTCTCCTCAACAGGTCAGGCGCTCCTGCTGTTGCCACAGCAACCGCTTTGTGTACAGTTCAGCAGCATTGAAGTAATGGCGCCTCGGGAAGCTAACCAAGCTAACTAA
>CM067498.1:24574984-24788711 GCA_034552555.1 Semaprochilodus insignis
AATAATAATAATAATATATTATTATTATTAATAATAAACATCTGTCTGATCATAAACAGAAGCAGACTTTAGGTAAACCCAGCTGGATCATAAAATGCATCATATTATAGAAAGCTTTAGTAACTGAACTGGGCAGAGGAAAGAATCCCTTCTCTTTAATCAGTAGATCCAAGGGGAAGAAAGGTGCAGTAGTGCTGTCTGTTTACATATCATACATGTCTCTCGCTCTCTCCCTGGGCCTCCTATTCCCTTTCAGTCTAATGCATGTACAGCTGCTTTTCCTCTAGAGTGAAACATATACTGCATTATTGTGTACAGGATGTAGAGACTGTCAATGTTAAGCACTCTCTGAAGCCTTTGTAGGGTCTGAAGCATAATGGGATCACATACATGGTTGTGCTTTTCAGATGTGTTCCTTAGAGCTTACAGCTTAGTGCAGGTCAGAGGTTGAATGAGGCGTAGCTCGTCAGTGCCACGGTCTGCATCTGCACCCCCTGTGATGCTCCCAAGTGTCAAACCATTGTTGAGTCTAATTGCATTGGGAAGCGATTAAAGAGATAATTTTCAGCTTTTGTAAAGGATTATTGTCAGTCCTGTGTAGTCACCACTCCCCTTATATGCTGCCCCACCTCCCTCTATGTCCTCTTTTTTAGATGACGCTGAGGATGGGGGGGAGGCCTCGGATAGGGACACTCTGGGAAAGAAGAAGCGAGGTCCCAAGAAAAAGAAGGAGACCAAGAAGAAAGAAAAAGATGGCAAGACCCCCAAAGCACGCAAGCGTAAAAAAATAGTATGTTGCTCAGAGTTGTGGCGGAAATATCCCCCTTATATGTAGAGGATATTACCCCACGTTTTTAAATAAGGTGTTACAAGTTACAAACGAAAACGTATATCCATTAATATTTGCCAGGTCTAATATAACACCTCTATCTCCACAGGAAAGTGATATAGAGCGGGACTCGGAACATGACTATGGAATGAACTCTGACAGTCCTGCTAGCGATTATGGAGGAGAGAAGAAAAAGAAAAAGAAACACAAAGACAAGAAAGAAAAGAAGACGAAGAAAAAGAAGAAAGACGATGATGATAGTACGCATGAGGAGACCACTAAAGTGAGACAGCTTTCTGATTCTTTCTTATGTTTGTAATGATAGTTGTAATCATTAGGTGTAATTTCCTATAATCCTCTGGTTCAAGATTGCTTCGCATTTATATGCACGCTTCACTATACCCATTTCAACATTTGGCTTCAGATTAAACCCTGAATATATTCATTTTAACTGAGACTTATCAAATAATTTGGACTTTTTTTTTTTTAATCAAAATTCTGACAGAAGTGCTGGCACTAATACGGTGTAGTGCCAGGTGTAGGCTTCAGTACTTAATAATACTAGTGTTATTGTCAAGAGCAAGACTTTTAGAATCAAGACTAAGGCCGGCAGCATCCAAGACCAGATTAAGATTTTTGTTAGAACAAAAAAATAAAAAAATGTTGTAGTTAATTGTACATTCTAATAATAGTCTAAAACATTAATTATTACTGTATTATAGTCCTAGTTAAACTTTGCATTGCCACTGGAAGCACTGGAAATGGTCAGTGGTCTGGGCTTCATGTACATGAGAACTGGAAAAGTAACTACAGCTGTGTTCAGTTTGCTCAGGGGTCTTTACAAATGAAGCTTTGAAGCCACCAGTTTTACATCACCCAAGAGACTAAACACAGCAAATATGTATCTAGTTCTGTCAAAATAGATTTCAGCTTTCTGCTCTTCAGCCTGACATCCAAATCTGTCTTCTCATTAGGTGAGTCAAAAAAGCCTATTTGACGCAGAGTTGTATAGTGAGAGACTGGTGTACTGGCTAGTTCAGAAAGCACACAGTAATCCAGATGTTTATGTCCCCTTTAAAGTTTAATTTATTTCAGGAGTTTCTGAAAACATTTGCCATGTAATTGTAAAGATGAAGAAATGTTGCGTTGTAGTACAATATAGTGTGTTTTGTGTGGTTCCAGTAATGAAATAAGTAAATATAATACAGTTAGTAAACTAGTTACAAATCAGACTTGAGAGCAGGAATAATTAGGCAAGGGTGCTAAAGAAATTACTGAATGGGCACGACTCCACTCATCCAACAAACCAAGAAGAATAGGCTTATAGTGTTTCTAACCAACATAAAACTGGGGGTTTTCTTCTGCTTAACCTTTAGGACACCACCCTCTAGAATCAAAAACATAATGGCTAAACAGATATTAAAATTAAGAACTTTAAATTTTTTTTCAGTTTCGCTGAAGAACTCTTCTGTGCTTGCTAAAACCATCCTTCAAGCATAGTTTTCACATGTTGCTGTTTTTGCTCCATATGTTAATCAGAGATTTAAAGCTGTCTGTACAGCAGGCTTTGCTAGTAGACGTCCATGTTTCTTGTCCAGATCGTAATCTGTATGTGCACGACAGGTGACAGAATAAAGTTGTCTTTGTTATTACTGTTTTAAACAGAAATTGAAACTTTATTTTCGTTTGGCTTCCAACCCTTGGCTGCTCCTGTCATAGCAATGTGTCTGTGTGTGTGTATTAGCAACGCAGCATGAGGGGAGTATTGTGCACAGATGCTTGTGCTTTATTAGATTTTTCTGATTTTCTTAATGTTCAGTAATAATTTAGCTTTATTTTATTATTAATTTAGTTCTCGATAGCAATGACCAAGTCCACCTTAGAACCAAGGAAAAACCAAGTCCAAATGAGGTGGAGACAGAGACAGGACCAGGAACAGTCTTTGAATATTGCAGCACTAATTTCAACAAAAACATTGTTCATGTTTTTACACAGCCTGTAGAACAGAAGACATCTGCTCAGCTAGCAAAAGACTGGGGGCTGGAGGATGTGGATCACACTTTCACTGAGGAGGACTACCGGACGCTAACCAACTATAAGGCCTTCAGCCAGTTTATGAGGTACTTTTTGTAGCAGAAGCAAAACCTGTATTGCTGATTTAACAGTTAAATGAATCCTAAACAACGCATGGGATCCTACATGCAGATTAAAGCGGTAGTTCTGTGTTTGGACAACCGGAGGAGAAATTCTGCATTTGAAATGTCTGCTACTACTGTTTGGCTATATAATGTTTCTTTGTCCAGTTTATAGATAAAAATGTCATACACTGTCAGAAACTACAAAAGCAAGCTTGTTTGAGACTACTTAACAACTCAGCGTAGTTTGAGGCAAGTAGGTCATAATTTAGGCATGTCATTTACACAGTCTTATAGCATTATAGCTCCAGAGGAGAACCAAAAGAAACACCAAACATATCCTATCGACTACATAGCCAGTAGGGGGGTGAAATGGCAATTAATATATTAGATTTTCACTGAACCCGTCATCCCTTTGACATAAAGGTGACTGTCTACTTTTTAATCCTTCCTGCTTTGCAGGCCAATGATAGCTAAGAAGAACCCCAAGATCCCTATGTCTAAGATGATGACCATCTTGGGGGCGAAATGGAGAGAGTTTAGTTCCAATAACCCCTTCAAAGGTTCCGCTGCTGCTGTTGCCGCTGCAGCTGCCGCAGCAGCAGCAGCCGTTGCCGAGCAGGTCTCTGCAGCAACTGCCTCCCCTGAACCCCCACCTCAACCACCTCCACTTCGCAAGGCAAAGACCAAAGAAGGGAAAGGTGAGAAGAGCAGTATAGCATGAAAATGAAATTAAAATGAATTATTCTTGAGCATTTCTTAATGATATTTTATAAATCAAGCTGCTAGAAATAAAAGGAAATTAATAGAAGCATAGAACATAAAAATATTTTGACCATAGTAAATACCCGTGTTTGCTTTAATGTGGAGTTTTGTGTGTATTTTCTTCATACTTGTTGTCAAAAAAATATTTGCACCCAGAAGAAATTGTTGGATTGCAATGCTATTCAGAAGGAAGGTAAATGTTACCAGAAATAATAAGTGATGAAAAAATAAGACTGATATGGGCAATATTTATTGATCTACACATACAGAAGTAGTGTCTCTCCGTATGGCATTGGGCCGCCATGTTTGCTAACACAATGTGCCAGACGTCTCAGCATGGAGTTGTAGAGGTTCCTAATGGTGTCCTCTGATAATCCATACCATGCAGCTGCATATTCTCACACAGTTCCTGCAGATTTTGCAGTAGGGGTGAAGGTGGCGTGACACCAGGCTTACGTCACATGTGCTGCTCAGCGTGAAATTTGCATCTCTCAAAATGTCAAACCCACCCACCAAGTTTCATTGGTGTCGGTTGATTCCTTCTGGGTACAACTATTTGTGGAACTATTTTTGACGATTAGTGTATTTTAAAAATTGTAGCATCCTTGCGTTTCAGTTAATCCTGCATTTTCATTACAGCGAAGCCAACTGTTGGCTGCTTTGGGAGTGTGTTAGGATTAGATATATTTGTAGTATAATATTGCTGTTATGCCTGAAACTAAAGCAATTGTCTCCTACTTGATCAATTGAGCACTTAGCTCATCACACGGTGCATATGTCTTGACTATGGATGAGACACGGTTGGTTGCTATGACATATCAAGAGTTGACTGGTCATGGCTTAGCCTGTTCACAGAAAAAAAATATTCAGAAAATTCATATAAATCCATGTACAACCCCAAATCAGAATGAGGACAGTTTGGAAAAAAGTAAAAAAAATTAAACCCAAGAAAGACCCAAGATATTTCGTGTTTTGTCTGGTAAGCTTCATTTCATTTGTTAATTAACATCCATTCCGGCATTTCATGGCCTGCAACACATTACAAAAAAGTTGGGATGGTAAAGCATTTACCACTTGTAATGTTCCCATTCCTTCTCACAACACTTAAAAGTAGTTTTGGCACAGAGGATACCAAGCAGTTCATTGTTTCAGGTACTATTTTGTCCCATACTTTCTGCTAGCAAGTTTTAAGGTGTGCAATGGGACGGGGTTGTTGTAGTCACATTTTTCATTTTAAGATTCTCCACACATTCTCTATTGGGCACATGTCAGGACTGCAGGCAGGCCAGTCCAGTACCCGTACCCTGTTCCTCCACAGCCATGTCTTTGTCATGTGCGCAGCATAGGGTTTTGCATTGTCCTGATGAAAAATGAATGGATGTCCTTGAAAAAGATGTCTTCTTGAGGGCAGCATACGTTACTCTACAATCTCAGTGAATGTTTCTGCATTAATGCTGCATCACAGAAGTAAATGACCTTTTTACCTAGGGCAGTGACACACTGACCCCATCCCATAACAGACACTTGCTGGACTTGCTGATAACAGTCTGGATAATCCTTTTCGTCTTTGGAAATGCAGGACTGGATTAACAAATGAAATGTTTGTTGACCAGATAAAACATGAACTATCTTGGGTTCATACTGTCTACGATGAAATAAAAGTCAAATTAAATGTAAGAAACACTGCAACTTTTTAGGAGTTTTAATTGATCATAATGTCACTGTGTTTATGAGCCTCAAAATGTCGCAATCCCAGAAGCAATGGTTCCCCCAAACATAGTTAATCGTAGTTAATGTTTGGCTTCTTTAGTTTTGTATTGGAGCTCCAAGGCTTATATAAATTTTGCTACACAGGCTACTGGGTATTTCATAGCTACATGGCTTCATAATCCTAGTGCAAAATTAAAGAAGCAAACTTCCAACATCACGTCTTGGCCGATCAACTAGGTTTGGGGTAAGAGAAGAACTATGTAAATTTGCTGTTTTTTTAAATGGTTCTTCGCAGTCATGTAATCATACTGTTAATGATATTATTTTGTTTTTAGGCCTTCAGTATGCAGTGAGCTGTTCTCTAACTGTATCTGACAGGTCCTGGCTATAAGAAGCGCAGTAAGAGTCCTCGCGTCTCCGACAAGAAGAAGCCCAAGCTTAAAAAGATGGCTCCTCTCAGAATCAAACTGGGAGCTCTCGGAAATAAGCGCAAGAAGAGCAGCTCGGTGAGACATTAATCAGGGTGCCTCTGTTTCGTGCTGTGAATAAGTGACACTGTCTGACACACAAGTGTGTGTCTTCGTTAGTCGTAGATAGAAATTGCGGAGATATATATGCAGATCAGAAGTCCTGTATATGTTAATGTATGTCTTTCCACATTACACTCTTTTTGTCTCTCAACGAGAGAGAGAGAGAGAGAGAGAGAGAGACTTAAGAACAGTTGATAATAACTGTATTTCCTAATAACAGGAAAATTTTGTTTGAGTATGTTATGCCATAGATTTGCTTATGTGCGTGTTTCGTACAGAGTGAAGACGTGGAGGATGATGATTCTGAGCAAGAGAACTCGAGTGTTCACAGCTCATCAGTACGCTCAGACAGCTCTGGCCGTGTCAAGAAGAACAAAAGAGGTCGCCCAGCCAAGAAGAAGAAAAAAAGTGGGTGACATTTTCTTTTCGTTTTTTACCTGTCTTCTTGTGACCTGTGACACTGCGCAGAAGGTTTCCCAGGAAACTGTTTGGGCCCCTTGGGTGTGAAATGATGCATAGTTGTTGTTGGAGTGGATGTTTATTTGCTCAAAAAACGCAAGAGGAGTTTCTACTGCCATCTTTCTGTCTTAAAATCGAAACGGAGAAACTTGATCGCTTGTGAACAAATTCTATTGTTACAATTAGAGATGCAGCAATACTGATACAGGTATCGGGTGTCAGTCTGATACCATGCTCATACTCATACTCAACCTCATAAAAATGCACCAGTACTAACGTCTGATACCTGCCGGTACCGTGTGACATAAGCGTAGTTAGTGTATGCTACCGTGCTAACTAACAAAACTGGAGGTTACTGGAGGTTGGACACTTGGACAAGTTGTTGGCCACTGTAAACATTCTACCCTGTCATATTCCCATAAGCATAAAGTGTGCAATTTTAGTCCATTTTTAAACACACAGTCACAGACGCTGCACTAAAACAAAGGTGAAAAAAGTCACAAAAGTCAAAACGTTTGCTATCAAATTCGATTTCTTACACACTGCCTTTTGTTACTTAGGAAGAGAGATTTGTCCCAGCATGTATATTTCAGTGCACAGTGTATATGGCCAAGCTGCTCAGTTTCTCAGCATATTTGCAGAGTACTTGGAAACGCAGTGTGTTATTTTGAAAGAAGCTTTATTCGAAATTGTATATTGACAGAGGTGTCTGTAGGGCCTTGCTTTTCACATAGCATGTGAAGCATGAGTATATAAATCATATGCTTTATGTGTACAAGACGGCCTATTCGAATAGACAATGTGTATCAGTGTTTGTCACAAGAACAGGATTGCCTGTGTTCAGAAGAGATTCTGCTATAGCATTTCAGCCAAGACTTTAACAGGATGTAAATCTCGAGTGCTGTAGCCACAAATGTAATTCCTAGCCCAAGTCTGTTATAAGAAGGAGCATGTTGTAGAAGGAGCATGAGAACAAATTATGAAACATACTTTTCTTCTGTTCTTCACTGCAGTGATGCTCGGTTCAGGGTAACTAATGCAACACTGTAACTCATGCACGTAATTTGAAACCAGCATAATTTTATTTATTTACTTGTTAAGGTGCATTGCACTTATTTCAACTAAGGACTACTTAATTCAAAGTAGGTAGTTCATTATGGTATCTGACTCAGTATTGTAAGTACTGAAAAAAAGGACTTGTATTTGTAAATTTTTTATTGATGCATCCCTAGGTACAATTTCCATGTTCTCTTTTCTTGCCCATTGATTTTAGTTGTTAGCCCCATGCCGCTTAACTGAATCGTGTTAACCAAACATTTTGGAGGTGAATGACGAGGATCCTCCAAGAAGATATGGAGGTGCAGATACAGGATCAGTTACTACAGCACTGGAAAAGAGTAGTTTTGGTCCATGTGCTCTGCCCTAGGCTACTGGACAATGGGAGTTTACAAACACATCATTGTAATATTAAAGGTTAAGGTCCAATTTTAAAACTTGTTTTTAATGACAAAACAGTGCATTTGCTTGATTGTATAGTACCCAAATGTAAACTTGTGGGGTCTCAAATTAGGCCTAATTTGCTTGCTCTCTCTCTCTCTCTTTCACTCTCTCTTGCTCTCGCTCTCACTGTCTCTCTCACTATATTCCAATCTCACTCTCTCTCTCTCACTCAGTGGTTGGAGATGAGGATGGGGATGGCTATGAGACGGATCATCAGGACTACTGTGAGGTCTGTCAACAGGGAGGGGAGATCATCCTGTGTGACACATGTCCCAGAGCGTACCACCTAGTGTGCCTGGAGCCGGAGCTGGAGAAGGCTCCTGAGGGCAAGTGGAGTTGCCCGCACTGCGTGAGTCACCTTCATAAAGCTTAAGCTCCCCTGAAGCCTGCTTAAAAGCTTTAAGGAGCAACAAGTCCAATTTTCTGTTAAAATCTGAGTTATGGGTATTATGTGATGGTTGGAAATTACATGTTTTGACGTGAAGAAAAAAGCTTTGAAAATCCCCTTTTCCTGCAGTGCTGTGGTCAAAAAGGCAAATTGCTTCTTATTTTGATATGACGAATCATGAGACCAGCCATGTGAACCAGCAGCAAGGTGGAAAATGTAACTGGCAAGCATGAAGCATAAAATGCTACTTGCTTTGAAGGATCTTCAGTCATGTACTTGAAATCGCTATGAAAAAGAAATGCCATGTTATCCATCAGTCCTCATGCTGTAACTCTGATGCAGAAAATTACACTTGAACTCTCTGTTGTGTACTATGCTAGGAGAAAGAAGGGGTTCAGTGGGAGGCGAAGGAGGAGGACTTCGAAGAGTTTGAAGAAGAGTGTGATGATGGAGGGGTGGCAGACACAGGGCCAGGAGGTGGCGGAGAAGAAGAGGAAGATGATCACATGGAGTTCTGTCGAGTGTGTAAAGACGGAGGAGAACTGTTATGCTGTGACTCCTGCCCCTCCTCTTATCACATACACTGCCTCAACCCCCCTCTGCCTGAAATCCCTAACGGAGAGTGGCTCTGTCCTAGGTGCACGGTGGGTACTGTAGAACATTGCTTGAAGCAAATCAATGGAATTCATCAGATCTAATAAGATTCTGACAAAATGAACTTACTGATAATGAGCTGAATTGATTTAAATCAACTCCATGCATGTGACAATTGTAAAAAACAAAAAATTAACCCTTTAAAGAAACCTTGACTGTTAAGACATAGGCCCCAGTATGGTGTGCATGTCCAGTACACTTCAAATATGTTTATTATGCTTAATATTTATTTTTTAAAATAGATGGTTGTGCTCTCTCTCATCCATTTGGTAAGGAACAGCAAGCTAAATATCTAAAATCTTTTTTTTTTTTTTTTAATTTATTTTTTGACTTTTTTTTAAACTTTGGCTAGAGCGTGACATCACCCAAGAGAAAAACCTTTTAGGGTTTTTTTTTCGCAGGACTAACTCCACTGCAACCACATGTCATCATCCTAGTGCGACAGTGATGGCCTACCGGAGAAATATTAGAGGAATGTTTTTTATAATAAACATAATATTCTCATTTGGTTTATATTTAACATTTCATTGCCTGCAAGTTTTAACGGTCAGGGTTCTCTTTAAACTTCAAAGACCTCTAGTCTATACTTTCCTCACTCTCATATATCATTTTCATAACAGTTGCTGGATAATAAACCTTTATACTAGATTAATAACTGAATAATAAAACTAGAGTTTAAGAGCTAAAAATGCATGGTCATATTTGCTACCTTTCTTGCAGTGCCCACCTATCAAAGGCAGAGTGCAAAAGATTTTACACTGGAGATGGGGTGAGCCCCCACCCCCAGTGCCTGTTCCTCCACCCCCAGATGCCCCTCCTGATGCTCCACCTCCACCCCCCATGAAGGGCCGTCCAGAGAGAGAGTTCTTTGTAAAGCTGGCAGGACAGTCCTACTGGCACTGTACATGGATCACTGAACTTCAGGTGTGTATGTGTGTGTGAATGTGGGTACAAAAGAGAGAAACTTCTGGGACAGTAGAAAGTGAAGTTGAGAAGAGGCTTCTCCAGGACAATGTTCCAAAACATTCCTCTATATTCACCATGAACTATGTCAAGACCGCACACTTAAGCTTTTGGAATGGCCCTCACAGTCCTTTACTCAAACATCGTTGTTTAATTAACATAAACATCCCATAAAGTACAATAATTGCTGAGTACAGTAACAAAATACATCTATTTAATTACTGTTCGCCACTAGTCTGACTTAAAAACA
Organism: Semaprochilodus insignis; assembly: GCA_034552555.1. NCBI lineage: Eukaryota > Metazoa > Chordata > Actinopteri > Characiformes > Prochilodontidae > Semaprochilodus > Semaprochilodus insignis. The sequence goes on from CM067498.1 coordinate 24,585,168, forward strand.
ACATCGGTGTCTTCTCTCTCTTTATCCCTTTATCCTCAGCTGGAGATCTTCCACTCTGTGATGTTCCGTAACTACCAACGGAAGACTGATATGGACGAGCCTCCCAGTCTGGACTATGGCTCTGGAGGAGAGGAGGATTCTGGGAAGAGTGAGAAACGACGAGCCAAGGATCCTCAATATGCCATCTTAGAGGAGAAATATTACAGATATGGCATCAAGCCAGAATGGATGATGGTACACAGGATAATTAACCACAGGTGAAGTTTCATATAATCCAGTGTTACCCCCTCATGAGGGGTTTTTACAGAATTTATTGATATGTCTTCATGCAATGTTGTACTGTTTGAGCAGTGTGGACAAGAAGGGGAATTACCACTACCTGGTGAAGTGGCGAGACTTAACTTATGATCAGTGTACATGGGAGAGAGATGACTTGGACATCCCAGAGTTTACCATCCATAAGGCAGCTTACTGGAGACACAGGTACATTTGTAGTGTTACATTTGTCCCAGCTGTTCTTATAATTTAGTTTTATGGATTTAAATTTGCGGATGTTTTATTAAATTTATGGATGTTTACCAAGTTATTGTTATTTTAGCTGTCTAGCATACCATATTGGAGTTGAAATTAAATGAGTACAGACTTTCAGCTTTAATCAAAGGTTATTCGCATCCAAATCAGGTGAATAGTGTGGGAATTACTACCATGTTTATATGTAGCACTCATTTTTAGGGGCTCAAACATAATTGTACAGTTGGCCACTCAGCTGTTCCATGGCCAGGTGTGTGTTATTCCCTCATATGTCTTTTGCCAGGAAGCAGATTGAAGGTCTACAGTTGATTTCAATTGTGACATTTGCGTTTGGAATTTGCTGCTGTGAACTCTGAATAGGAAGGCCAAAAAACTTTATTGCCATTGAAGCAAGCCTGAAAAATCCAAACTCTTCAGAGAAATAGCAAAAACATAAGGTGTGCCCAACCAACTATCTGGTTCATTCTTCAAAAGAATGAGTGCATTGGTCAGCTCCGAAAAACATGAAGGCCCAGCAGACGATGGAAAACAACTGTGGTGAATGATAGGAAAATTATTTCTATGGTGAAGAGAAACCCTTCAAGAACCCTACTTCAACAAAGCGAAGAACAACTTCCAGGGTGTCGGACTATCTGTGTCAACCATCATAAGAAGTAAAAACCAGTAAAAAAATACAGAAAAATCAGGATCAGACTAAATTTAAATCTGTCAAAACATCTACAAATCCTTCCAGAAACACGACAAAGACAGAGATCAACATGTACCAATATAATGGGAAGAGAAAAAACTGTTCATGATCCAAAGCATACAGCCTCATCTAGAGGTAGCGTTGTGTCATGGGCATGCATTCCTGCCAGTGGAACAGTTTCCCTTGTATTTACCTATGATGTGGTTGCTGACAGCAGGATGAATTCATAAGTGTGTGCAGTGATTAATCATTTGCTTAGATTCAGCCAAATGGCAGCCAGTGGCACTTCACAGTGCAGATGGACAATGACCTGAAGCGTACTTTGAAAGCAACCCAAGACCCAAGGCAAAGAAGAGGAATGTTCTGCAGTCAGTCACCTGACCTCAAGTTAATCAAGCATGTGTTTCACTTACTGAAGGTAAATGTCCTGAGAGAAACCAAGAAGTGAAGACATCTGCAGTAAAAGTCTGCAATTGTCCAATTACTTTTCAGCTCCTGCAATGAGAAGGTGGTGTATGTTTAGTAATGTTTTGGAAGTAATTGCTATTTAAGTAAAGCTGAAAGTCTGCACTTTGACACATAAAACAAGTTTGATGACATCTAAATATTTAAGGACCTAACTGTGTTTTTTTTATTAGGTTAAGAGTACAACCATGTATAACTGAATTTCAAATGAATAATATTCTATTAGGCTGCAAGTTTAGCTAGCCACTTAAAGTCTGAACACTGGACATTGTGTTTTTTGTCTCAAAGGGAGGAGGTAATGAAGGAGGACCCAGACAAGCCAAGAAGCATGAGGAGGAGAGAGGAGAACGATGAAGCTCCTGGAACCCCTGTTACTGATGTGAGTATGAACCCTCCGCAGCCTCTTCTTTCTCTCTTTTGTTTCTACTTTCTGCTCTGCCCAGAGTGGCTGCCTGCTGCAGTAGCTATCTTCTAGAGCAGAGGTTCCTAATCACTGGGCTGCAGTCCGGTATCAGGCCGTGGAGGTGTTTGATACAGGGCCACAGCAATGCAGCAGTAGGTTGGCGTAGTTAGTAACCTACCTGCTGAAATCCCCAGTTTTCTGGTTATTTTCAAGAAATAAAACTATTGATATTATATTAATATTTGCAACTAAGATTTTCATAAACTAATGTCATGGAACATTTAAAAAAGTACTGGCCTACATGGTATAAATGGGAAAGGAAACTTAGAACAGTTACTTTTTAATGTGAATGGACCCCTACTCCCGCAAAAAAAACCCATTGAGGACAGAAAAGGATACAATACCAGAAGAATAAGCACCATTCAATCAAAAATATAGTGACCAGCTACAAAAGGGACAGATTAATCTGCACTGTGCCAAATCCATTGTGTGTCGCAGAGAAGCTAGTGAACAAAGAATTGACCCCACTTTATTACCACTGTTTGTTTTTGGGGTAATAATTGTTTTTAATCTATCCATCTATCTATCTATCTATCTATCTATCTATCTATCTATCTTTTAGCTGCTTTTTAAATAAACAGATATCAGGACATGCTCCTTATCCCCTGATTGTCTCTTAACAGTTATTCATGATCTCTCTGTCCTCCATCTCCCAGCCCACGATAAAGTATGAAGAGCAGCCAGACTTTGTGACGGTGACAGGAGGCACTCTGCATCTTTACCAGCTAGAGGGCCTCAATTGGCTGCGCTTCTCCTGGGCTCAGGGCACCGACACCATCCTAGCTGACGAGATGGGCCTGGGCAAGACAATTCAAACCATCGTATTTCTCTACTCACTGTTTAAAGAGGTGTGTGGCTGATACAAACAGCCTTTATCTGGACGTTTGTGAAAAGCATCAAGTTCAGACATGAGAGTTCAGAAGAGAGATTTTGTTGAAAGACTGCATAAACGTAGTGGCGAGACTCTTTGTGATTGCGATCTTAGTTTTTGCTGAACTTAGTATAGTTATGGAGCGTCTTTTTTTTTTAATATGAACAATAATATTATATACTAGGTCATTTGCAGAAGCCCTTCAATTAAAAATCAAATTAATATATATATATCCTATATAATATAATATATCCTAGCCCTACTCTTTCATCAGGTTTGGTTCAGATATTGGATTAGCTAAAATAATGAGGCCTAAGGAGCATGTTTTATGTAGATTGAGATGTTTACTGCAGTCCTCGGCCTTACTTATTTATGTATTTATTGTTGTGGTGTATGTTCTCTCCATCTTTCTACACCCCAGGGCCACACGAAGGGGCCGTTTCTGGTTAGCGCCCCTCTGTCCACCATCATTAACTGGGAGAGGGAGTTTGAGATGTGGGCTCCAGACTTCTACGTTGTCACCTACACAGGAGACAAAGACAGTAGAGCCATCATTCGTGAGAATGAGTTCTCCTTTGATGACACAGCTGTGAAAGGAGGAAAGAAGGCCTTTAAATTACGGGTGAGCTGAGAAGAACTGTGTCTGTGTCTGTGAACTATGTGTCTTTGCAAGACTGGGGGGCGTCCACTTGCTTTCAGAAATATATATGTAATATGATAAAATTGATCATTTTCATTGTACATTATGGGCCAACAATGAGTCACAACTTGTTGTTCTGAGTATTTCATGGATATGAAATAGCATTCTAGCATGCTGTAGAACTGCATGTTTCATAATTTGTCATGTTTACCTGAATTTAGCATAGCACAGTATGTGCAGTTTGTAGTTTTTGAATTTTTAAAAGTGATCCTGGATGTTCTTTTTTTGATTATTTGTTGTTTGTTTTTTTATCATAAAATTGTGTAAAATTTTCTCATTCTTGCTATTAGTAATAAAACTGTTAACAGTTTCACAGTAAACGACAGTAAATTTCCCAGCCCTTAGTTAAAATTTAAAAGTTTCAATTAGCATTAAAACCGTGGTCAATTACTGCAATTCGAAAAAAAAATTAAATACAGTCCAGTATCAAGTTAGCAACAGTCAGCACTTCAGATCTTATGATTCTACTTCAGGACTGTACAAACTGTACCTCCCTACAAAAAAAAAACACTCGTTTAAATTACCTTATTGCAAAATGCTCAGTACAGCTACAGATCTTCTTTTTCCACTGATCCCATTCCACCTTAAATAGCACAACAGCTACATTGTGGTGCCTGAGGAGCCAAATAACTGCTGCACCATTTAAGGTAACTGTAAGCAAGAAGCTGGCGAATGTCCTTGACAGAAAATATCACTAGCATTAAATACTGTATATGTTGTGGTTTTCATTATAAAACTTGTTTAACAGTACAGAGAGTTTTTTAAACCCATTTTTGGTCGTGATAATCATAATATAAAATTTTCATCACGTTATACCTGTATAAACCTTTTTAATTATATTTCCTGGCCATTATCGTGTTTTTGATCCCATATAATGAAGAATCAGAGAAGAGAGCTTAGTAGATGAGAAATAAAGAGAGTAAATATGAAAGAAGGTAAAAGGTTGAAAATTTTAACAGGGCTGTCTTGACTATGCTCTAGTCACAATAAAGATTAGTTGATTAAATAAAAGGATGTTTTTGATGAATCAGCAATTATTGCAGTATTGTATTGTGTGATACTGTAGCGATTCTCAAAAACACAGTATTGAATTTTAATTAATAGTTTACTTAATACGCAATAAATGATGGTAAATAGAGTTGTGATTTGCCTCCAGCTCTTAGACTGTTCCACTCCAATGGAAACACATAGCGCAAGGGTGCACCGCTAACGTTAGCCTTAGCAAACCTAGCAGACTGATTAATGTTTTTATACTATAACAGTTTTTCTAATATTAGATTTATCGCCTTGTTTGCAACACTGCAGCATATCAAAATATATTGAATTGTAACAACTGTATCATGATATGTATCGTATTGCCAGGTTCTTGCTAATACACAGTACCAGTTGGTAGTGATTAGTAGTTAGTAGTTAGTAGCACATTTTGAACTCACTTTCAGTATTTAGAAATTTTTGAAATGATGATAGTTTGTTATTGTTCAGTAGAAGTACATTTTTATTGTTAGGTCTCTTTATATAATTGTGAAAATAATTGGTAGATTCCTCAGTTATGTATGTTTTCGTTAGTGATCGCCTTACATTTTCAGTGACCTTCATTTTGGCTTTAATGTTTTTCTGTGTGTCTCTCTCAGAAAGAAGCTCCCATTAAGTTCCATGTGTTGCTGACCTCTTATGAGCTGGTGACCATAGACCAGACAGCCCTAAAGTCAATTGACTGGGCCTGTCTTGTGGTGGATGAAGCTCATCGCCTTAAAAATAACCAGTCGAAGGTATCTATGTTTGTTTATGTAGACTGTGTGTATGTTTGCATCGCTGATGCTGATAATGGTTTATGTTTTAAGTTTGTATGTCTGATGCAGTCTAATAATTCAGTATAATTCAGTGACTGAAGGTGCCTATTGTAAAAGATGAGGTGTGTGCTGTCAGTTTTTCAGGCGACTGAATGACTATAAGATTGACCATAAGCTGCTGCTAACAGGCACACCCCTTCAAAACAACCTTGAGGAGCTCTTCCACCTGCTTAACTTCCTTACACCAAACCGCTTCAAGTGAGGACAAACACACAAACACACTTTCTAATGGTAGGTGTCCACTTGTACTTATCAGGCTGGATCTCTTTAGTGGGTGTTTCTATGTCATTCCTGTTATAAACCTGAAAAAAACAAAAACAAAACAGGAATCAAACGTTTCTGCGTGCACTGTTAGCTGTTTTATTATTATCATTTTTTTATTATCTTATTTTTATGCTTTTATAGTTCACCCAGTCTTACTAGAAAGCCAGCTATCTCGCAATAACCTACAAGCTCTGTATGATTTTAAATTTGCCTGCCAGCTTGGATGAGGTAACCCACATTCAATCAAATGTTTTCCCTCCGAATATTTACTGTCAGCAGTTGTGTATAAAACTAGAAATTTTCATCATGTGAAGCTGTTATGGATTCAGAGAAGACAAAGAGAACTTCACAGTTACAGTCTTGCAAAATTGCAAGTGGGGATGTATCATAACACACTCATATCTCTCAATCATACATAAACACTCTCCAAAATAAATTTAGTAAATGATGAATCTTAAGCATATCCTCATGCTGGCGTGCGAATGATGACAAAAGCGCACACAAACTAAACTGAACCTCTCTCTGTCTGCAGTAATTTGGAGGGATTTCTGGAGGAGTTTGCAGACATCTCCAAAGAGGACCAGATCAAGAAGCTGCACGACCTGCTGGGGCCGCACATGCTCAGACGGTTGAAGGCAGACGTGTTTAAAAACATGCCAGCTAAAACAGAGCTGATCGTTCGCGTAGAGCTCAGCCCCATGCAGAAGTGAGAGCACACTGAGAACCCTGAGGGAATTTCAGCATGCGTGATTCTCTAGAGTTGTGTTCTTTCATGTGTAAGGTCATGAGTGAAAAGAATAATACGAGTAGAAATGGTTAAACCTGTGCAGAAGTTGCAAAACTGCAGGATGTAAAAGAGGAAGGCTGGAGATTGTGGTTTTGTATAACCTTTCGTGTGTGTGTGTGTGTGTGTGTGTGTGCATGTACTGAAAAGGAAATACTACAAGTTCATCCTGACACGGAACTTTGAGGCACTGAACTCTAAAGGTGGAGGGAACCAGGTTTCTTTGCTCAACATCATGATGGACCTGAAGAAGTGCTGCAATCACCCCTACCTCTTTCCTGTTGCCTCCATGGTGAGATAAATACTCTCAAGTAGAGATGAACTGATCATGATTTTTATTGGCAGTTCTGTTTGCAGTATAGCCCCATTTTAATTAACCTTTTCATTTTTAGATCGCTGTCTATTTGAACTCACAAAAACACGAACACCAGTTCCAGCACTCTATTAGCCACAGTTGCCACAAAAACACAATGCATTATTTGCCCTTGAATTTTAAAGTCTGAAATCAACTGCCTGTTTAAAGCACATGAGATTAAACAGTCCGGGTACCTTTCCATGGGTTTTTTTTTTTTTTTTTTTAATAAAAGATTTTGACATGGCATGTAAATACTGTTAAACCTTTAGAGTGTCATGTTCACTTCTCAGACCATAGTCTATATATAGAAATGAACAGAGATGGACGAAGTACACAGACCATGAATTTGAGTTAAAGATATCCAAGGTAAAATGTTATTCCAGTAAAAGTAGAAGTTCCTCTCTTTAGACCTCCACTTTGAGTAAAAGTGTTTTCCCTTCAAATGTACTTCAGCATGGAAAGTGAAAGTCCTATTACCATTTTTTAAACAAAACTCTTCCTTGACTCATTTTAGGTGAAAAAGACTCTAGTATCACTCTTGATCCACCAATCTTTTAATAGAAGGTCATTATTTAGTCTGACGCTGATATCTATTTAAATTATCATAAGCACAGAACACTGAAGGCAAACAGTTTCCACAGAACCAAGCTCTGTCCAACAGATCAAAACAAGTTCAAAACAAAGTGCACGCTGTATCCTGATTGGTGCGCTCACTTCCCGCTTCTTTCATTTTGATGTTTGATGTTTTTATGCACTCAAAAGCCAGAGAAAAGACAGACTTAGCATAATGTAGGGGAGTTAAAGTAAAAAGTCACCCAAAATGGGGAAAAAAATAAAGATACATGAGAAAAAACGACTTAGGTACAGTAATGACTTACATTTACTTTATTAAGCTGTAAAAACATTTAGTTTTTAAGTCATTTGTAGGATATGTAAGATATGGCCCCTTTAAATGTAGTGGTACATAGTAAGAGAGAGTATTGACGGTTTAGCACAATGAGTTGACATTTGGGCGTATGTGTATCGGCAGCATTTGGTATATGTGCATTGGTGCACTTAACCTGGCTCACGTTATTTTCATCACAAAATGAGCTAAAATCTAAATAGCAAGCTGGCCTTGTATTTTAAAATGTGCACTATTACTTATAAAACCTCAGAGAAACAAAATTGTGAAAATGTCTTTAAGTGTGTTTTTTTTCTCTCAATTTTGCTCATCCACACACTAACACAGACACACATGCACAAAAATCACCCCTACCTAATTTGCTTTCAAATCCATGGTGTGATACCATACACACACTGCACACCCCTATGTTAACCTGCTCTCTGCGGCCACTACTAAAGCTCATAAAAAATATTCAGATCAACCTCCATTTCCACATAGCGGCCTTACGTTTCTAGTACTCTTTCGTCTAGACAGTGTTTTTGTTTGAAAACACATTATAGCAGTCAAACAGTGCTGCCACCTTGTGTCTAAACCTTGTGTCTGAACTACAGTGGGGAATACAGAGCTGAAGGATTGTGTGTTTTCTCCAGTATGCTAGTTGCATTTATTTGATTGAACATTTTTGAAAGATAATAATGTATTTGTTGCTTGCTTTTAGCTGATGCTGTTTGTGTGTGCCTGTTTATTTGTGTATGCAGGAGGCCCCTAAGACACCAAGTGGGGCATATGAGGGAGCCAGCCTCATAAAGTCTTCTGGGAAACTGATGCTGCTGCAGAAAATGCTGAGAAAGCTGAAGGAGCAGGGCCATCGCGTGCTTGTGTTCTCTCAGGTGCACTTACTGTTTGTACAACATACTTTGACTTGTATGCACATACATAGACTCACATTAATGCATACAGAACAGGGTCACTAAATCCCAAATGTCTAGACCAGAAGTATTCAGATATCTAATACATTTAAAATATGACAAATTACAGCAAATAATAAGGCTTTCTTAATAAATTGCATTTACACTCTTGCACTGTCAGTGAATAGACCATGTTGACTTTGCTTTCTTTTTATTTAAAATCTATAAAGTATATTAAATAATTCACTTTTAGACCTAATCTGTCTAGCCCTGAACTGTTTGTTAGAACAATCTGCTAAAGACGTTTTTGTAAATGCATTGGATTGGATAAACTTCAGCACAGGACTGCTACAAAAGCCGTGGCAGTTCATGTTCCTGTACGTCTCTAAAAAAAGACCATTTTTTGACATGCATTAAAAAGTGGTCGGTTTTAAGTTGATATTAATAGTGTGGCTGTCAAACCCAACGAGGCTGTTAGAAACTTTTGCACTTGACTGTTCACTTATGTCTTTGCCCCTCTCCCGAATGTTAGTGAGGCAAAGAGTTGTACACAGCTTCCTTACCTTCAGTATCTGTATTAACTGTTGTAATTCCCTCTGAATGTCTGACCTTCACAACAATATATTCATAACTTGTGTTGCTGGAGAACCAACATACACATATACGAGTGATCTGAATATATTCAGGGTCAACAGATTAAACAATTGCCAAGGGTAGGTAAAATACTGCTGGTCAGTCAAGCTAAGGTTTAGCCAAAGAGTAATTCTGGTAGTGAAGAACAGATATAACATTTCTTTAATTTGTTTTTTCCAAAACACCTGCGCTTTGGAAGAATGGTGTAATCCCTCCAAACAAGTTGTGTGTTAGTAATTGTTTTAATGTAAGGCTTGACTCATATTACATCAGAGAGCAGTGAGAGAATTTGACACAGAGAAACCTGAGAAACTTTATTCTTTATTCCCTTTTGGAAAAACGGGGTGATTTTAGAATACTGGAAACTGATAGAACTGACTGTACAGTGTTGAGAAAAATCCCTATGAAGGACCCAAGCCTTAGCTACACTGGTTACTGATGTCTTTGTGTATTGTGTTTTTTTCCCTGTATACATGCACTATACTATGTACTATGTAAAAGCAACAAATGAATGCATTCCTGACAAAGCATGCTGATTGTTCCACATGAACATGACAATTTAAAGTGAGCATTTGTTATTGCTGTTGTTTACATTAGATGACTAAGATGCTGGATTTGCTGGAGGACTTCCTGGACTATGAGGGTTTTAAATATGAGCGCATTGATGGGGGCATCACCGGAGCTCTAAGACAGGAGGCTATTGACAGATTCAACGGTGAGAATGGCTCTGATTCATCACAAGTTTTTCCAGAAAAATCAGTGGTTTATAGTGACTCCAGTTTGAATCATTGTCTTAAACAAACAGTGGCATAAACAAGTCTCCAGTATAAGACAAAAATTATTATTTGTATATAATCTCTCTCTCTCTCTCTCTCTCTCTCTCTCTCTCTCTCTCTCTCTCTCTCTGTCTCTCTGTTTTTCCAGCTCCGGGAGCTGTTCAGTTTTGTTTTCTTCTCTCTACAAGGGCAGGAGGTTTGGGTATAAATCTGGCAACTGCAGACACTGTCATTATCTTTGACTCTGACTGGAACCCTCACAATGACATTCAGGTATAGAGTGCAGACTGGTTAATAGCCCTAAGTGGGCATTATTTATTTGCATCATTTATAACACTTTGTTTAAGTGCCTTTTGCTACAGTGAAAAGATATTTTGAAGACATTATAATTTCTATATATATGAATTAGGGATAGGTAAGGACTCTCAGGTTTGCCTGGAAATCCTGTTTATGCATGTTTATGCATGTCGTGTCCTCATTACTGACCTGCTGCCATAGATACATACAAGAGAACGAACCACTCAAACAATGTACCTCTCCTTTTTTCTCTGTGTCTCTCTCAGGCCTTCAGTCGTGCACATAGGATTGGCCAGGCCAATAAGGTGATGATCTATCGTTTTGTTACACGTGCCTCTGTAGAGGAGCGCATTACCCAGGTGGCCAAGCGCAAGATGATGCTGACCCACCTGGTGGTGCGGCCAGGGCTGGGCTCCAAGGCTGGCTCAATGACCAAACAGGAGCTGGATGACATCCTGAAGTTTGGCACTGAGGAGCTGTTCAAGGATGAGATTGAGGGTGAGAGAAAGAGAAATTGGATATATGAAGGGATAGAAGAAGAAGCTGAAACATGAGAGACAGAATAAATACGATACGGAATAAATATGATACAGGAGGTTTACTGTAAATCTGTGGTTGTTAATCACACGTCTGGGATTTCTTGCCCTGCACAGTACCCTCAGGTGGATGCTCCTATAATGCTACATATTGTATCATATGGAATCTAAACCTTTTAATAGGGCCAGTCTAAATTCAATGTGAGCTTAACTAAATTTTACCCGAACCTGACCTAAACAGACCTGACCCACACGTTTAGATATTAAGTCTGAAACTGAGCCGAACCATAGACTCAATTTTTTAACGGTTAATTAACTGACAAAAATAGCTGTCATTACCTCATGGATAAAAAACTAAAAATATCTACAAATAATAATTTACAAATATGACGTATAAGAAATTACAAATTAATCAGCTCTCAAGCTAAAGTTTAAATTCTGGTTTAACAAATTCATTCTTTAAGCAGTGCAATCGAAACCATGATTTTAGTCCGGATAAACTTATGAGCTGTATATTTACACTGGGCAGTGCTGATAGAGCAAGATGTTAACCTTCTTGTTGTTGACTCCTAAAAATCTTTCTTTACATAGAACATATTACATAAACATAAGAAAATAATTTTCAGTCAAAGAAATTAAATATAAACATTGTTTTGGCTTAACTGCCCTTGACTGAATCGCTTTGCATTTTCTTTGCCCCTCATCCATTTTCCCATAAGTGTGGCCTTGTGAACCTCTGTAGTGAATTCTCTTAACATCATGAGTAGGCTTTAAGGTAATGAAAATACAGAGGAGCAATGAAGTAAGGAGAACTACTTCAGTGGCTAAATGCTCTGCTGAATCTTGCCCTAATTGTAAGGCTCGCTTTGTATTTAGTTTTATGTATGATTGCATGATGTTGTTTTCATGTAACTCTTGCCTTGTGACAATTAGGCTTGTCTGGTGCATGATACTCTATCATTGTGGATATTGCAATATGTGAACAGCATGTAATTCCCATAACTGTGTGTTTGTATGCATATGTCCAGCGGGGGACAATAAGGATGAAGACAGTAGCGTGATCCACTATGACAACGCTGCTATTGAACGTCTGCTGGATCGTAGCCAGGATGCCACTGATGATACAGACATGCAAAACATGAACGAGTACCTCAGTTCCTTCAAAGTAGCTCAGTACACCGTCCGAGAGGATGATAAGGTATGAGAGATTTGGGGGGATGAGGGTGAAGATAACATGATAACAGGGAAAGATAAGTAAGACAAAAGATAAGAGGGAAAGATCAGTAAGGATAAAAACATTAATGGATTACATGCTTCCAGTTACTGTTCCAGTATTGGTTTCCTATACACATGTGCTCAGTTTTTATATACTTCTGTGTATGTGTATGTTTACAGATTGAGGAAATCGAGAGAGAGATCATTAAGCAGGAGGAGAATGTGGACCCAGATTACTGGGAGAAGCTGCTGAGGCACCATTATGAACAGCAGCAGGAGGACCTGGCCCGCAACCTGGGCAAAGGCAAAAGAGTCCGCAAACAGGTCAACTACAACGATGCTGCCCAGGAGGACCAAGGTAACTTAGAACACACCACAAAAGCACAACAGAATACAGTTGCATGTACTGTTTATAAGGCTACATGACACCTACTTGAGCTTGTCATGACAACTGACATGACCCTATATAAATATTTATAAATTCTTGTTCTTATAGGTCTCAGCTGCCATAAAGGATACTTTAGGTAACTTTGACAAATGGCAAATGTAACCTTTATAGTGAAAGCCTATTAGAATTAGAGCATTTATAAACATTCATGTAGGATTATGTCTTTTGGAATAAGCTGCAGTAAAATTGCAACATTTCCTGATCCTCTGTTTTAAATACTTTTTCTGACCCTGAAAATGGCAAAAGACATCTTATTGAACAGAAAAACGCATCATATTTAGGACCAAACCAATTGTACACCATAGAAGACTGACCTCTTGTGTCCATCTACTTTTGTTCTGAGAAAATTTACATAATATATAATATATAGTGTCCTAAAGAATGTTGAACCTAGAACCATTTGCCAGTTGCCAATAGTGTTTGCACACATAGGAATCTGCCTACTGCATTTAACCCATGCATGAAGTGAGACACCCACATGCACACACACTAGTCAACACACACAGTGAGCACACTTGCCCCCTAGAGCGCTAAGCAGCCCTATCCATGGCGCCTGGGGAGCAGTTGGGGGTTAGGTGCTAATCTTTAATTGCGACAATGTAAATGGCCAGCTAGATAAGTTTCCTATGTATAATGGTTGTTTTTGATGCTATTAATGAATAGCTAGGCAGCTAGGCCTTGTCTCTGTAATCATCTGTTTAACTGTTTAAAGTTTTACCTAACATTGTAAACTAAAACATGGAAGTTTTTTTTTCCCCCATTAATTTTAATTTTCTATCATGTACACATGAAAGTACTGGCGTAGAGGAGGCATTTCGCGTACTGACTGACTGATGAACTTCGTTGAAACACGCATTGCACAAAGACTGAATGCAGAGATGTTAGGTTAGGTTGATGCTAGGTAGCTGGATTGCAGATCGTATTCAGAATAAGCTAAAGTCCCCACATTAAGTTGATGCTATCGCAAGTACCCAGCTCATGGACCGTATTTATACTCAGCTGAAGTTCCTATGCTAGGTTGAAGTTACTCTAAGTACCAGGCTCTGCTAAATTATTCTGAAGGTCCTGGTGTTGAAAATTATTACGGAAAAGAGGATTTGCTACTTGCTACTGAGACGTGCTATTTTTTTGCCAGCAGAATTAAGCCGTTCCACCTTAAATGGCCCTGTAGTTACGTTATGGAGCCCGTGCACATTAAAGGGAATTACTGTTACTGTTACAGACCTCTTTATGGTGTACATTCCCAACACTATTCAGATATACTGTATTAACTAAACAAAATACTTTGTGTATTATTAAAATAGACAAAATAATTTGACTAATAGGCTGCCATTTTTGTTCTCTCTCCTAGTTGTAAGCAATCTGATACATGGAATAAATAATTAATTGTGATTCTTTAAATCAATCCAACTTTCTTGAATTTCTTGATCTTAGAAACACCTAGAATAAATTTTTTGATTAAATGAACAAAGAACAGATTAAAACTGCAATTTATACGGGTGTTATGAATACGTCCAAATCCTGCTGAATGCTTAAAAATTAATTGCCTTTCCAGTTTTACAAACACTAAAACAATCACGCATTGTGATCCATTAGCTCTACCCTTCATTTTCTTGTACTGCTATTTCACGTAATAAAAGGCACATGATATGCTGAATGTAAGTAAATATATATGAGTAACCTATATCTCAAGGACTTCTGATAAGTAGGTTATGTAGTTTGAACCCTACTTCGCAATTGTTGAAATGCCAGAGACACCTGGGTTATAAACGCTATGCAGCCGATGGCGGTCTGGCACTGTTACTCAGCGTCACCACAAAACACAACTACAGCTACCATCAATAAAATTAATAAATAGAATAATTATAATTAGTAGTACACATTTTTGTATTGTTGTAAGTTGTACATTAAATACATAAATACCTAAATATTTATATAGTAATAATGTACATCAAGCGCAAACAGTAGAAACCTGCATAGAAATTGTTGATGCAAGTGAAGAATTGGCAAACAAGCGCTTAAATCTGCGTTCTCAGTGGTTCAGTTTAATAATTGTTTCTAATTCTACATTACTAATGATGCTGTATCTACCATTAATCAACAACAACTGATTTAACTATTAATCCAAATTACATTAATACCTAAGCTAAATTCCAACCATGCCTGCTCAAGGTGTGGTATTTATGCTGCATTGTGTTTTTGTCTAAATGGTTTCTCTTCCATGCAGCACTTGATATTTGCTTTTAACAATATTAGCGTCTGACTAATCCTATTTTATAAATGCATCATATCGGGTAACTAGCGACAGTATGTGATGGATAGAAGCCGGATTTAAAGATAAATGATTCATATGTGACAGGCTGTATAAAACTGTCTAGCCCGATGTCTCTCGTAGGCCAGTAGTCTAAGTGCCTTGATCTTGAAAGTAAAAGCAACTCATTGCTAGTTAGTGTAAAGAAGTAAAAGTGGGGGTGGGCAATATGAAAATATTTACTGTTCGAATCGAATATAAATTAAATCACAACATTTTTAAGCTGTTGTGAATATTGTGAGTACTTCAAGAACAGTGACAAGCTGTATGTGTCATTGCAAAAGAGCACCATTAGTTGTGTTTAAATTTTATTTAGTGCAGCTCAGTGTGTGAGATGATAAATAAAAATCATAACATCTATTTAGATTTTGTTTTAATGTGCCAATAGTGTTATTTTCCCTTTTACAACTTACTATATCTCAGACAAAACACTATGATGCATATTGTCTGTCATTAAAATCTCAAAGTGCCTTATGTTTTTGCCATATCTGTCACTCCTAGGTAGCAGTTGTTAAAAACTCAAGCATTTGCTGCTAATTGTGGAGCATGCCACGGAATAATTATTTTTATTAAGGCTGCCATTCTTTTAGTATCTTAATCGATTGCTATATCCATGTAACATGCTTCAGCAGTAATGAAGGGTTCTTCTCTTTGTAGTTCCCGGAAATGGAAGAAAAATTTAAGCAAATGAGACTGTGCTGAATGAATGGCAGGATTTTCAACCTTTTTCTTGACCCGTCCTTGAGCTCATTACTTTTTAACACAAGTTGACCCCTATGTAATATCACTGTTGAGAGAAAGGTCATCTTATTGTTTCTGGTACAATAAGAATAATAGTAACATGTTACAGTAGGGTACTGTACATGCTTACTACAATAGACTGTCTCATCTGTTATAAGCTACTTTGATCAGAACTGGAAAATGTAACCTTTTTAGTGAATGACACCCAACAGAATGAGGATTTATAAATATTTATGTAGGGTTATGTGAGGTGTCACGAAAAGCTTTTGTAGGTGTCATGTAGCCTTTATGAACAGTACCCTACAGTAAGAGAAAAAAATCATCACTGGATGTTTTTTGGGCACAGTATAATTTATATGTAGGGTTGTTATTAGTGTACATGCTGTCAAGACAATTGTGACTCCTGGTGGCTATAGTGGATAGTAGATAATTAGTCTCCACAATGTCCTTGAAACAAACACAAGGCTGAACATGTGTGAAAAGGTGTGTTGGGTGTGCAGCCTTTGACTAACCAACTGTTTTTTGTTTCAGAGTGGCATGCTGATATCTCAGACAACCAGTCTGAATACTCTGTGGGCTCTGAAGAGGAGGATGAAGACTTCGACGAGAGGCCTGAAGGTAGGGAAATCTTACATATTAATAAGAACTGTAACAATACACTGATTTTAATTGATGCATAGATTTTGAAGTCTACAATGTGACTGTAATGTATGTTGACCCATATCATGAAAACTAGTTGTGTTTTGCTTACAGGATTCTGTAAAGCATAGTATAGGAATCTATTATTGTTGTCTTTCAAGCAGAGCTCGTTTCCCTTGATTAACAGGGTTTTATATCATGACATTATTTTGATTGAATGAACTCACTCAAATTGAAGCGAGTAGACAGTGTTTGTGGTGCGAGTGGCCCAAGATACAGAAAGGGATACGTCCTTGGAGTATGTGCTGCTGATATTAAAAATAAACATGCACAGCATTGTCATTTTGAACAGACCTTCACTGGCTGTTTCTACCTCTTGCAGGCCGAAGGCAGTCTCGCAGGCAGATCAGAAATGAAAAGGATAAACCACTGCCCCCACTGTTGGCCAGAGTTGGGGGCAACCTCGAGGTAATATAGGTCTACTCTCTCCAGCTTTTGACCCATTTCTAAGAATCTTTGTGTCTGATAATAAACAGAACAATCAACATCAGTCTTGTACTGAAAGAGTATATAGATTTAATGGCCTTTTTGAATGTGTGATCATCTGAGCCAGTACACACAACACCTCTGGCTTTCTGCTTTTCAAAACATGACATGCTGACAGATCTGGATAGCGAGTGCTCGACTGGCCAGTTCTTTTACAGAGTTTGAACTGTGATAAACCTCTCCTCTTTTGGGAAAACTTTACTGCAGATATTGGAAGAGTGCTCTAAAGAGTTGATTGCACTCAGCCACAAAAATCATTAGTGAGGTCAGAGGCTAGCAATGAGTGCACCTTAAAGTAAATTAATTAGAAATGTGTCTGGATACTTCTGAACATATAATGTATATGTGTGTTTGTGTGGATTGTAGGTGTTGGGCTTCAACACTCGACAGAGGAAGGCCTTCTTGAATGCTGTGATGAGGTGGGGTATGCCTGCTCAGGATGCTTTCTCCTGTCAGTGGCTGGTACGAGACCTTCGGGGTAAAACCGAAAAAGAGTTCAAGTAAGAACAGATGAGTAGAGCAAAGAGCAAAATGAACTTTAATTAACTGAATTAAAAAAAATATATAGATGAACAAATTACAAAATTGCTTCTATTTTTTGTTCTCTTTTTCTCTTCCCCCCTCTCCTTATGCAGAGCATATGTGTCTCTGTTTATGAGGCATTTGTGTGAGCCAGTAGCTGATGGCTCAGAGACTTTTGCGGATGGCGTGCCGAGGGAAGGGCTGTGCAGACAGCCTGTATTGACCCGCATCGGAGTCATGAGCCTGGTGAAGAAAAAGGTCTGCTTAATTTTTTGCATATGGTGGAATTTTATTATCTGCAAATGTGCATATGAATATGGAGAATTGACTTCTGAATTATTTTATTTGTAAATCTGTCAAAAAAAAAATAGTGATTTATGAGGCAGTATCTCTGGTCAAAATGGTCAGACAAATACTCAAACAAAATTTGATTATTCTGCTTATGCATATTCTCTCTCACATGCTCTGCTTATGTGCGCAGGTTCAGGAATTTGAGCACATTAATGGGAAGTGGAGTATTCCTGAGCTAAAGCCTGAAGTCACTTTGGACTCTAAGAAATCCTCACGAGCTTCTTCACCTGCCATCAAAACCGCTACGCCAACACCTGAGCAAAGCTGCAACAATACGCCCTGCACATCCAAGCCGGGTACATACACATACATATTAAAAAATACACAACCCTCAGACACACATCTGCACACATAGTCGTGCATACACACACAAATAGATGTACAACATGTAAGCAAACGGCATTATGCACAACAGAGGCATAGAAATTCATTTAGACTCGTTATACTTTATACATACATATTGTTATTGTGACATGAACACAGATGCTGCAATTTTGACTTCAAAGGCAGCCCACCTTCTGTCCACTAGAGGGTAGAGTGAAACTGCAGTAAGCAGCTCTGCCTCAACAGTGCACTGCTAGTTTGTGAGCAATCCATTGCCTGCACAATTCAGACACAGAGGCTTCTGTTGCGTGTTCTGATTGATGATGAATGGTTGCATTTCAGGATACAGTTTATAGGGACACACATTTAGTCAACAATTATTTCAGTCTTTTGGATAGTACGGTGCTTCGTCTGCTTTTTTTTTTATTAAAGAGTCTGATGTAGTACATTGCACTGTTCACTGTTGACTCCCCGTCCGTATGGTCCATATGTGGAAGGGAAGCTGCAGAAACAGTCTGCGTTAGTGATTCTCAAGTTCCATATACATTTTATCATTACATAACAGTAGCCTAACAATCTAAACATACTGAACAAAATAAAGTACAAAATGTGCCATAACAACGCTTTTTTCCAGCAAATAAACAGTTTTAAGTATGCATTAAAATGTGTAGTATTGTGTTGTCTGTGGAGGATGCGTTAGCTCATTTTAACGTGAGGAAATGTCATTTGAGCAGGGGCACCCAAACTTTTGCATATGATTGCACTGTGTGATGAAAATGTCTTGTCCTTTCTTTTGATAGCCACACCCTCTCCACCTGACAAACCAGAAAAGAGTGCAAATGAGGGAGAGAAAGAAGAGGGGGAAAGCCCAACTGAGGCAGAAAAAGAGAAAGACAAGGGGAAAGAGGGAAAAGAAGGAGAGAGCACAGAGAGTGCAGAATCTAAAGAGGTGAGTGTGTGGGCTGAAAGTGTGGTTGGAGATGCGGATGTCTGTGGACGTGGGTGTGGATGGGTGTGTTGGTGAGTGAGTCAGTAAGCAAGCAAGTGGTCAGGCAGGGCAGGAGGGGTGCATGCATGTGTTTGTTTGTTGGTGCCTTTTCGGCAGAATGTTGATACTGAAGTTGTTTTTATGTCTCTCAAACTGTAGCCTGTTACAGCTATAAAGGAGGGTGAAAAAGACCCTCCAGTGAATGAAAAGCCTGCACCATTTGAAACATCCACAGCAGCAGCTACAGATGACTCCAAATCCAAAGAAGCTTCTGACACCAGTCCACCCTCTCCAAAAGAAAGATGTGAGAAGGAAAAAGGTGGTGAGGAGGAGAGTTCTAAGAGGGAGGCTGTTACTGAAAAAACGAAAGAAGAATCTGCTTCAGACCTCCCAACAGTTAAAGACGAGAATCAAGGTAGAGCTTCCTTTCCAGTGCAGCGGCATCTCAGGATCCAGTTAACAGATCTGTCTGAATATCTAAGTAAGTTGTTGTCCCAATCCACATGTCTGTTTTGCACTGACAGAGAAAGGGGAGAAGAGTGAGAAAAGAGGAATGGGTGAGAAAGCTGCAGAAGAGAAAGAAAAGAACGAAGAGACGCCTGTTCCCATAGAAACAACAGAAAAGAAGGAGAAGGCCGAAGGCCAAGTGCCAGACTTTAAGAAAGGTAAATTCTGAAGAGACGTCTCTGTTTGCACTTTCTTCACCATTTTAACATATTTTAATACCTCTGCTGCAGCCTTTTCAATGATATCACTTTCTGTTTGTCTTTGTGCTCACAGAGGAGGTGAAGGGAGAGAAAGATGCTGGTAAAGAGGTTAAGGTGCAGAAGGAGGACACAGCCAAGGGGAATGGCAAACCGACTGAGCGTCCACGGTTTATGTTCAACATTGCAGATGGAGGATTTACAGGTAGAGTAATCTTCTTGGTAGAAGAGCATGGACTGTACCAGTGGTCACTGAACTATGTTTTAGAGATTTACCTTCTTGCAGGTTTCACCTTCAACTTAAGTCTTAACTGCACTGGGTGATCTCCTCGGGCAGTGACCATGGGTTTATAGTAGGGGTAACTGGGGTAGCGTAAGATAACACATCCGGGTAATAAAAGGCCTTTAATGGAATCTGAATATTAGAGCTAAATGTGTTAGACCTCCGGGACTGGGACTGGTCACTCATATAACGGAGTAGTAGATTGATAAATGATGACAGCCTTTCTTGGTATCCACTTATTATCTTTGAGCATTGTCTCTTAGGACGTTTCGTTTTTTAGTCAGTCATCTTATAAATTCTTCTTTATAATCACTGGTCTGGATTTGAAGACTTCTGCTCGTTGGGAAAATGAATAGTTTATTGCTGTAAGGTTGTGTGTGACAAGGGCAATGCAATGCTTTTTAATGTTAAAACTAAGGTTACACCCCTAGATTTAATTTTATTTATGGATAAAGAACATATTCTCTGTCCAGTTCACAGACAGTTGTTTTTCTTTTTTAAATCTGTACCACATGCCCATTCAGCACCAGTAGCTGCCACCAGAGCACAGGAGCGGACTATATATTAAAATACACATATGTGTGCAAGCATTACATTTCCCATTTTTAGCAGACGCACTTATTCAGATTTAAAATGCTGGGAGTGTAATGTAAGGATTGCCAAAATACTTATATTAGTGTAGCAGAATTATAGCTGGAGTGGTTGTGTCTTAAATGGGGGGGGGGGGGGGGTCACTTCCATATGTGGGGCAGATTGTTATCCATTGTATTTTTAGCCGCTTTCAATCAGTAACTTCTGTTTACTACATCTGAATCAAAAACACTTAGTTTTGTGTTGTGAGCAAAATGTTTTTTAAGAACTGATATTCACTCTCTTTTAATTCTCTTGCCTATCGAGATGCAGCAGAAGACGAACATTAATATAGCACTGCGTGAAAATGTCACATGATTGAGACAGGCAAATACGTTAGACTAGCACTGTATATCTGTTCCCTCTCTGCAGAGCTACACACCCTGTGGCAGAATGAAGAGCGAGCAGCAATCTCCTCTGGAAAGATGAATGAGATCTGGCACCGACGGCATGACTTCTGGCTGCTCGCAGGCATTGTACAGTATCCTTGGTGATGGGTGGCTGTTGCCATGGAAACAGTCTGTCTTTATGTGTAAAGACATATACATATGACTCTGTGTGACCTTTATGTGGGTGTATGACCTTTATGTGGGCATATGAGTGATAATGATGTGAGACACATCGATGTACGTCATTTCCTGATATGAATGAAGCAATTAAGTGACTAATGAAAGCAATATTCACCCCCCCCCCCATTCAAGTCATTCAAAATCAAATTCCTTCACTATTTTCCCAGTTTTTAAGTCTGGAAAACTCCTTATCAGCAAACACCAAAACAAAAGGTTACATTTTATGAGTATTATGCTGAGGTCTTGTTTCTTAGGAATAAGGCTACTAATAGTCTACTTCTTAGGCTACCTTAAATCCTTGGTTGTCCGGTTTGAACCTTAACCTCTTGATTCCTTGCAGCCACGGTTATGCCCGATGGCAGGACATTCAGAATGACCCCCAGTTTGCCATTGTCAATGAACCTTTTAAGTCGCAAGCAAACAAGGGCAACTTCTTGGAGATGAAGAACAAGTTCCTGGCAAGGAGGTTTAAGGTAAAAAATCTGGGGGTAGATGGATATAAAAAATCAGCATTGGCCACTGGGTCCACCAAGCCAGTGAATCTTGTTGGCAGATTTATCTAAGACTGGTTTATCTAATTCATTGTATTAACAAGCATGCTTCATTGCCAGAAGCAGTCAGGTTTTGCTTTTTGCTCTACCACATATTTTTTCATTGGGCCCTCTTGGGTTGTTATTGGGAATCCAGCCATGCAAAACTGTTCTTCCTCAACTTTAAATGTTTTAATTTGTTTTTGCGTGAAGTCATTAACTTTATTTGAATCTGTTTATTGTCTGCACTGCCTCTGGCATCTGAATAATCCAGACATTGAGACAGGCTACATAAAATCCTAAAAAGTTCTTACAGCATAGTTTCAAAAAAATTCTTTGATTTCATGCAGTCACTTCTGTGTCTGGAAAAAATGGCTGTGTATCTTGCATGACAGAGTGAAAAATGATTTTGTTATTAATTATGTTTTTTTTAATGTGGAAAAAATTCAGCTAATCTGGTATTATGTTTAAAGGGGCTATGGTTAAAATGTGACATACTGTGGCCTGGAGCACTTGGAAATAGGCAATCTTGATCCTTGTTTGAACCCACTGTTCTTGGTTTATTGCCAACAAATTTGCAAATTGATATTAAATCAGTTTTTCAGTAATTTACAGTCAGTAATGAAGTGTCAGGGTTTCCTGTGGTTACAAGTTGATTAATTTGCAGTGCATGTGGTCATTGTATTGTGACAGTATGATTACTATTCAGACAACAGTGAGTGTGACACGAACACACACACACACAAATATACCCAGCCATGCTCATAAATTTTCCTTCAGCTCAGTATATACTATAAAAATACCCTCAACATGCCCACAATATTCTATATTAATAGATTTATTTAAATATCAGTGACTAATTTGAGGCTGTTACACCTCCTCATGTTAACATGTGATGAGAGGCACTCACATCATGCTGACTCAAGCTATTGTGCAAACAACATCCTCTCTTTTTGTTTTTCCGGTGTTTTGCTCCGTCACATGTTTCATATCCCATTCTCTACATCCTCATTCCTTCTTTCCTCCCCGCCTTTCTCTCTCTGTCTCTCATATAATTTGAAATGCATTTGCCACGTCTAGCTGTGCTATAATTTGACTACACCGACTTGATATTCTAGTGAATATAACTTGATATATTTATAATATTTATTAAGGGGGGATATTGTTCCACCTTAAATCTTCTCAGTCAGTTTCATTTGGAAAAGTCACATTTATCACTTGGCTTCTAACCCCTCTTTTCCTCCTATGTGTGTACAGATTGTTCTTTTTCTCTTTTTTGTTTGGTTACCCTGTAAATCTGTGCCTTTTCTGTTCTTTCACCTCTTAGCTTTGTGTCTTTCTCTCACTCTTTCCCTCATGTATTTGTTCATTTCTTATTCACTCTTTGTGACTCCTCTACAACACCCGACATGCTATTATGACTGGGACAAATGATTGTGGTTTGCTCAGTGCTTTTACTCACTATGGTCTCCCTCTGCTCTCTTTCTCTCTCTCGTTCTGTCTCTTGCTTGCTCTTTAAGCTGTTAGAACAGGCGTTGGTGATTGAGGAGCAGTTACGCAGAGCGGCATACCTCAATATGACCCAGGACCCCACCCACCCTGCCATGGCCCTGAATGCACGCTTCGCTGAGGTGGAGTGCCTGGCAGAGTCACACCAGCACCTCAGCAAAGAGTCGCTTGCAGGCAACAAACCTGCTAATGCTGTCCTGCACAAGGGTAAGAAGAGCACATTCATGTGTTTAACATCTGTGCATGTTGTGCACATGTCTGTTTAACATCTGCATATGCATTTAACCTATCCAGATTTTCATGATTTAAAGATCAGAGGATTTGCACCGATCCTCATAAAATGTGAACCACCCAAATGCACCTTCAACGTGTATGTGGAGAACACAACATCATAAAACGCTCTTTTTGCTGAGCATATGCACATAAAAAGAAATGCTGCTTCTGGAAGAAATCCGTATTTCACAATATCTCCAAGATATGGGAACACTCACAACCGCAAAAGGCATTTTCAGCTAAAAATGTACTCTCTGGGAACCAGAATTGTGTTTGCTATGTTAATCTATAAAGACAAACAGACTTTTGGCTCTAATATTATTTGGCTCATTGTCTATGCTGTTTCTTTGTAATTCTTTGCTTTGACTGGTTGATTTGATAATAAAATCTTCGGTTTCAGCTAGCATGCGAGAGTCGGATGAGTGGGTTCAAAGTTAAACCAATTTCGCTCACTAGAAGAATTCCACCTAATGAAGCATACATTTCGTTATGATGCAGTAAACTAGTACAGTAACATGAGCAAGTAAAATAGTAATCAAAATGCGTTGATGTTTCAGTACAAACAGAGGTCTTAGCTTGACCAAATGTGTTAAAGCAACTAAATCAATAAAATATTTAGGGCACTGCTTTGAAAAAAATTCATACTAGGAATAGTTAGAAATAGGGCTGTGACAATAGCCACATTAAAGCAATACTGTGGTTATGTAATGCCTACCACTGTGTTGAAGCTTATTGCTGTCATCACCGCAATTTTTTTTTCCTCGTAAGAGTTGATTCACCATCATTAATCATGCTTAGCATCTTTAGTTTGTTCTATTAAACTGAACTAACACTGTGAGACCATGTTTGGCTGTAGGTCCTGTCTTGCTGTTTGCTGTGAAGGAAAAGTAAGGATTAGGAGTCCATATGCGTGTGTGGCATGCGTACACCGGCACCGGTGTCCATGCCTTCATTAACACTGAAGTTGCTAGACTGGAAATACAGTTGTGTCTTAGTATTTGAAGCACTGTAAGCAGTTTAAAGGTGTGCACAACAGAAATGATGCATTTTTGCACCTGCGAAAAGACGTTCTATCAGGTGAATTGGCGGTGTTAAATTGCCTCAGGTGTGAGTGTGTGAGCGAATGTGTTTGTCTGTATGTCTACCCTGTGATGAACTGGTGGTCTGTCCACGGTGTTTCCTGCCTTCCACCCAGTTCGTGCTGGGAAATGGTCCAGCACCCTCCATGACCCAGAAGGATAAGTGGCTTGAATAAATGAAAGAATTTGTCAGTGATAGAAGGAATCCTTCCATAGTCAATTAAAGGACTTATTAACAAGCTTGTCCTCATTTTGCACTGTCTGTATTTTCTTTAAATTACTAAATTATTTACATATAATGAAAAAATCTCACTTTGAAATAAAATCTGTTTACTAAGCATAGTAAAGCATAATTAGTTTTAAGACATACCATTTACTTCCCTAGAATCACTGTATAAGAATTAGCCTGCCAAATCAGATTACTTTGAAATAATTTGTGTTCTTTTTTACTGTCCTATTTTATTCATGCCCAGTTCCACCCATGAGCTAGGTCTCCTTCATCACACAGTCCTATTAAGCTGGGAGGATGAAAGCTAGCACAGGGGCAACACACACTGAGGAATACTCCTTATTCTGTTATATCAGCTGAGTGATGGGGGAAAGTGAAGACCATTCTAAACACCCAGAGAGAGCAAGACCAGTGATACTCTCTTGGACTTGCAGCAATGAGTGGCAATGATATCACCAAGGATTGAACTAGCGCTCTTCCAGTGATAGGTCCACCACTTCGATAGCTAACAGCAATTTATCCTCACCTGTTCACGTTAAAGTTATAAAGAGTATTTCAGCAAGGACTCCTTTTTGAATGAGACACAGTACAGAGCCCCCAGTCAGCACAGAGCTCACAGCCTTAAAGAATGGAGTCTAAAAAACAATTACAACTACTTTTGATACATAAACATATACAACATGATGGACAATACAAAAACATACAAAATAAATAATTAAATATTATTCAAAAGATTTTGCCATTTCTGGTGGGCTCAGGTAACTGTATGAATTCTGCAATTCCCTATGATTTAAGTATGCATTATCATACTGCAGATGCACATCTGGTAAACCCATTTGCAGCAAAACTTCAGCAATACAAAGTTAAATTCCCTTTTGACTGAAGGCATGCTCTGGCAAACCACTGTTTCTTGCCTTTCTATTGACTAATGGAATTTCATATGAATACCTGATTAACAATTGCCCTGATTTAACTGCAGTTCTTAACCAACTGGAGGAGCTGCTTAGCGATATGAAGGCAGATGTGACACGGCTTCCGGCCACCCTCTCCAGAGTCCCACCCATCGCAGCACGTCTGCAGATGTCTGAGAGGAGCATCCTCAGCAGGCTGGCCAACAAGGGCAATGAGACACACACACCGCCGGTAAATGCAGAAACAGACATAGGAAACGCACTTCCACAACATGCACTCTCCAAACCTTTGGGCCTGATAATATCTGTTGGCCAATAATATCAGCTGAGTTAGAGGTGCCATACATCTATAATATATATGTGTGTCAGCATAAATTCACAGATAATTAGTGGTTTTTTTTTTACATTTTAATCCCTGATATTTAAAAGTGGCTAATATACAGAAAATCATCCCTCACTCATTTTGCACTTTAGCAATACAGGTTAAACTGGTAAATCTGAACTTAAAATACCTTTTGTGGTGGAAGTAGTACTATTTATTAATAATATTAATATTTAATAATATTGGGTAATATTATAAACTATTGGAATAACAAAATTTTCAGGTACAAAATTTGCTCATTGATCGGACCCTGAAACACGTCCAGAACGCTTAGTGGACAATACAGAGTTGGAGTTTCTCTAGAGTTTTCTCAAGTTTTCTCTAGAGCTTGCTAAGATGTGGTCTTGCTCCTCCCTAGCCTATCCCTCCAGGACCTTATGCCACCCCACAGAACTACGGCCCCCCTTTCACACCAGCGCCCCCAGGGGGCATGACTCTGGCTGGAGCAAACTATAGCCAGATGCCTCCGGGGTCATTCATATCAGGTGAGTGCTGCTGTTCCATTCATACAAAGGGCTTCTCCAAAACCATGATGAAAGATACTCCAATGGTTTCACTTGTTAGGTTAAATTGGCCAGGGCTAGAATTTAGCAAAGAGCATAAAGGTTACAGTAGAAATTTAGAGCTACAGCTCTGGCTTGTCTGTAATCCTACATAAATTAATTGCAGGAGTGTCTCCTGTTCTTTTTCAAAGAGACATTGTAACCCTAACATTTGGTCAGTAATGAAACCATTAGTAAACTTTAATCATGAAAGCTTTGGGAAAGAGCTTTGCATATGTAATGTAATTTCCTTCTTGGCTGATTATTAGATGTTAGAAATGATGTTTGAGTGTGAAGGCATGTAGGTTGGACCATGTGGGTTAGTTCAATGAAAGCTGAGAAAGATTTGCCTCACATGAACAAATATTATTGATTAAAGTATTTTGCTGTGGTGGTGCCTTCTGAGCTGTGGAGAGTTGTGAAAATTTGTGGCTTACCACAGGTGGTTTTTCTTTGGTTAAAAAATTGTTGAAAACACACAGAGGTACAAAAATAACCCATAAATCTTCAGCAATTTTTAAACGTTTTATATGCAGAAATGATCTTGTTGGTGAAATTCAAGAACAAAAATGTATGTATTATTGAACCAAAGGTGCATCACATTGTAAAAACCTGCTGTCTTCAGTGATATTAGTTATTTTCATCCAGATGTATTTGTTTTATTTTTTTTATATTTGGGAGAATGCACATGTGTTTATTATTTAAATGAGATCGAGGTTCACCAGTTAATTAGCTGAAACATCTTACCCTTGTCTTGGTGTGACCTTTGACGGGCTCTACTGGGGACATGCAGTGTGCAGTGTTGTTGATATGAAAATACTAGCATTTCAAGCCAAGTCAATTGGTCTTTATTGTCATTTGTCTGTATAACTTGTATGCATTGGAGTAAATGTTCTTCAGGCCTTATGGTGCAAAATGTAGCAGCAGCACATTATACAGGACTACATAGACTGCAGATACACAACAGTGTGAAATGAGTGCAACTATAAATACAGTGACAATACATACTAGACAGAACTTTGGTATATCTATAAATACACATGATATATACTCATTAAATCCTAAATTTATTTTTAATTGAGGGGAAATAACTTCTCTGCTAAAATTTAGGCCATTAATTGGTGAAACAATCTCCATGTCAGATTTCTAGTTATAGCAAATAGAACTTTAACTAATACAGCACAGATACTTTAACTAATACAGACTGAAATCTCAGAATTGCTTACATAATGTAAAGTGGTCCGCATACGAGCTAGACCAATGCAGCCTAACAAGTATAACGGGTAGTGTAAAGCAAAGTGTTTTATTGAATTATAATACAGTACCTTTATTCTAGTCTATTTTTTCACACATTTTCCCCTAAAGATGTTTTTTCAATCATGTGGTTGTTAGTGATAAAACTGTTCCAAAATAAATCACGTTAAATTTGACGACGGTTAGTTGCAGCGTTTCAGAAAATGAATTATCATTAAAGCCGTGGCCGATTACTGCACTTTGCAAAACTGACATTAGATACTGTCCAGCATCAACCCACAGGTCACCCAGATGCAAATGCAAATACAAAGCATGCAGAGGAAAACTTGAATGAAGATGGTCACCCTGTCTGCAGACCATGCAGAAAGAACACTGAGAAAGGGGACAACAATGCAAATCGTATGATTCTATTGAAAACTACTGTATTTGGCTGTTCTAACTTCCTTGTTTCACCTTAAATTGTGCAGGAGGTAAATTCTGACACCTAAGGCATCATAACTGATGCATGATGAATTAGAATTTTTATTTTGTTACGCATACAAGGAAATTGTCTTGGTGAGAGCACACATATATGACATGTAACAATCACACATACTGGCAACAAGTATTACACTAATGGAAGTACAATAAGATAAAATAAATATAATAAAGAATAATAATAAAAGAGATCCGGGAAAGGACCTAAAGAGATATGTGAATATCTGTACTGTATATGGATATTCTATACATAAGTAAGTCTGGGTAGACAAAAAAAATGAGTCACCTGTGACTGAAACATGCCTAATAGCATGTAATAACTCCACGAGCACAGCTCATAACAGCTGCGATTCGATTTGGCTTGGACTGAACAAGTATCTGGATGTAGGTGACATCAGTGTTCAGCCAAAGAATTGTGCAGTTGGGCCAGATTTGGTGGATGCACTCCCTGGCACAATCTGAGGAGAATTTCCTGTAGACTGGGATTTTTGCCACTGCCGGCAGACCCGTATGACCATACTCCTGCTATCTGTACACCTGCAAATTCAGCTGCTTCCTTCACACTGTGGCCTTTGGTATGCACAAATGCAGTCACTTTTAGCCAATCATTAACATCTGCTTTACAACCCATTTTCCACACATTGAACAAGACATTCACTGCACTGTACCACCTCTTCTCAATATATGAATCCCATCACACACCCTGCAGGTATTTATAGTCCCATCATCCTCATGCAGCGCCATCTGGAGGAGTCTGAAGTTACTACCAACTTAAACATGCAAGGCGACTTATTTTTCTTTATCCAGTGAGCTCAGTTACAGAATATCATAGAATGATATTAACATTTTTCAACTTTTACATCTGTACAGCTTTATGAATAAAAATGATGTTGCAGAGGTGTTACTTTAATATATCAAGATTCAGTTCAAGTATAAATTTAAGTTTAAAGTTCAAAGTGCTAGATGAGCACTGTGGTTAATGAGTGTTACAGCACAGGGGAAAAGGTGTTAGCGTGTTGTATTGTGCTGGTTTTGATGGTCCTGGGTCTTCTGCCAGAGGAAAGTGTCTGGAAGAGGTGATGTCCAGGATCAGAGGGGTAAGCTGTCATTTAACATGGTACAGGAAAATTTGAAAAAGAAGCTGGCGAATCTCCTTACAAAGTGTCACCAGTGTTAAAGGAATTTTAGCAAAGGCGGTTCTCAGAAGAAGCTCAATGGAAACAAGTCCATAACTTCAAAAACAGCAAAAACACTTGGTAAAATGGCTCCGCCTCAGGCTAATACTCAGCTCTGCTGATAGCTGGATAGGCTACCAATTTACTGCTAGGCCTGCACTGTTTACCTACGTACACAGTTCTGTATCACAATAAAAGTCCTCATAACAAAATGCTGTTGAACAGAATACATAACGAATAAAAAGAACTCAGCATGCTCACCGCCACAGAATAACTGAGTTATGATATTTTGATATTGTAAATAAGCTCATCAGGGGTAAGTAGTAATTCTGTAAATTGTGTACTGAATTACAATTAAAAACACAATAAAACATGTAAAACACTAAGTCACTATGCTATATTATGTATATGTGCATGCTTGGTATGACTGTTCAACTATCATTTTTATTTTATTTATTTTTTGCTTCATCCTTAGCCTTTTGAAAGTTTTATTTGTGATTTTAATATAGAACTTAGTAAAATTATTTCAGTATGTGTATCAGTACTTTTGGAACATGTCAGCACATTTTAACAATATAATACCATGATAATACTGACTGTGATCATTTTGGTCACGATCATCATGATATTAAATACTGAAATACTATTTCATGTCTAATTGTTTTATGCATTTTCATGTATTATATGGTAGTAATGCATTTGAGCTGTTTGAACATGGTATTTTTAGATATAGGGCCAACAAAGCTTTTAAAAATGTCTCAAGGTTTTAGTTTTAGTGTTGAGAAAGAAAAACTGGCATTGTGCCATCTGTAGTTATAAATACACTTGTACAGTTTACACCTGGGCAGGACGAAAACAGAAATATTGAGAGGTTTAAAAGGACGTTAACTAGATTCCTGGGAAGGCCATTGATTTCAGAAGTTTGCCAAATATAGCAATCTCTAAATCAGTATATTGAGTGATCAACAATGCAGGCAAATAGTTAAAGAAATACATAATGGCATTCATCCCAATTCTACTAGTCAATACCCCTTGAAGTCAAGTTGAAAACTAGGGTCCCTAAATGAACTATATTCTTGCACTTTTTAGTCTAGTCTTGTCTTTCCATATTTTTGTTATCAACTATCAATCTCTTATGACAAAGTTAGATGGACCTTGATTATCTAATATTTATTAACTAATTGGTTCCCCTACAAAATGGTATTCTCAAACAGAAATAGGGACTTTAGTTAATGGTTTTGCTATTGAATCAACTTAGAAGACCAAAAGCAGAGTCAGAGTTGCTAGCAGCAAGTAATTTTTGAATAGAAGTTGAGTCCTATAGGCCAGGAGTGGCATGTGCATATGCAGAAACTAGTACCACATATCCATATCTGTTTCATAAAATAGCTCGGAATGCATGTGTAAAACTAGACTGGACCTTGAAAGAGCATGGAAAGTCCTTGAATTGGCTACATGTAAAACAGTAGGAACTTTGTAAACAAAAGTACATAACTCTGCCAGTTGTTATAAAACCTGGTGACATGAGCCAAATACTTCAGCTGTGCTTTATTCTGCAGAATGCGAGTCCTGTTACAGTTTCTACTGAAGCAGTTGCATTTTAATTTTAAAAGGCCTCTTAGGAACTTTGGCTAAATAATTCTCCCTGTTCCTTTGGTTCAGGAAAAATGTCTACTTTAGCTCTGCCAGTGAACGTTGTTTATTGCTTCAAAATTAATTTTCCAGCAGCATAAACACATGCAGGGTACTCACAAAACAATAGTGACCGACTGTGCGTTTATTTTTGTTTGTTCTAAAACGTGACCAGGGTACACTTTCACCCTGAAGCTCGAGTGTTCCTGTGCACTGTTGATTGAGCATTTCTATACCCGCCATTCAGCCAAGGCGTCTGTGGGAGACATAGTAGCCCCGTTTTTTGGTGCAATGGAGCTTTTTCTGAAAATGTCATTACGCTGATCCACTGCCCTAGCCGTGCCAGGAATCGCTCAGCCGAGGGAACATTTTTTTCTCCTCAGGCCAGGGATATTTTTAAGAGGGGAGAGTGAAAAAAGAAAAAGCAACACGGGAGAAAATGTGCTGGTTTTCTTAACGGTGAGCACACAAATTCAGACAGGCCTCTGCGCTGAGGCCGCACGCACTGACCTCTGACTCGGCTAAAAATACGCCTTGCACAAGGCCAGTCTGAGCGTTTTCGTCGCCAGTTGAGACGACTGTGGCGACCCCCACATAAACTTAGCTAAGGAGAGAGACTGAAAACAGCACACTAGACTAAACAAAAAAGACAAAAGAAATGAGAGACAGAGGGGGAAAGAGAGAGAGATGAAGTGAGAGAGAGAGAGAGAGTTGGAAGGAGAGATAAGAAGAGAGATGGAGCAAGTGAGAGACAGATGGAGAGCGATGGAAAGGAACACAATGAACAGTATGAACTCTTTAACCTACGCCATGTTAGGAAAATTTAGACCCTGTCTCACCCTGTCATTTTTTCTCAAAGCAGTTGAGAATATAGAAGAACGAATGAGTTTTGTTTTTCATTCCTTAAGTCACTGACACTCAAACTCAAGACATCTTTGGGAGTCATGAACTTTACGGAGCAAATGATTTTAGAAGTGTTTGTCCTTGAAGTTAAATGGGGTGATGAGCGATTTATTTTCTTTTTAAACGCCATGCGTCAACGTCTCTCCTAAAACATTTTTTTTTTCTTCTTCGAAAAAATGTCCGCATTTCTTTGTAAAAGCTAAATGTGGCATTATTATCACAGACTAAGGACATCTTTTAGAGCGCTGTGGATTGCTATTTCCATGGACTGAGATGACAATTGGACAATTGGGAATGAAAATTTTGTGGATGAGGATCACATGAGTCTTGTACTTTTCAACCACACTTTTTTTCTTTTTTCTTTTTTTCTTTTTTCTTTTTCGAGTGGCCTTGCGCCTCCCCCTTGCCTTGAGTCTGCTGATGATTTGTCTGTGAATATTTTGAGGACTGATACTGTTCCACTCGTTCTGATCTGATCTTGCTGCTGCTGCTAGCCCGCACGCTGCCCCTCCAGTGTCTACAGTTTGCCACCTTTCTGCCCCCACAGAAGCCCTGCCCTGCCTGAAGACCAAGGAGCACGACGTCCTGCAGCGCCAGCGCGTGGTGGACCTGTGGAAGGACGGCAAGTCGGAAGGGTCAATCGGGCAAGAGCTGCGCATGCCAAAATCCACAGTGCACAGCATCATCGTCAAATACCGTCTCAGCAACACAGTGGAGAACTTGCCGCGCAATGGCCGGCCCAAAAAACCCTGACAGACCACGAGCCAAGGATAAAAGCATAGAAAGAGGGAGGATGGGGGAACTTGACAGGCAAAAAAGGGGTGTAAATGAAAAGAGAAAGAGAAATATGGGGAGGGGAAACAGTAATACAAAGTCAGCTCTGAAAGTGTGGCGGGGGGGCTATATAACTGATAAATGGAGAGGGAGAAATGGAGAAAGGGGTGCAGAAGAGGGGCTGTCAGAAAGCATTTTAGCAGATTGAAAAAGGAAGAAAGAAAGAAAGAAAGAAAGAAGGGGTTTGAGCAGAGAGCCACTTAAAGTACACACAACCTCCCTCACTGCCAAAGCAAGGAAGATGAAGCCGTCAGGAGTAATATGAATAGGCATTGAGGTGGACAGACAGACAGAAGGAGCGAATGAGATGAGCGAGCGAATAAAGGGAGGCGAGCGAGAGTGACATAAGAGGAAATCACCCGACCGCTCCAGTGAAAAACGAGAGCTGTGTGGACTGTGCCAGAGAGACGGCCTGCAAAAAGCGTCCCTCTCTCTTTCTCTCACTCCCGTTGCCCCCCTCTTTCTTTCATCTCTTGTGCCGAGAGAAGCCCCAGTGGATTCATCTTTCACTTGGCAAGAGAAATGAGTGCACATGTCTAAGTACCCAGGACCTTTACTCCCTAATTCCTGTAGAAATGGCTCTCCCCCTCTCTCTCTCTCACTCTCTCTCACTTTCTCTCTCTCTTCCTCTGAACCCCCTGCCCCCCCTCGCTTTTCGCTCATACACAGAGGGAGTACTGCAACCTTTCACAGTGTCAAAACCAAGGAATTTCAAGGACGGATTGCGAGTTTGTTTTGTTTCCTCAACATTTCCCATCCCAATCAGAGGCTTTGGGAATCTGTAATTGAAGCTTGAGATGGACAGTCTTGATTTTTATTTTGCTTAGTGGGATGCCAATGTTTTAGCACTGCATATCATTACGGTTTCCTACATCACAGAATAAAAGAAGCAGACTGAAGTATACTGAAGCCTGAACAGTGGCAGGAGGCAGCATTTGGATTTTTTTGTCTGCATCTTGTGGATGCAAAAATTCATCTGAAAGACTGTATGACAGGATCTGTGTTGAACTCACTGACAATGAGAGTGACCAGAAAAACAAAAGTGGACATATTGGAAGTTGTGTCGGCTAGACACAGTTATCCTCAGGTTAAGACAGGAAATCTGACGCTGGGAAGAACGCATACATGTTTTGTTTTTTTTTTCTTTTTCTAGTTTATTCCTGGCTGTGAGTACTCAGCTTAAAAATGACTTATTATAACAATGATTTCATTGTTGCCCAGGATCTCAGTGCTGACATTGGTTTTGTCCTGTAGAACCTGAGATGGATGCTCTTTCCTTCAGCCACGTTTGGAGTAGGGGTAGTATGGGTAAAACCTAAATTATAATTATCACTATGATATTGGATTTACAGCTGACAATTTAACCGATAATTTAGTGCACTGTTCTTTTTAGCTTGTGCATGTACTGATGCATGTGTAGACAAGGTAGGAAATTCCACTGATTTGATGAGTACAACTTAAATAGCATAGTGGATGACACCATCACCTCACACATGGAAGTTGGAGGTTTGAGTCGAGCCAGAAATGTAGCTGCTTTGTTATGGCAACTTTCCCAACCCTACATTCACCTACCTATAGGAACAGTTCTGGATAATGGATTATGGATCTGGATGTCTGCTAATTAATATAAAAAGTTGGCATAGTCATGTCCAATTTAGCTGTGTAATGTAAGTTTTTCAGCTATGACCCAAAAAGTCCATCTTTTAACCTGTGTTATGTGCATTGTGATTGTGAAAATTATTAATTCATGTTATCAATATTAACCACAAGTGTGAATTATCGGTTATCATTATTGGCCTAGGAATTCCATGTTAGCGTTTCCTAATTTAGAATTAGAAAGAGCTAGTGCTAAGTCAGTCCAACTGGGCAATGCTCATATTCCTGTGCAGAGATGGAGCCAGGTAAGCATCCGGCAGGACCCTCACACAGGGCAGAACAGTGGTGGGAATGTTCTTGGTGCTCCCGTAGGTGCAGACACACTTTATTTTTGAGTATTTTTATCTGCACACTGTCACAAATTCTTGCCTACATTAATAAGTACAGGCCGTACAATTGTGGATCTGAGGTATGCATAAACGAAGATTGGAGGCTATTTATGTGTGTGTGTAGGTGTGTGTTTGCGTGTGCACTCAAGCACACTATGAACTTAAAATTTGACACTGATGCTCTGTGTGTGGGTTGGTTCTCATTGCCTCTAGGTGAGTGATTAATTGTATAAGCGAAGTGGTTGTTTAGACAGGCAGGGGTCAGGGAGGCCTTCTGCCAACTGAATGTTTTTCTGGGTTACTGAGCGAGAGAGAGTTAGGGAGAGCGAATGAAGGCAGTTATGCAGGGGCAAAACGGTGAGGTGAGGCAGTGAATT
The DNA here is from genome assembly GCA_034552555.1 of Semaprochilodus insignis. Lineage (NCBI taxonomy): Eukaryota > Metazoa > Chordata > Actinopteri > Characiformes > Prochilodontidae > Semaprochilodus > Semaprochilodus insignis. The sequence goes on from CM067498.1 coordinate 24,620,538, forward strand.
GAAGTATTTGATTCCCCTGGACTGAGCTTGCTGAGAAAGTGTGTGTGTGAGAGAGACAGAGGGAGAGCAGAAAGCAGATGGTTGCTTCAGATTTGACTGTGTGATATGAGTTATTTTCTTTGGCTCATGTGTAGAACATGACTTTCGAGGATCCAAGAAGTCACAAGATGGGTTTTTAGTTGTCGTCTTCCCTGTTATCAATAGAGAACTTGTTTGTTCCAGTCCTCTCCTTGTCTCTTTGCCTTTTAAAGAAGAGTGGATAGGGTTTTTTTTCCTGTCATTTCATAGTATGTTTATGAAAAGGTCTGAATCAGTTGATAAGCTTTCCCTTTTCTCTTTTTACTGTAGTTTGTGGATAAGGACATCATTTTTAAAGCACTTTGCACAAGTTACACCATTTCAACACTTCAAAGATGGTAACACTTCAAATGATCGAGGCAATATTATATTTGAACAGGTTTTGTTAGCGTGTTTGCCTTATGGTGCTCTTTAGTTACTCTAATTTTGTAATACACAGTATAAGAAATATGTAGTATGATACACATAGCTAATTAGTTTCAGCAGATGCTGTGAATGACACCAAGTCTCCTAGCCCTTGTGTTTGTGAAACTCCAGAACCCAAGTTTTGGATGTGATAAAACTGTATGTGAATTACAGCATATATAGGCAGCTTGAATGAAACCAAGAAATCAGAAAAAAGACAGTGTTTGCACCTTTTGGGTCTGATTTGCATTTAAACATGCAGCACAGTTTGTTTAGGTTTTGTATGTAAGACAGTCATTGACCATGTCTCTGGATTTGCTTAACGCTAAAACTTTATGCATGAAATCCTTTGATAAATCAGGTCTTTCCTACAGTAGAACAGCAACAATAAAGATCCATGCATTACTGTACTATTTTCCCATGACTAGCTTGAATGTAGATTGATTTGAACAGTAAAGAGACTTTTTGAGTCCGTCTCACAACCAAAGGTAATAACTGATGTTAAACCTTGTAGAATAGAATAGAATAGAATAGAATAGAGTAGAATAGCCACCAGTATCCAGCCACCTGTCATAGCCACTTAACGTTCACTGTAAGTCCTTGTTCAAGTATGAAACTTTCTAGAATGTTTTTGTTTCCTCTTAGACGTAGATGTTTTGAGAGTGGGCATGTACTGACAGGTTGCAGTATGACATGATTCAGGGGCCACATGGACAATAAACACTCTCTGTGTAGTAGTTTATTGTGTAATGGGGGGGCATACTCCGTATAAGCAATCCACTGACCCTCTAGTACCCCTAGACACTATATGAATTTTTATATTATTTTCATGAAATGTCATATCCTGAATGTACAAGAAACTTCACATTAAAAGTGACCACCACTGCATTGTGTTTTGTTTGTGACGGATACATCTGATAATTAAAAGCCAGTTATATTTTATCCATAGACATGAAAGAAAAAGAAACAAAGTGAACCAGGCTGTAATAATAAAAAGAACAGGAAAGAGGAGGGACAGCTTAAAGTAAGAAAAATGCAAAAGGAAGAGAAAGAAAGCAACAGAAACAGAGGCAAAGGGAAGACTAAGTGAATGAAGTGCAAGAACGAAAAAAATAACTGATGGAGAGGGGGAGGAAACAGAAAAAGGAAAAGCAAGCTAATGAAAAAAGAGGTGAATAAAAGGTTAGTGAGAAAAGACCAGCAAGGGCTTAGAGTAAGTAGGGAGGTTGAGTAAGCACAATGAAAATGGTCTTAACCCTTAGAAGTCAAGTTATTACTTTTATTTTGCTCTACTATTCAAATGAAGTTACATAAGTACATATTTAATGACATAGTGTAACACAATCAATTACATTTAATTTACATTCTGTTTGAATTAAGTTTTATTTTAATAACCAAAATGCAAAGGATTTTGCTTCAAAAATCACATTCAAATCGTGCTGGAATATCTTCTCTTGTGCTCATAGACACAAATGTGATGTTGGTAGCTTAGAAGCTCCATTGCTAATAGAATTGCTCTGCTTAATTGAATAAGATACAGGTGAGAAATAATATTGAATTAAACCACGCTTTGTTATCTCTGAGGATAACTGCAACTTCAAAGGTTTAACATGATCAGACCAAACCTCTAGCTGTCATCCATTCAGGGAAAAAGATAACGACTCTTTAAACTTGTTTAAACTTGATACCGAAGGAAGTACATGTGCACTTTGGATGTAGAAAAAAAAGAAATATCAGTGTGTAGAATCTGAGCTCTCTGAGTCCTGCTGTTTTCTGTCCTGTATAAAAGATGGAAACAGCTCCCTTTATTGCTAAATGTGCTTATTCATTGTTTTAGAGTGACAACTAAATGCATCTGACATGGTCCATATATTTTTTTATTCATGCTTTTTCTCATTTAAACATGTAGTTTGCAAGACTCACCTACTTTTTTGTCTTTGTTAGTTCACATTCTTTTCATCAAATTGAGAAATGTTATTAACGCAGAAGAGCATAATAAACAGCATAGTCACAGTTTGGTACTGGCCACAAGGAGTTAAAGCTTTCTTCATTAACTTGTAGAATAAAAGCTGATTAATCTGATGTGTTTTTGTTATGTGTTCCCCACAGTGCTGAACGGGCCTCCCATGTCAGTTAAGAAAGAGAGAGAGGCGGAGCTTCTGATGGGACGAAGGGAGCAACACACCGGAGAAGTGATCTGCATCGACGACTGAGGCCACCCTTACACACGCACACGCATGCACACACACACACATACACACACACACACACATATATAAATTTGCACACATTCTCACACAAATCCAAGTGTTTCTTTCTGATCCCTTAGCTCATTACAGCCATGGGGAATTTGCAGTGAATAGTATTGGGAGATAATGGGCAAAAGTGAACAACAAATACAAATAAAAATCTAGCCCCCCAAAAACACATCACATACTCATGTATGCGCCTTTAACTGGCAAACTACCTAGTTACTACAATGGCAGAGCTTTGATGAAACCCAGTGTTAGAGTCTAAGTAAACAACAGCATACAGTCACACAACTCTAATACAGTCCTGGTTGTAGACCTGCTCTCTCACTGTCCCTATCCATGTCAGAATCTGCCTCAAACCAACTGCTCATAATCTAATAACTCAAAGCAATCTGCACATACTCACCATACCAAACCACACGTATACACATAAACCCGGAACCTCACTAGCACCCTGCCTCCCAACCCCTCCCAGACTCAGAGATGAAGCTGCATGTGAGTGTAAAAGCATTTGCCAGGCCTCATATCATGCCCCCCTCCTCGTTTCAGCAGCATGCTTGTCACGCTCTGTGCTTCAATGGAAGGATCCATCCATGCATCAAGCTGTGCCTATCGTTCCATAGTGAAGTCTTGGCAGAACATCCACATCTCTATCATCACAACTACTTTCTTTTTCTGTGGCAAAAAAGAACGGCAGGGCTATTTTGTTGTTTTTTTATTGCTGCAGTACTAGTAGCTGTGTACCATGCTTTGTTAACTAGCTTAACAGAGCAGGTGGCAGATATTGTCGAGAACGACGTTGAGTAGTAAAAGCTGACTTCTGTAAATCACAGCTCTTGCTATTGTAACTACCCCAACAATTTTAATTCAGCAGCCTGAAATGATTAAGAAAGAAATGCAGTATTGATTGTGGAATTTCGGTTGAATAGAAAAGGTGTTTTTGGCATTTATCTTTGTCTGGGGGGGGGGGGGAAACAGGCACCGATATGTATTTAGATTATTGGCACATAGGTTTGTTGCATTCAGAGGTTACGCTCAGCCTTTAAAGGTCTTTAAATGAAACCTCTGAAGATTATTTATCTCTGTCAAGTTCATGATGGTTATTATATACTAAATAGGACTATATCAACAGTCCTGTGCTTCTCCTAATTCCCTATCTACCCTCAACCCCCTTCACTGTACTCTCCCCTCCTTTCATTGAGATGAAAAAAAATACCCACTTCCTTATGTCTCAGCACTCCTTTCCTCTTTGTTTTTTTTTTTTCATATTTCTACTTCTCCTTTTTACAAGGTCTCTGAATTGTTTGCATATTTAAACTTGGTTCATTGTGTTTTTTCAGTGTTTTTAATCCTCGTTATAGCAACTATAATTATTGTTGACGTTGCTGTTGATGTCGTCCTTGATGTTACGATTGCGAAGCTTCTACCAAATGAAAATAAGAAAAAAAAGTTCTTTGTAAGTTTGGTCCATGATGTTTCTCTATATATGGCATATTGTAACGACGGCCAACGAAGAGGTTGAACGAACTTCGGAACGATTAACAGTACAGTAGAAAATCTGCAGTAGATTTGGGGCTTGCAAGTAAATAACCTATACGAAGTGGATCACTTATGTAACCCTGAAATGCATTGACAATATAATGTCTGCGTCTATTATATCTAAAATGCGAAAGCAGATTTCCTCCATCATCTCTGGCAAGACTCAGAGTTGACACCTTTGGCTCCTGAAATGCACAGTATTATAATATAAGCGCCTTAATTAATGGTAAAAACAACTGTAAAGAGTCAAACAGGGTTTGCAAACCCTGTATACCTGCTTGCTCTTATACTGTCTTTAGCTAGGCCTCAACTCGAACAGATAGTTGATGAGTTGAAAATTTAATTTATTTGCTCCACTCCCTGGCATACCTCCCACATAAAGACTGAGAAAAAATGATACATTTCAGTGCTTGACATTAATTTGGGAGAGTTTTAAGTGTTGTATCAAGCACTTTTTGTCCACTCTACATTTCTGTTTTCCATTTTTTTCAACAGTTTTGTGTTTTGTTTTGTTTTTTTTCTCATTTATTGATAAGTGTCACTGTGTAACTTGTGGTTCCAAACCAGTTCCAAAATCAGTGGCTATGTTGTGATTTGACTCCGGGTGGACAACGAACGGAACATGTTAATAATACATCTTTCTTTTCATTTTGTTTTGTTTGTAATAAAGATTCAAATGAAAACATCACGTCAAACTGCATCTGTTATCAACAAAACATGGCACTACGGGGTCTTCCTCTTGATTGAACGGGGGAGCTGTCACCTTGTAGAACTTTGCTGTTATAATGTATCTGTAAAGCAAAGCAGGATGTGCCTTTTTGTTTTTGGTGTTCCTGGCTGCCTGAACCCACAACAGATGATTCATCTCAATCCCCAGTAATGACACTGTTAAATCTTGGATGAGTCAGGGATGGCATTGTTCACATTCAGCTAAACCCTCATCTACAAACAGAGCAGAGATCTGAGGACATTCAAACTCAAACCTTTTCTATTTCATAACCTTTTATGGGGGGAGGGGGGGATGGTAAACCTGATTATCAGTTTTAAGCAGTTGAGCGTATCACCCAGCACCTCTCTCTCACACGCTTCTCACTTTGGCCATTACGAAATCCTTGGCACTGATTTAATATCAGCTTTATGTAACGTTGCAACCTAACCAACCAGTTTTTTAAGACCAGTTTTTAAGATCATTAATGCTGTCGTGGTCAAACAAACATTTTGAAGTCAAATAAACTGAAAAAGCAATAGAGATATTGGTTCAGAGTCAGCCGTGAAACTTTAAACTGGCTTTGGACTTACACTGGTCGCGCTTTTACACTCACACATGCAGCCATTCCACACTTCACCTCAACCCAGACGAGTTTATCTTGGACGTAGTTTCTGAAAAGCAGAAACCCCTGCAGCAAGCCAACTGTGGATTGTGTGCAAGAAGCAACCCCAAAAACGTGAAAAAAGGGGGGGAGAGACTGGATGGGGAGACAAACAAGCACATGTTTTTCCTCCAAGGTTTTCAACTATTCGGTCAAGATAATGATACAGGAAGTGAGAGCTGGAAGCATGGGGAAACGGAGAGGGGCTTTAGGGGGAAACGAGGGGGTGCTGGGGGGCAGGATATACAAAGGGGAAGCAGAGGCATGATTAGGAAATCCAATCGCAACAAAGTGTGTTTACAATGGCAAAGTTTCCATTTCACATTTAATTAACAGTTATGGCAATATTTGTGGAAGCTTTACGGCCAAGAGACCGTGATATATTTTTGGTCACAATGAAACACTGGCTGTTTCATGCATCGCTAATCGCTAACATTAAATGCAATAAAGACAGTATCAAAACCTGTAACTTTACCTTTAAAAAACTTTACCTTTAAAAAACTGTGCATTGTATAAAAAACACAAAGACATATTGTGACTTCATTAGACTATGTATCTCCATCAACAAACACACAGAACTGTATTATGTAATCAGCCACCAACTTGTACTGTATTTTAGTCCAAATTCAAAGATGCTTACAGCACAGTATACTGGACACTTAAAGCAAAATGTCAGACTGAAGTTGCAGTGACTGTGAAGGTCAGTATAAAAAACAGGATATTATTTGGTGCATATTTGGTTAATCAGAATCCTCATCACAAACCAAAACTAATTTAAATGTAAGGCATTTGTGGTTCAGGGCAAAGTTTTGGTCCAACCAAGCAATCAGTGGTGAAAACTACCATGTCCAGTGGTCCCTCTGTCATTACTGATCTTGTTCTTCTGTCTGACTGTGCCACTCTTTAGGGCAGCCCTGTTCCTGAAGTGATGTCTCTTGCATGCTACAATTAAATGCTACAGTTGATGGTTTTTATTTGCGTTTAAAAAAGCATTTTGTGTCCAGACCAAAAACTCCAAAATAGATCCACCGTAAAACGGTCCAACAGGCCAGGTCTCCGAGTGTTCCCCCACACTGACCGTAATTTATGCCACCATTGAATGTACAATCGTCATTTAAACCACTGACAGGTGCATCTGGAAACATCCTTTTCTCATTCCTGGCCAATGCCCCACAACTATGGACTCAACCAACAGCCGAGCCATCAGGTTCAAAGAGACAGACGCAGGTTTAATAAAAGAAGCAATAATGGTCCTTGGAGCCAGTGACCAGTGACTCTTGTATCTCTCCAAAAAAAAATGTAGTCATCCAGGCTGAGTGTCCTCTAGTTAACCTTGAAGAGGCCAAAATAATGTTTGCCTGAGACCTGCAGAGTGAAGGAGCTTCCAGTGACAGCCTTCAGCTCAGCCCCCTGGTCGAGGCGCAGCAGGCCAGAAACCTGGCAGGGCTTCAGGAAGTGGAACTGGTGCGAGCCGGCTGCTGGAGTAGTGCCGTATCCCTCCATGCACTGCAGCAAGGGGCCTTTAGGGACAGACACTTCCAGCTTCACATACTGACTCTGATTCTCATTGAAGTGCACCTGAATGAGAAAGGAAAAGGAAGGTGAGAGAGTTGGAGAGAGTGCAACATGGGCCACAAACCAAAAAGGGCAAATGCACAAAACGTACTCAGTCAGCCAAGGCAAGGTTTGCACTGGCTATATATCACCTATATCACCTAAAATAACTGACTTCCTTTACATTTTACACACGTGAGCCTAGTAGCTCCAGTGCAAAAGTCTGAAAGGAAACTTGGGACACTAACCATGGCTTGGCTGATTGGCTACATTTGCAGTCACAGTAAATGTATCACTGAAATACTGCTTTAATAATAACAGTGCCAGAAGGTTCTTTGGAGCAATGCCACAGAAGAACCACTGGTTGGTCCCTGAAGAACCTTTCACTGCATAGTTCTTTAAAAATCCCGGTTGAAACAACTCAACTGCAAGGTTCTATAGGGACCCCAAAGTGGTTGTTTCATGGCATCGCTCCAAAGAATACCTTCTGGCATCTTTATTTTTAACAGTATTGTTGGTCATGTGAACGCTAAGGACCAGTCAGTGGGTCCAGATAACTTCATGACTTGGATCTTAGTTTTATAGTGGTTACAAAATAAAATACATAGCACTGTTGTGGGAACAAAACCTCCTTTCCCATTTTGTTGTTTTTCAGTTTTTGACATCATTTGAAAGTACCTGTTGCCCTTCACACTGTGTGTAAATTTCATAATGATTGGACCAAAAGAAAAGGGGCCAGGATTACTTGGAAAAAAAACCTGGCTACATTAACTTACATTGAAAGTAATCATCATTTACAAGGTTTTGTTCCGACAGCAGCTACAGAGTTAAGATGTTAAACTTCCGATAGGTTCCTCCATGCATGCTGTACGATGGCAGAGGTAAGCAATAACCAGTTGTGCTCCACTTACTTGACAGTAAAGGAAGTAGACACCCCTCCGCATCACTTTGAAAGTGCCGGTGTCTGCATTATAATGCACTGCTTGGGTCATATTCAGCTGCTGTTCAGTCCAACCCTTAATGATTCCTTCACTCCCCACTGTAACACACCCACACATTAGTACCGAGGAGTTCTCATGACGCGGTACTAATGCAAGTGACTCTTTAAATCATACTTACCTTTTTGAAGGGACTCTTTGGTTACTGTTGAAAACAAGAAGCAGACTTGAGTACTTTTTGGACACAGAACAAATAAGCAATTGTCCATTCTTACATAAAGATAAAACTCTGTTTTCTAAACTTACTTTCAAAGTGAGACGCCACTTTGTTTCCATTTCTACTTTTTCCTTTTTTTCCTCCCACTTGCAAAAGGAAGAGAAAAAAAACATTAGAGATGTTTTGGAATAAATAATAAGTACTTCTGAAACGCACTCTGGTAGAGATATAAGACGTCGTCTGTTCCTTTTACTTTACATGCCATAACAGCTGTGCAGACACAAACATCATGAATTAATCTAGAATCATTTATCGACCAGCTGAGACCCTGATTGTCTGTCCAGATGGTCAAATATTTCCTTTCCTTTCCTCTTTTCTACACCTTTCAGCCATTGTTTTCAGCCAGCGCACAGCCACGCACAGTAATTTTGTTTTCACCCGGCCAGATGTTTCCAGTCAACAAATTGGAAAAAAAAAAAATAGCGGTGAGACGGAAAAAAACGGAAAACAAATGAAGAGAGAAGCTGCTAGAAGAGGGGGTCTGTGGCTCTTTCGTGACCCTGAAGAGGCTGTAAAGATTCCGCCTGTGTAACAGGATAGAGCAACGGCCGTGGCTACTATTCAAGTAACTGCAATAAATTAAAACAATCCACCTTGAAAAATGGACCAAGACAGATTCTTCACGGCCCTCTCCAGTGGTCCTGTTTTTTTTTCCTCCAGCGTCTGGGCTTATGGGAGCTGCCTGAGCTCCCAATAGTCCATCAAAATGTGCAGCGAACGATCTGATACAGCTCAGACCACAAACCGTAAACATCAAAGGAAGCCCCGAGAAGCAGTTCACGCCAATGTTATTGCTGGCGCACTGGGTGAACTCGCAGCCCCTCTCTGTCCCCAAAGGATGCTATTTATAGGCAGGAGAACGATGACGCTTCAAGGAATGATTGTGGATAAGCATTTTGGCTCCGATTTCAAATAGCTGTCAGGTGTCACTTGAAGCCCTTCAGCTGTTCATTAGGCCCTAATAGTCCATCTGTTATACACTAATGTTTATTTGGTCAGTCTTTTTTGGCCATTATTACAGCACGTCTGTTTTCCACTGTTAGCACAACATGTTCGTTCTGCACTTGGGCAAGCCGGACCAGATGTGTTATCGCATAATTACAACAGCTATCAAGGGTCATTCATAATTACACAAAATAGCAAATTGGAACTATTTCAGGCTTCAGTGAAGGGGTCACTTAGTTTACAATGTCCCTAAAACCACCAAGCCTGTGCGGTCCTCGTGCCAGTTGGTTTTGCTTGGTGTACATCCATCCAGCTCAAAACCTGCAATTTCTCCTGTCTGTCATCGAGCTGCCTACCGTTTCCTGTTGCAGCTTTTAGAAACATGTCCCCACTGGTTTGCCCAAGCTGCCATGCTGTCCAAAGTTCCTTCGTCTCTGTAAACATCACACGCAAAGCCTAAAAACTGTCCCTTTCTGGTTGCCTGAGTTGGCACTCTGAGGCATCTTGGTCAAATGTTTAAGACAAATACAGTCTTAAAAATAAAGGTGCCCGGAAGGGTTCTTTGGAGCAAGAGCCTTATAATGATGGTTCTTTGAAGACCTCAATTGAAAGCACTCAACTGAAAAATTCTTTAGGGCATTGGTTCTCAAACAAGTCCTCAGGGACCCCCACATGCTCCATGTTTTTTCTTAGCTTCAACCCAGTGTTGGCAAATCGGACTGACCAAAAATGTAAACCATCTGGGGGTCCCTGAGGACTGGTCTGAGAACCGCCAAAAGCAGTTCTTCTATGGCATCGCTCCAAAGAACCTTTCTGGGACCTTTCATTTTTAAGATGTTGCTTGGACCCTTAAAAATGGCACAGAACATTGCTGTCTCCAGATGGCATTTTAATGTCAGCGTTTCTTAAACACAAGGTCCACTGTTCATGGCAGTTGTTTTAAGTTTCATGGCATGTTGTCGTTCATTTCACATCATCATTTATATATTAAACCAATGGATACACTTAAAAGAGCAATGTGCAAGATGACGCAACCTGTCAAATTCATACTCCGAACAAACAGTATGAGTGGAAAGTCGTGGTGCCCACCACCATCATATGAAACATGGAAGCGGAATGTTAGCATTAACAGCTGTTTACTTACCAATGTAGAAGAAACAATGCAAATTTAGCATCAAACTTCATCCCTCTATTCACCAAGAACAATGCTTGTTTTGTTTCTAATATATTACATTTTTTGTTTACTGCCGAATATGATTTATTGCCTACAGCAGGCATCGGCAGTCATCATAATGGTCGGCCTTTCAAGAGGCTCAGGCATCGTTGTGTTTACTCTTCCTTTCATTGACTCCCTGTCCTTAAATGATCTAACTGGCAGCAGAACCTTCAACAGGATTGACAAGAGATTAGAATAAAATAATCTCAAAGCAGTGCTACTTCTTCATCCTCTCGTGTTGAATTGATGGCAGATTCAATGTTACAGTGACTCACTATAACCTCTTGAGGTTCAAATATGTATTACGAGACGGCCTAGCCGCATAGCATGCTAACTTGAATCCATATCTCTGGAGCAGGATACAAAGACCTTTTTGAAGTACTGTCAAAACTGTTATTTCTTCACATCCTGTTGATAATCATAACTAATTATGGAATGCTTTAAACTACAAATCTTGCAAATTGCTCCTTTAATGGTTTGATGTCATTTACTTCCACGGTACCTTCTCTCCTCACTCGTGGGCCCTCAAGCAATTCTCTCTTCTCCAAGAAGAGCTGAACAATAGCCTTGCGCTGCATGTTCACCTGGATATATGAGAGAGGGAGAGACAGAGAGTGACAGAGAGTGAGAATGAGAGAGAGACAGATGTAAATCTGTGGTGTGTGGTTTGAGAGGGTTAGACAGATGAGTAAGTTCATATTAATCGATGTCTCTCGTGGCCACCCACAAACCAGCTCAAGCCTGTAAAATAATCAAACCCACAGACACAAACAAACAGCCCCCCAGAGTTTGGCAGCCCACCCTGTCACTTCGTGTGAGCCAAAAATGTTTGCCACATCTTATACATTCTTTCTGCATGCCTCTCATTCCTGAAATGTTTCGACTCCCTCGCTGAGGAAGAGAGCAGACATAACGAGGAAAAGAAAACGTTAGCAGAAATTAGGAGCAGCCTGGCGAGCGCTGTCAGCACTTTGAGCAGCCTTTGGGCAAAGAGCCTTGCAGCACAAAGAGGATTACGCAACGCTCATTTGTAGCATTCGGCAGCACTGGAGGTTATCTCTGCAAACATGTAGAAATAAAGTGATATATGATGTTTGTTTGTTTGTTTGTGTGAGCTGTATAAAACAGAGTACCACGAGGTCAGTTGAAATCACTGCACAGCAAAAAACCCCAGCGGCAGAGTCATGTGTCTCCTGAGCGAGGTCGCTGATTCAGCATGTGCCTGCATGTGCGTGCGCGCATCCTCCACTGTTTTTGACTGTGCAATTAGCTGCGCTTTAGCCGCGCGCCACAACACACGCTGGGACGGAGCTGACGGCATTGCGCCTTTAAGCCCGCACGTCGATCTCCGCTCCGCTCACTCGCTCAGCCATAACTCAGCCATAATTACAGCCGCGCGACGCGACAGCCGCTGCTCTAAAACTCCGCGTCCGCCGGCAGCCGCGCGCCAAATAGCGCAGTAACTTCCAGTAAACTGCGCTAAACACGGACCACAGCTGGCAGCGCAGCCCTCGGGCTTGGCACGGAGCGCGAGGCGAAATAAACCGTCAGTAAGAGCTCACAGGCGCTTAGAGCAGTAAAAACGCCCCGCAGACCCCCAGCGCTGCACAGCTGCCCCCCTGCTCATCCAAATCAATAAACTATAGTGTGTGTGTGTGTGTGTGTGTGTGTGTGTGTGTGTTCTCCTCTCAACACGAACCTCACACGAGCTTTAAAGAGAGAGCAGCGGCAGAGGGCAAACTCAAAACAACCATGAGGAAAGAGGACAACAGCTCAGCTCCAGAACTATAAAAGCGACCAGAGAGAGAGAGACAGAGAGAGAGAGAGACAGAGAGAGAGAGAGAGAGAGAGATAAAGACAGGATTCAGCTGATTTAGTCATCAGCTGACTCAGTAAGAAACTCGTATTTATTTGTTTCAGCTAATGTAGACTTTCTGAGCGTAAATTAGTTCAATAATAATAATTATTATTATTATTATTATTATTATTATTATTATTATTATTTCGTTACGTAGTTGTGGCATACTGGATCAACCATCGGTTTGGCATTAAGTCCCTATTTGCCCTAAATCACATAGCACAATACCTCACACACTGTCCTGCAATAGCTATACTATCCCATAACACTGACCCATTTAATCATTTTGCCACCCAATATCAACAATGAGCCATAACAGCTCACATACAATACCAACACTGTCCCACAATACCAACACTATCCCATAATACCTCACACTGTCCCACAATACCAAAGCTGTCTCATAATCCCTCACATACTGTCCCACAGTACCAACACTGTCCCACAATTGCTCACACACTGTCCCATAATACCACACATACTGTACATACTACTTTGCACATTGTCTACACCACACATTATGCCAAGACCAATACTGTCCATTATACATTGCACACTGTTATTACACCACAAATTCCCCCGATAACAACATTTCCCTACAATAACCAAGGTAGTCATGATGCCTAACACTGCCCCATATCTTAGACACTGCACCATAATACTCAACACTCTGTCCTGTATTACCTCATACATTGCCCCATAACATCTCACACACTGCGATGCCTCACATACTATACCATATTACCTCACATTCTCTCCCCTTGTTCCATAATACCTCATGGCACCTCATACATAGTGCCAAATAAACACATTGAACCTCACATACTGTCTCATTACACCAACACTGTGCCACTGTACCTCATATCCTGTCTCATAACACCAACACTGTCCTACTTGTACACATTATCACACAATAGTATGATGCCTCATACTGCCCTATAATACAGCCACTGTTCCCATATTACTTGACACTGTCCCATACCTCACATACTGTCTCAAAATATCAACACTGTTCTATTATACCTCACATACTGTCTCAAACCACCTGCACTGTCCCATAACACAACACTGTCGCATTACACCTCACATAACACCAACAACTCTCCACTGTACCTCACATACTGGCTCCTAACACCAACACTGACCCACTATACCTCACATACTGGCTTATAACACCAACACTGACCCACTGTACCTCACATACTGGCTTATAACACCAACACTGTCCTATTGTACCTCACATACTGGCACATAACACCAACACTGTCCCACTGTACCTTACATACTGGCTCGTAACACCAACACTGACCCACTGTACCTCACATACTGGCTTATAACACCAACACTGTCCTATTGTACCTCACATACTGGCACATAACACCAACACTGTCCCACTGTACCTTACATACTGGCTCGTAACACCAACACTGACCCACTGTACCTCACATACTGGCTTATAACACCAACACTGTCCCATTGTACCTCACATACTGGCACATAACACCAACACTGTCCCATTGAACCTTACATACTGGCTCATAACGCTAACACTGACCCACTGTACCTCACATACTGGCTTATAACACCAACACTGTCCCATTGTACCTTACATACTGGCACATAACACCAACACTGACCCACTGTACCTCACATATTGGCTCATAACACCAACACCCTCCTATGACGCCTCATACAGTCCTATAATACCTTACTCGTTGCTCCATAATACCTCATACAGTGTTATCTAAAATCTCTTCATTTACTTCTGAACCCGCCGTGAAGGTGCGAGGGCCTGGGTGCATGCGGGTGTGCGTGCGTGCGCGCTCGCCCACTCGCTCGCTTGCTTACCTGCTCCAGTCTCTCTCGCAGACTCTGCACGGATTTTCTCAGCTCTGAGCTTTGCCGCCACGTCCACGCGGTGAGCAGCGCGCTGCAGGCGGCCAGCGCGAGCGCCGCCACGGCCACGAGCGAGCAGGCGAGGCGCAGCGGGCGCCCGCGTCTCCGGAGCACGAGGCGCTGCATGGCGGCTTCAGCACGCCAACACGACTCCCTTAGCGCGCGCTCCAGACGCGCAACACGTGCACATTTCGAGTTTTTGTTTGTGTATGCGTCCCTGTGTGTGTGCTGCAGGTTCCTGAGCGCGCGCGCTGCACAGGACTTAAGCGCGATGGCAGAAGTTGGCCGCTTGCTGCAGCCTAAACCGCGAGGCGACGGCCATCAGCTACGAGTATGTGCCACGAAATCGCTTCTGCAAGTGGAAAAACAACAACAAAGTTGCAAGAGCTGCAGGAACTGCAGTTGGCAAAAAAATGAAAGGAAAGAAAAAAATTTCTGCCTCTGTCCGTGTGAACCGCTGGCGCTCCTCCTCGCGCTCTCTGACGGCCAGAGCGCGAGGCAGTCGGTGAAAGGTCGCGTCTGAAAGCGTCTCTTCACGTCCAAGAGCTCTCAGACGCAGCGCAGCAGCGAAAGCAGCATTGAGCACACAGTGGAAAAAAGAGCGAGAGAGAGAGAGAGAGAGACTTCCAGACTTCCTTCCCCATGGTGTGATGCCAAGTATTCTGTTTTTGGGGGGGATACAGTTTTAGTTTTCCCTGTTCAAAATCAACAAGTGCAATTTCACATTCTCCAACTTTCCACGGCGTATTTTTGCTCAGAAATTAGTTTTACACGTCACTGTGCACCAGTGAACCGAACAACAAATCACCCTCAGCTAACAGTGTTACGGATAAACACCGCTGGCTGAATTAATTGGTGTTTATAAACACTGTATACCGGCATGTCTACTCCTCTAAAACAACCTGTGATCAGAACTGCTTCGGAGCCCATACAAGTGATGAAGAACAACACTCATCCTGTCACTTTGCCTGCACAGCTGGTTTTATTATACCTCAGTATATCCCTGTATATCTCATAAGCACACGTTTCTTCTCTGACTGACCACAGGGTGGCGCTGCTTGTTAAGGATTTGAACGCTGCTCTACTTTTAGCCCTTTAAACTATGGTCTGCAATACACTGGAACAAACCCAACACGCTGTCCAAGAAGCACCTGCAGTATAGAGATTTGGTCTTCAGTTCACTGAGCGTTTCATACAAGATAGGAATCAGCTTGTCCTGTGTTCTTTAGGATTTCTTCCAAGATGACCACACGCCCAGCCACCAGAAACTGACAGCATTATGCAAGCTTAAAGGAGCAATATGTAAGATGACCCAGTCTTTCAAATTCACACTCCACTCTGTCCCTCCTCCCTGTTTACTTACCACTCTGAAGAAACATTGTGAGCTCAGCATCAAACTTCATCTGTTTAGTCTCCAGCGGTGGAATGCCATGTCAGCGTTAACTCTTGCTTTGCTGCTATTCTTGTGTTTTTGTTTTCTGACATTTCTAGTGCTGAGAGCAAGTCGTACATCTTCATTCACCAATGTAGGGACTTAATGCAGACTCGAGGCTACAGTGACTCACTATCACCTCTTTAGTACCTACCTCTTTAGGTGGTCTTACAAGACAGGATGGACGAGGGCTAGCTGGTTAGCATGCTAAACGTCTTTGATATACCATCAAAACTGTTATTTCTTCACATTCTGTTTATCTTTTCTGTCCACTTTGCTTTAAAACTAAAAGTCGTGACGTATGTCTCCTTTACAGAACATGAGCAGGGCAGCAAAATAAGTTTTGGAGGTGTGTCCTAAGCTTTAGTAACTAAAGTGGAAATGTGGTATTAGTCAGGATTAAGTCACAAGACAATATTAGTGTGATTTCAAAAATACTGCAATATGCAGAGAACTGGGATAATATATTACAATATTTCTCCAAACATTCTGTCAAAAATACAGACTGCCATAAAAGCCCTTGCTTTATCAGTTTCAGTACTTGGTGTATGTGTATTGACAAAATATGGGTCACGTAATTATGCTGTAGAAATGTTCCCTAATGTCCCTATAGCTTTTCCATTTCCAAACATCTCCTGTGGAAAATCCAGTATATGCAGTTACCATCAAATACCTTCTTTAGTTAATCAATAGTGAAGTCAGGTGTGCTGCTGACAGGGCTGGGATGTAAATGAATACAAGTATTTTTAATACAAGTATTAAGAAATTCAGAATTCTCAAATTAATTACTGTATCTGTACTAGTGTGAGCAGACTGATAACAAGTGTGATGATCAGCTATTAATCTCAGTGTTACTGAGTTCTGCTAAAGCCTGAGTAGACTGATAAATCAATGTGATGATCAGTTATTAATTTCAGTGTTACTGAGCTCTGCTAAAATCTTAGTATAATGATATAATTTGATTCAATAATGATCAAACTATATCATTATATGATTCAATTTTAGAAATGTATGAAAACATCTGTTCATAATAATGCAAGTTAACTCAAAAACTAAAAAAAGAAGACCACGAATTGAATTGAATTTTTAAATAAGTAAAATTACACAATTTTATTAGAAAAAAATATATTTCAGGATTACAGAAGCATGAAAAAGCAAATATTAACTAAAATAATGGATAAATATAGAAGAAAAATAATTTCAACCCACGGAGAGAGAGAATGGTGAGGACCAAAGCAATTATACCTTTATGCAGAGTATATGTAAAATCGACAATCTACATATACATTTGCTGATTCATCATAATGTCCTAATAATGTCAGCAATAGTCACTTTTCCCAAATGGTCACCTTTCATACAGTTAATATTCTTCTTAAGAAGAAAGAAAAAAATCACAGGCCAGACAGAGAGATAAAAGAAAAGAACTAGTATAGAACTAGTAAAGGTAAGCAAAAACACAAAATATTAAAACAATTTAAATTTGATTACAGGGAAAAATCCACATCCTGTGGAAAATGAAAAGGTATTTCTTATAAAACATCTAAACAGAACCATTACAGCAAAGAACAGTGTGAATTTAAAAAAGGCTTCCCAGTTGTCTTACCAAGATGTATTGTAAATGTAACACATTACTTTTTATGTGACGGAACACAACACTGATTATGTTTCTGACAGTACTGTATATTAAGTATTCAGTCCTCTGCAGTCATCAGGCAGTTGATTGGCTCAGTGTCTCTATTCTAAAGTTATATAGTGTTTTTACTAACAGGCAACATGCGCAAAGACTTTTGCATAAACACTAGGCTGCAAAAGTGTTAGGCACCCAAGACCATAATATTCACAAAGCTATTTATCTGGGCCCGTATTCACAAAGCTTCTTAAAGTAGGAGTGCTGACTTTGGATAAGATTCATGTCTTTGGTTTTACTCAGTGGTTCCCAGCCCTAGTCCTGGATGGCCCCCTGCCCTGCACATCTAGTGTTTGTCTTGCTCCCAACACCAAGGGCAACATAAAGGACAATCTGGAACCAAACCTTTAACTGGCTCAAAAGATACTTCTTTGAATGAAGCTGTAATGATGATCTTCTCACCCATACATATAATGTCAAGCTGTAGCTTGTACACAGTTATGACATCAACTCAGCACCAGTGGGCCGCTGAAACAACACCACACTCTATTCCCAGCACACTACTTGGCAGGCACCCTAAAATACAACAGTTCTATCTTGCTAAACAGGCTCTACTGTCAGAGAAGAACATCTTCTAAGTGGAAAGATAAACAGTCCAATAGAGCAAAGTGCAATCATGTCCTCATCTACACGGCGTTATAAATAGACTTGAACATTGTGTTATGGGGTGGGCGATATGGCAAAAATATTATAAAATGGTACTTTATAACATTTCTGTGATACACGATTGGCATCATGACATTTCCTTTTCCGAGATATAATAAGTCACGATGGACAAAAAATACAATGGACAAATAAAATACTGCAGTAATTAAAAAAACATAATTTTGTGTAATTCTCACTAATCTCAGCACCAAAAATGGGCAGTCTCCCCTAAAGGGACAGTGTCTCTACATCGCCTGCTGACACTATAGCAGCATGATGGTCAGTCATTACACAGAGTACACATATCTTATGTTTCATTACACATACTGTACTGTGCAAAAGGCAGAGACCACTCTTCATTTAAAACACTTACTTACTTACAGTTACTTAAAGTTTCAGAGAAATCTGAAGGTGTTTCTGTCTTTGCACTGTGAGAAGACAACTCAGCACTGTGAGTCTGAATGGATGTGTACCTGACCAGAAACCCTTACTGACAGAGGAAAAAAACAAAAAAAGATTTCCAAATCAAACAAAGAAGCAGCTGGTGTTCTCGGAGAAATGGACAGAACACCCCAGAACCCAGACATCCTAAGCAATTCTAAGGAATTTAGAATGTGGAAAAAATGTCACTTCACATCACTTTTAAAAAACGAACGTAATAAACCACCTTGATCATCATGTTCGCTCTGCGGATTCTCCCCCATGCACCCTCCTGCAGCTGTGGGATGCACTGCAGTCAGCATGGTTTCTGATACTTGTGACAACCTACCTGGACCTTACTGAGTCACTCGCAGCCTGTCTAGCTGCACACGGCGGTGACTCTGAATATTAATGTGACTGTTAATAATGTGACTCCACTGTGTATGCTTTGTGCTTTTGTTCCTTCAAAAATTTATAACTTCTACTTAACTTACTAAACATTAAATAAATGAAGAGTAATGTCTGTCTTTTCCACAGATACTATAGATATTAGGTGGATACCTGTTGTTTACTGATGTTGTTGATTGTGTAGCCTAAGTAGATGGCTGCAATGTTATTATAGCGATAAAAATTCCAAACTCAATTCCAAAAAAATGTTGGGACAGTATGTGAAATACAAATAAAATATGAAAACAGTGATTTATAAATCTGCTGTGACCTGTCTACCAATGAAAACAGTATAAAAGCAAGATATGTCATGTTAGAATTTGCTTAATTTCTTTTTGTAAATATATGCTCATTCTGAAACTGATGCCTGCAACACGCAAAAGTCAGGACAGTGGCATTATAGGACTAGTCTTATTATGAATTGTGTGTTGAAAAAACATCCTGAACAAGAGATGCATTAATGCTTGGGTATAAAGACAGTATCAAGGAGGTCTAGTGCTTTATTTGCAAGGATCAAATATCAGCAAATAATCTGTATCAGCCAATAATCCAACATGTTTCTATGATGGATATCACTACATGGGATTGACTGTATTTTATCAAACCATTATGAATAAACAACGTCTGTCTCGACATTCACAAAGGCACGTTAAGACTATCCTATGCGCAGTGGAAGTCTTTTAGAAATGTTTTCTGGACTAAGGCTCATCTGAAATGTATTGATGCACAGTGGAAACATGTTTTGTGGTCTGGTGACTCATCCTTTCAGTTGTTAATGGAAATAATGGACATTGTGTTATCCAGGCCAAAGACAACAAGGGCCAGTCAGGTTGTTACCAGTGTAAAGTTTAAATCCAGGATCTCTCATGGTATTGGGGGTAATAATGGATAACTGTGCTTAAGCACCATTAACACTGAACACATTTGGAGCAACATATGATGTCATCTAAAGGATGCGCTCTTCTGAGATGTCCATCTTTATTCCAACATCACGCCACTTTCTGCATGTTACAAGATGCCTGCATGATCAGAGAGTGTGGGAGCTAGACTGGCCTGCTTGCAGTCCACACCTTTCTCCCAGGTGTGCAAAACACAACAATGGAGAATCTGTACAGTTGCACAGCTAAAGCTGAAGAATGGCAGTCTTCAGTCCCCAAACAACAATGTTAAATGTTAAAAGGAAAGGTGATGTAACAGTGATAAACATGCTACTGTCTGAGTGGTTTCTGGAACATGTTGCAGACATCAAATTTGGAATGAGCATATATTTACAACACACAATAAAGCTTGTAATGCCATGTCATTTAGTGTCCCAACTTTTTGGGATTGAGTTTGTAAAATGCAATAAGTTTCTTAAATTCATTCCATTTATGTCTTTACATTGTTGTTGGTTTCTTTAAAAATCATAAGTTTACAAGTTACTAAAAATAAAAAAAACTATGTATTTTAACATTAAGTTGCAGCTGATGAACCAACACCCAAATTGTAGCATGATGGACATGGACTATGACTATTACTGACACACCTATCAAAACACAGAACACAGAGAAAAATCAGGTTTCACATTAATTATTATATCTTTTTCTTTTGGCCAATAACCTGCAGAAATGTTGAGGAACAGTCATACCCTGACATTTAGGGGTCATTCTGAGCCAAGTGTTTGAGGGCATCCCCCTCACAGCGCATGTAGTGGTAGCCAAGGTTAGTGGTCACGTCCCAGCAGCCTTGTTTCAAATAGAAGTCGCAAGATGGCTTGTTCCAGTTCAACACAGCAAAATTTAGCTGTGTACAACCAGCAGCCAGTCCTAGATGGATATAATTAAAAAACAACAACAAAAAAAAACAGTCAGTAGTACAAACACTACTAATACGGCACCTGTCCTTGCACCTGTTCAGCAGAGGTCAGTTTTTATACACAAATGCTTATATACCTGCAGTCGGAAATTGGCCCAAAACTTTAGTAAGCATAATTGACAACCACTATTATTCAGATATAGGCCTTAAGTGAATATTTATGGAACTATCCAGTGTAACTGCAGCATACAAAATAAAAAAAATGTCATACAATTTACAAATACCAAAAACTGTACGGTGAATGTTTCCATATGAATAACTTCTATTTAATGAAAAGGTCATGCACTGCAATATCCCATAATTTATATCAGCACACTTTGTACTAGCGGGTTGTGGAGACTTCAGGAAAAAACTGCATGTGTATTATGAAAGAGCGGTATAAAATAGTTTCTCCATGAGATAACTGAAATTAAAATTTGCACATTACCAAATATATCACAAACTAGCTAAAGTAAATAATTAGTGCAGCCTTTATTTACTTAGTTGGAGCACATTCTTTAATTGCAACAAAGATAATCTGAATTTAAATAAATTCTAAATACATAAGAAAATTGTCTCACTTAGATTCTACCTGACTGTTCTGACTGTACACCCCAAATTAATATCACACTTCCCTCACCTGGGCAACTTTGCTCATCAGTGCCTTGCCAATGCTTTTGCCTGAGAAAGAGATGCAAAAATTCATGTGAAACTTCAAACCACTGATAATTACAGTCAGGGCACAAGTCATGATTATTAGTTTTAAATACATTTTATATTTTTCACACATGCAAAGCAGCAAACAAAGTACCGCACTCACCACTGAACTCTGGCATTACATACAGGTCCTGCATATACACAGAACGGCCCTTCCACGAACTGTATGTATAGAAGTACATGGAATAACCTATTTTAGTATGACCTGTAACAAACAAATAAACAAACGAAAACTCACATATTAAAACAATCACTACAAATCTTTTCATATATGTATAACACAAAATTATAAATATTTCTTATGACTGAGCCTTTTGATTTGGCTACATGGTTAAAATCTAAGACTTACATCCACAATCCACTTACAACAAGCTAAACACTTCAGTGCAATTTGATAAAGAAGTTGTGAGGTGAGAAAAAAGAACATAACATATGAGAGAAAAAAATATTATGTAACTATCATAGCTCGGCTTCAAATGACAGGTAGTCTTGATTAGCTAAAGCTACATCAGTGCAGACAAAAGAGGTATTAAAGGAAAATTCCACTAATTAAAAACCTAATCTCTATTTGCTACGTTAGTAGAGTACACATGATTACCTTGGACAATAACGTTAAAGTATTTCCTTTAAATTATAAAGTGCAGTCAGTTGGTTTTAATCATACGGAGTGATTCTCTAAAATATCCGGTCTTATATTTGGGTCTTTAGCCTTCTTTATGGTTTATTTATGATTCATCTGATAAGATCCATCTTGTTGCTGGCTGTTGTCGTCCTCTTTGACCTTCAAAGGTGCTACAGAATGCATTCATTTAGTTTTTTAATTGTTTTCTAATGTCTACATAGAAGGCATGTGACAAATGCCCAAATATGATTTAACATGACTATTTACAACAATGTTTTTTTCCCTTTTTGGGTGAGTTTGTGAATATTTTGATGAGCTCTGCTTTCATTTGCTGGTTTACAGCAAGACACTGTGATAATGACAAATAGATGCAACATGTCAAAACAGATACAGGCAGAAAAATGAAATGAACCTCTGTGCAAACAAAGATTATATCATAAGACTTTGTGTACCCAGTGACAATAAGCTTTGTAATTAGTCTTACACAGAGTAAATTATAGTTGTTAGCTCTCAACAAAACCTTCAGTATAATATTAATTGCATCAGCTGACAAAAAGAATTTCAAATGATACACGACAATGGAATGCCTCGATAGCACTCATGTCGGGCAAAAGATCATTCGCTGAACTCTCCAGAATGCTTCTTAAACCAAATGCTGGACAATTTGGGCCTGGCAGCACAGTGCATTATCCTATTGGAATAGCTGGTAATGGTAACTGACTGAATTCTGCTGCTGTGGGGATAGAGATGGAGTGTAAAACCTCTGCAAGACTAACAAGACTACTGCTTTAAGAGACTACTGGTACATACGAATACTGACACCACTGCAGTACTTCGCACCACGTTTGGACCTGTGCTGTTCAGGAACCTCTGCAATTATTCCATGGAAAAATGGGTTTTTAGAGAAGCCATCTTGCTCCAGGTCTGTTGGGGATAGTAAAGACAGTTTCATTAATCACATGTATGACACTTTTATTCACATTTAGATCTGTATTATAGCACGGTACCAGAGGAGCTTCACCAGTTTTCCACAATGTAATAATCACACGGTTAAGGTGTTAACAAAGCCATTTACAGCATTCTAGATAAACCTGGCATCTCAGGATTGTTCTCAGTGGTAGGCATCTTTAGTGTCATGGTGGAGAGGTATGAGCAGGATGTTTAAGGCAGAGCAGCACCTAAATGTTGCATATAAAACCTCAGAAGATACATCCAGGTTCACTGATTGTTTCGGATAGTAAATAAAGTGGCTATGTTGGTGACAGACATCACAAGCCTTTGTTCATCATCGTCATTAAAAACGATCGGAGCCAGTTTCTCTCCAATAAACCCTTCTACATCTGACTGACACGGTTTAGCTCTGGATTAGTAAATTGTGCAGAAATTCTACAACATTGTTGGAGCTCCCCTTTAACATTGAACCATATGAAGTGGTGTACCTTTTTGTGTGATCTTCACCTGGTCTGCAACTTTCTCATACTCAGCCAGTTCCTGGTACAAACAGAGTAAAGAGATTATTAGCACTGGATCTTTATTTCTCTGTTCTGATCCATTTATGGCCTGTTAATGAGCGCTGATCTGTCTGGTCAGACTGAGGACACAGCAGTTCAAATACCGTCCACCAGGTTCAGACAAGCAGAGTGATCAGGTTTGAGTACGAATCAGTGACAGTTAAATCATGAACAGTGACATCGGTGTTTACAGTGTGAGAGCTGCGATGCTGCCAGTTACGCAGCAGGCCAGGCAGATGATGACAGCACCATGCTGCTGCTGCTGCTGCTTGTCTTCTCTTCCCTGAAACGACATACGTGCGCAGCTCGCGCAACTCAGCTCACCGTTATCATGCGCGCGACATTCTTGCAGTCCTCAAGCGTAGCGGTGACTCGGTGTTACAGAATAAACCCAGCGAGCAGATGTACCAGCTCTGGCAAAAGTCAAAGGGGAAGCAGCAGAGCCTTTACATCATAAACTCCTGAACAGCAGCTCAACAGCGCCATCTGTACGGAGGGTCTGAGTAGTCCTGCTCAGCAGACCGTGTACAGGTTTCCATCTGCCAGACCTGAAAGAAGCGGTGTGTTTCACTATACCTCAGACACATATATCAGACATGCCGTCAGACACAAAGCTTATTGCTGTTACATAAACTAAGTCCCGGCATCCTGTTTAAGTTCGTTCACCTAATACTTTAACTATATAATTTATATATATTTCATTTAACCACAATAACCAATTTAACCAATTATTTTTGTGTATATAAAATTCAAGCTAATGTATTCTCTCTCTCTCTCTCTTTCTCTCTCTCTCTCTCGCTTTCTTTTGCATTTCAGGTTTCAACAACTACAAAGATTATCTAAAATGGCTATTTAGTCAAATTGGTACACAGTATATCTGTTTCTCTTTGTAGTTTGTATTAAGCACAGAGCTAATGTGTCTAAAATCTATATCCATTCACTTACAACAGGCACAGATCCAGAGCAAAGGTAGTGAAATCAAGCCGTGCCACCTCCTCTCTCTTAGATAAGCTGCAAATAATAAATACAGTATATTACTCAAATACACAGACCATAGATCAGCTCACTCTCAGTTCATGCCACCAGAAAGAGTGAGAGTCATGTTTAATAGGCTAGGAGACAGAATTTCATGATCCTAGTGACAAATATTAGATTTTCTCAGTTAAGTTGAATTAAATTCAGAATTAATTTTAATTGAAAGCCTAAACATCTCTCCCTCACTTTCTACTTTCTTCTCCATCAGATCTGCTCCTTCAGCCCTGTCAGTCTCCTTCAGCTTCTTTCTCTCCCTCACTTTTGTCTCCATCACTAACCTCCATCAGATCTGCTCCTTCAGCCCTGTCAGTCTCCTTCAGCCTTTTCTCTCCCTCTCCTCCTATATTAGTAATACATTAATTTATTAACCTCAGATTTATATAAACTCAAGAAAATAATGAGAGCTCACTCTTTTTAACTATATCATTTAACTATGTTGTCCTCAGCTTGTTATGGTCTGCTCTTAATTTCCATCTACAGGATGTGGAATTGAGGGATATAAAACTATGATATGATCAACGCTATATGAGCTTTTAGCATGAGCCTAGCCGCTTTCTTTACCTCAGTAAACCAAAAGTTAGCTAGGAATTAACCAAGTAAAACCCTGATAACAGCTATAGTGACCATAATTCACCACAAATCCAGATACAGATTTTGAATAACGCTTATTCTGCCAAGCATTTAGTCAAAATCCTGTCTTCAGCTTTAGCAGTTGCGAACAGACAAGAACAAGTAATACCAAAGACCCTCCCCCAGGTCTGATAGAATTACAAGGCCAAAAATTTTTGGCTTACAACTTAATAGCTCTGATTTAATTGGAGGGGTTTCTACTTTTCACCTTGCGTCAGAGGCAGCACTGCAACAAAACAGCAGCAGCACCTCCCCTAAGTTGCGCCCTGCTATCACTGTATACTGTGAATGAAAATAAGCTATATTTGATTTGAACTATAATATTGATCATGTATTTGGATAGCTGCGTTATCAAACTTCCCTCTGCAACATTTAACAGGGCACTCACTGGTTTTCAGCCTCCCTGAAAAATCTAACTTTGGCTTCAGAACAGGCAACAGAGAGCAGTTAACAAAGTCCTGGAAGTGTCTTCAACATGGACGAAAGGTTAGTTTGACCAGGCCTAAGCGCGTATTTACGAACGGGCAGTAGCTTCAGCTATACAACATGACCAGAAGCCGAGTGTGAGAATGGTCTATTGCAAATAGCAAGTAGTAAGTAGTGATTGGAGGGCTGAGAAAAAAGGCAGAGCGTGGCAGGTTTTTAAATTACCCTAACATACGGGAATAAAAAATATTTTTACCCATTTGACTGGGTAGATCAGACTTGCTTCTGAACCCATACAAATGATGAGGAACAACATTCATCCTGTCACTGCACAGCTGGTTTTATTATATCTCAGTATATCCCTGTATTTCTCATAAGCACACGTTTCTTCTCTGATTGACCACAGGGTGGCGCTGCTTGTTAAGGATTTGAACACTGCTCTACTTCTAGCCCTTTAAACTATGGTCTGTAATACACTGGAACAAACCCAACACGCTGTCCAAGCAGCACCTGCGGTACAGAGATGTGGTCTTCAGTTCACTGAGGAATTCATACAAGATAGGAATCAGTGTTCTTTAGGATTCCCTCCAAAGCGACGACACAACAGGCCACCAGAATCAGACAGCATTATGCAAGCTTAAAGTTACAGAACATGAGCAGGGTGCCAAAACAATGGAGGTGCGTTTAGCTTTTATTAGCAGTGAAGTGGCAATGTGGAAATCAGTGGATATCTACAGGAGATCCTCACAATGTAGCAGCTTGTAATGACATGTTTATAACACATCAAAAAAACATCAAACGATGCCTTTACATCATCAGTAAAGCACCACAGAAGTGTAACAGAACAATGGGTCAAATATATAAATACAGTACTGTGCAAAGGTCTAAGAGCATCTAAGATAAAATAAAAACAGTAAATACAAATTAAATTATATATTCCCAGATAGCATGAGATTTGGGCCAGAAAAATATTGCTATCTGGGTTGAGATTGTGTAGTGTCAGTGTGTTAGCTTAACTATTTCCAAACCTCTCCTGGAGGACACTTCCAGTATATAAAGTAACCATCCAATGCTGACTTCTGCTAATTAGTAATTTAATGAAATTAGATGTGCTGCTTATAGAATTAAACAAATCTGTTGCAATGACTCAATGTTTCTATTCTACTTTTATATAGTGTCCTTACTGACAGACATGATAAACAGTTTTAAGCAAGTTTCTGGGCTGCCTTAGACTTTTGCATAAACACTGTGGAGCTTAAGGGCAGGTATTCGCAGAGTCTCCTAAAGTAAGAGCGCTGATTTATTATCAGATTTGTATTTTACTGATAGGAACAGATCTTAGATCTCCTTATGATAGTGACAAAAAACCCTGTAAAATCCAATGAGCTTATTGCATTAATTGCTGTTAGTGGTTCTTAAGAGATATTCAATAGTTTAAACATTTTTTTCAAGATGTTTAAAACTGCAAGTTACTACAAATACTATATCTATTAACTATATCTATTAACACTATTAGCTTGGACTGTTGAACAAACACCCAAACTGTCACATGATGGACATGGATTTTGACCTACCAACAACACAAACATCAAATCCAAAATTTACTGTGTAAACTTCTAAAAATGTTGACCATAGATCCAGAGAGGCAGTCTAATTACATACTTTCAGGACTGTGTTTGACAATAACATGTAACATTATACCCCAATTTAAATAAAACTACCTTGTGTCTTTGGTTGTTATCAACACACCTGATTTACTTCATAAATAAAACAGCCTTGCTAAAAAATCTACACACAGAACAGAGAGAAAAGTCAGTTTCACATTAATTATTAAACCTTTTCCTTCTTGAACAGTTTCACTTTTTCCCTGTCCTGGGCCAGTAACCTGTAGCTTATTTATTCTGGTTAGGGATGTTGGGAAACAGTTGTACCCTGACATTTAGGGGTCTCCCTGAGCCAGATGTTCGAGGGCATCCCCTTCGCAGCGCATACAGTGGTAGCCCAGGTCAGAGGTCACATCCCAGCAGCCTTGACTCAAATAGAAGTCGTGAGATGGCTTGTTCCAGTTCAACACAGCAAAATTCAGTTGAGTGCAGCCAGCAGCCAGTCCCAGCTGGATAGAATTACACAAAATACAAATAAAATGAAATAAAAAAACACAAGTTAATTTTAAACACACACACACAAAGCTATTTCTTTTGTGAAGCTATAAGAAAAGCCATTTTTTCTTTTGTAACTCACAAGAACAGCAATAGCATTATTAATATAGGCTACGTTTTCACCCGAAGCTTACGGTTTGCAGGCTAAATTAACATATCAGTATGAAATAAAGTCACTTCAGACACTTCAAGTGTTCAGAGGAGTATACATTTTCTTAGATTACATGCACTCCTAACATGGCACTAATAGCCTTTACTAATATGTGTCTTAGTACGTAAGTACCTAAATACTAAATACCAAAACTGCCATAAGAAATATTAACCCCGGTGTGGGTACATGTCCATTACTAAGCATTATGTTTATAAGTTTCCACATCATATACTGCTGTTTATTAAAAATGTTCAAAATAATATGACAAATACATGCTTTATGTCAGTACAGGTTATGCAAGTGGGTTGTGGAGACTAGGTGAAAAAAATCAGCATGCGTGTTATGAAAGCGATGCTTCGCATAAATGACACAATATCATATGAATTAAATTCTCACTGAGATAACTGGATACTATTTGCTTAAAAATCAAGATATTACAAAATATCGTACAAAATAGTCAAAATGATTCCCAAAAATTATAAACCCAAAATTAATAACAAACTTCCTCACCTGGGCAACTTTGCTCATCAGTGCCTTGCCAATGCCTTTTCCTGAGAGAGAGATGCAAAATTGAATGTGAAACTTCAAAGTATTGATAATTACAGTCAGGTCAGATGTTTAAATTATGATCTAGTGTTAAATACATTTTACACTTTTCACATATATCCACTGTCCAAAGAAAAACATGCATATCCAAAACACTAAGTTTAAGGAAGTAGACAAAAACCTTGATATCAATACAGTTTATTCAAAGTGATATTGTAGCATTTCTATTGGTCCATTCATCATTAAATTGTCGTGCAAACATAGTGAACAGCTGTCATCAAAAAATAAAAAACACCAAAAATGCAGATACATCTTTTTCTTTGGACAGCAACGATGCAAAGCAGCAATAAAAGTACTGCACTCACCTCTGAACTCTGGCATCACATACAAGTCCTCCATATACACAGCCCGGCCCTTCCATGAACTGTACGTGTAGAAGTAAAGGGAATAACCTATTTTGGTGTGACCTGAAACAAACCAACAAAAATGCACATTTTATAAACAATTACCACCTAAATAGTTTCTCATCGTTGAGCCTTTTGACTTGGCTACATGGCTAAAATCCACATTAACATCCACACCCTCTTACAACAAACTAAACACTGCAATTTGATAAAGAGGCTGAGTGCACCTGAAGGCTATGCAGGCATTAGTATGAGTAATAGGATGATGAAACTTCATGTCAGAAGCATTGAGGCGAGACAACAGAATGTAGCGGGGAGAAAATACGTATTATGTAACAATCATGTAGCTCAGCTTCGAATGACTGGTGGCCTTGATTAGGTAACACGTAGGCTACACCTACATCAGTGCACACAAAAAAAGCATTAAAGGAAAAAGTCCAGTAATTAAAAACCCAATCTCTGTTTGCTGCATCAGCAGAGCACACTTGATTACGGTGGACAACAATTTTAATGCAATTCCCTGTAAACCACTATTCTTATTCTCATTCTTATTGTGTAATGTCAAGTTCCTACTCCATTCAGCCATGAGAATAGTGTTTATCCAGATTATCCAGTCTTCTGTTTGGGTCTTCATGTTTCTTAACGGCTCGTTCATGATTCCTGTATTCATCTATTCATCTATTCATCATTCATTTTACTGGCCGTGGTCTTCCTCTTCTATTTTTAACTCTCCAGAGCATAATTGTCTTTTCCACAGATTATGTGATAAAAAAATAAAATAACAAATATTAAAATGAAGCTTCTGTTTGGTTATCTAGGCTTTCAGTGAGAGGTTGCCCAAGGCACCAAAATATTTTTCCTGTCCTTTTTTACTGTCTAGCTTTTATAGCCATAAAGAAACTACAGGAAATACAATAGGCCATTCTGACCTTTGTTTGTAGAGACACATCTTTACCTTTGAAGACCTTTTTAAACTCTTTCACCCTTGTTCTGCCAAGTACCAGTCTGTGTTGTATTTTATGACTGCTGGATGCTTTGTTGATAATTGATCAAAGCAGGAAAAAAGTATCCCACATCTTCACCATCAGTGGTAAAGTCAGCTTTCTTTCCCGTTGTCCTAAGTTCCAACATTTTACTCTTTAACTTTACCTTCAGCTCTTCCTGGGTATTGTGTCACCCACTCATTTTCTTGTTCTCTTCGGGTCATGCTTCTCCTATTGTGTGTTCATACAGGCTGAACAAGGATGGTGAGTCTGTGCAGCCTTGTCTAATTCCTTAACTGATGTAGAGGCAGTCTGTCCATTTTACCCATTTTTTTCTGAGAACATTTTCCTTTTAAATACTGAGAAAAACCAGAAACTGCTTTAAGAGACTACTGGTACATACGAATACTGACACCACTGCAGTATTTCTCACCATCTTTGGACCTGTGCTGTTCAGGAACCTCTGCAATTATTCCATGGAAAAATGGGTTTTTAGAGAAGCCATCCTGCTCCAGGTCTGTTGGGGATAGTAAAGACAGTTTCATTAATCACATGTATGACACTTTTATTCACATTTAGATCTGTATTATAGCACAGTACCAGAGGAGCTTCACCAGTTTTCCACAATGTAATAATCACACGGTTAAGATGTTAACAAAGCCATTTACAGCATTCTAGATAAACCTGGCATCTCAGGCCAGGCCAGAACTTAAGCCCAGACTCTTAAGGGTTTATTATCCCCAAAAAACAATGCTCAAAAAGGCTATTACGTGAAAATGATTAGTAGTGCACTGCTTGGTGCCTGAGCCATTGTTTTACACTCACCATCAAAAGAATACTTGTACAAGTAATTGCACCCAGAAGGAATCATGAAACTTGGTGGGTAAGTTTGACATGTGAGACATGCGAATGATTTAAGTTTCACACTTGGCCACACATGTGACGTAAGGAAGGACAGGCCTTAGCATGGTACCTGACTGACCCAACAGCTAAGATTGCAGACATTCGGTGAGCAGCAATGCCCTCCATGCAGTCATCCTGTTAGGGCCAGCACCATTGGCAGGTAGCTGCACAATGCAGGACTACATGCACGCAGACCGTTAGGACGACTGCCTTTAACAGGGACAGGCCTGGTGTCACTCCTCCACCTCTACCCCTAGTGCAAAATCTGTGGGGACTGTGTGAGCATATTCAAGCTGCATGAGATGGATTATCACAGGACACCATTAGGAACCTCTACAATTCCATGCTGAGACGTCTGGCATGTTGCATTAGCAAACATGGCGGTCCGACACCATACTGAAAGACACTACTTTTGTATGTGTAGCTCAACAAATATTGCCCATTTCAGTCTAAATGTTTCATCACTTGTTGTCCCTGGTAACCTTTATCTTCCTTCCCAATAACATTACAATCTGACACTTCCTTCTGAGTGCAACTATTCTTTTGATGATGACTTTACTATAGTTTTGGATAATGTATTTTATAATACAGTCATTGTGGAGAGGTATGAGCAGGATGTTTAGGGCAGAGCAGCACCCAAATGTTGCATATAAAACCTCAGAAGATACATCCAGGTTCACTGATTGTTTCGGATAGTAAATAAAGTGGCTATGTTGGTGACAGACATCACAAGCCTTTGTTCATCATCGTCATTAAAAACTGATCGGAGTCAGTTTCTCTCCAATAAACCCTTCTACATCTGACTGACACGGTTCAGCTCTGGATTAGTAAATTGTGCAGAAATTCTACAATATTGGTGGAGCTCCCCTTTAACATTGAACCATATGAAGTGGTGTACCTTTTTGTGTGATCTTCACCTGGTCTGCAACTTTCTCATACTCAGCCAGTTCCTGGTACAAACAGAGTAAAGAGATTATTAGCACTGGATCTTTATTTCTCTGTTCTGATCCATTTATGGCCTGTTAATGAGCGCTGATCTGTCTGGTCAGACTGAGGACACAGCAGTTCAAATACCGTCCACCAGGTTCAGACAAGCAGAGTGATCAGGTTTCAGTACGAATCAGTGACAGTTAAATCATGAACAGTGACATCGGTGTTTACAGTGTGAGAGCTGCGATGCTGCCAGTGACGCAGCAGGCCAGGCAGATGATGACAGCACCATGCTGCTGCTGCTGCTGCTTGTCTTCTCTTCCCTGAAACGACACACGTGCGCAGCTCGCGCAACTCAGCTCACCGTTATCATGCGCGCGACATCCTTGCAGTCCTCAAGCGTAGCGGCGCGAATCGTGAAGTCCATCTGACTCGGTGTTACAGACTAAACCCAGTGAGCAGATGTACCGGCTCTGGCCATGTGGTGCAGCGAATAAGCAAGACTGTAAGGGGAAGAGGCTAAAAAAGGAGTCCCTTTACATCATAACCTCCTGAACAGCTGTAGCTCTCTGCTTAACAGCGACATCTGTGTGGGGGTCTCAGTACTGCTGCTCAGCAGACCATGTGCACTGCACTAAACATCCGAGCACTGGCAGACTTTAGGGAAGGACCTCTCCCCATCCCAAAGCCCCCCATAGGTGAGTGGTCCTGCATTGATGAATTGGATAAAGTGTGATGCAGTGATGTGCAGGGTGTCCATACATGAATAAGAATGTGGAGAAGTTAATGAATCCCCCTCCAGTGGAAAAAAATGTGAAGGGTACTATATAGGTGCCCTCATAATGGGATCCCTACCGAATCCCTACAGGTGTCTTGCTAAATCTGAATGCCCTGCCCAGTGAGATAACATGATGAGGTACCTTACAGTCTTTCCTACAAAGTGCCCTCTATGGCAGACTTTCCCAAAGCGGGTGCTGTGGAGAGGCATTAAACCCTGCGATCCTGTAAAGGTTAAAATTGATTACTCTTATTTTCACAGAGTTATGGCAGTCTATATTTCTCTGGCTTTCAGGACCACCACTCTGGGTGGGTGTCTCAGCAATGCTGTTTAGGGTATACCAAAGTCTGACACAAATTTGTGAGACGCCTGGGTTCGTACCTCTGGTTCCTTTAAGGTTAACAGTGCAATCGAGGGCTCGTTGGAAAGGGTACATCTCCACTTAACCGGTTTTGCACCCCTAATGAAGACTATTTCATCATCATAGCTTTTTGCACTGGTGGGGCCCCATGTCATCCAGTAGGTGCCCTTTTTTTATTTTTTTCGCCCCTGCTATTTAAACAGTCCGCCTCTGCATCAGGCACAGACATTTGTGATTGTTAAGTCCATATGATTATTTTAAGTAATATTGTGGGTCATAAATTATATTGTAGCATTAAGAATTCTCCCAAGAAACTTAGAGGATTTGAGATTCTGGTCCATAAGGTTCTTGGTTCTTATATTTGAAACAGATAGTTCTTCACAATAAAAGAAATGAACCATAACCTAAAAAACACTATTTCATGAACCGCTACTCTTTTTCCGAACTAAATGATCCCAGGCATGCTTAGACACCACAATATAGATGCAAATTAGACGTACAAAATAGACGTACACTTTTAGCTTAAAGATGTAACTTTTCTGTAGCTTAAACTTAACTCTATAAGGTCCTGGTAAGTTGTCACAGGTATCTGAACCCATGCTGATAGCAGTGCATCCCATAGCTGTTGGAGGGTGCGAGGGGAAGGACCCACAGAGCAAACACGATGATCAAGGTGGTCCCACAGATGGTCAGTTGAGTTCAAGTCTGGGGAATTAGGGGGCCAGGGTAGTGCCTTGAAGTCTTGGTCACGCTTTTTTAACCAGTGTCGGACATTTCTAGCTGTGTGACATGTCGCATTGTATGTTGTGTCATCTTGCAAACTCCACCTTTAAAAGC
Organism: Semaprochilodus insignis; assembly: GCA_034552555.1. Classification (NCBI taxonomy): domain Eukaryota; kingdom Metazoa; phylum Chordata; class Actinopteri; order Characiformes; family Prochilodontidae; genus Semaprochilodus; species Semaprochilodus insignis. The sequence goes on from CM067498.1 coordinate 24,654,323, forward strand.
TGAAAATCCTGATTATGTTTCATTTATTAGGCCTACTGAAGAGAAAGCAGTGAACCACACAGGTTAGGCATGAGTAAGGTCTAAAAGATAATCTGGCTGTGTTCTAATTGAAGCTCTCAAGCATGCCTGCAAAAACGGCATACAAAAAGGGGCTAGGGAACCTTCCAACCGTTTAGAAAGGACTGTTGTTGTTTGTTATGTCGTGATGTTATTTATGTGTTTACATGTGTTTATTGTGTGTAGTGAGACAGGCTGTGTAGTAGGAGTGTGAGTGGTGGTCACTTGCTTAAGATGGCTCAGATGACTGTGCATCGAAGTGACTTGTTCTGCTTTTTTGATAAAGCTTTGAGCACAAATGACCTGAGTGTCACCTGACTCTTCTTCTCTATGACACAACAGTATTATTACCTGTGTAAAATTACGTCTCAAGTAAGTGAAAGCATGTACATTTCCAAAAAGACAACCTGAACAGAAGTATGAAAGTACCTGGTCAAAACAGGTAAAAAAGTTAGAGGTGTCAAGCAGTCCAGATGCTGTCCACAATGTACAATAATGAAATTAAACAGAAACATAGAATCTAAATGTTAGTATCTAAAATATAACAGGAGTATAATATTTTCCCCATGAATTTACCTGAGAATTTCACAATTTATATACTGGTATTATGCAAGTAGTGGGCACAGTTTCGCTGTGTACAGCTCAGTAAGCAGAGTCTGTAGAGTACACGTGCACATGCACAGACAAACAAACACGCACATGCATTTCTGAGGCTTGATAAACATTCGTCTCTCCTAACAAGACCTAACAGTAATGACGCACACAGAGCGAAGTCTGACCATGAGGGTAGAAAGGATATATACACTGCCTCCTCAGTGGAAATAACTACGTATTTATTCATCACACAGAGACGGAGAGCTTTGAGCATCAGCTTTAGTCACAAACAACTGCAGGGTGTACACTTTTACTTATTCCCAATGCAATAATATATCATGTTAATGTTATGTTATTCACTTTCATAAACCTACAAGGGAAATGTGTAATTTGCTATCTTACTATACATGAATCGGGAACAGTACAGAATCAGAAGAAGAAGAACCTGCTGTAACCACTGTGTCTGTTAAAGAATTCATGTCTAGCAACTGTTTTAATTTGGTAAGGAAGAATGCTATATTAAAATTCCACATATAATCAGATCTAGCATCTGTGGGATGTGCTGGAACTTCAAGTCTGATCCATGACAGCTCCACCTACCAACTTGTTGGCCTTTAGAGATTTGCTGCTAATATCTTGGTGCCAGATCCAACAGGGCACCATCAGAAATCTTGAATCTCCCTCTCAGTAGGTTGAACCTTTTTTGGCAGCAGGCAAAGGACCAACAGTGTATTAGACATGTGGTCATACTGTTCTAGCTCCTCAGTGTATATATGGTGCTATTCACTACAGGCCGTACTTCTAGCTTAAAAAGAGGTGTTCGTTGTTGTTTATGCTGTTGCTGTTGTCAGTGTATTGTTGTGTTTATGAGAGTAATTGTGTCTGAGGAGAGTGGGCAAGTGTACCAAGGGGTTAGAAGTGTCTACCTTTCTTGCATATCTACCCTGCCATTGTTTTGTGATCGGGGGAGTGCTGAGCTTGGCATTTCTGGCATTGCTGTTGAAGTACCTGTTTATTAAAATGTGTCATGTTTTTGGCATCTTCTTCTGCCCCAACCCTACAATATATTAGGATTATATTAGGACAGGCAATATCCCTGCTGAAAAACTTGTTCGAAACCAACCAGCACTCAACCAGCATAAACCATCCCATAACAACATGACTGCAGTGAGTGTGCATTGAGTATTATGGTGAGTATGTTTAATTTTTACTTATTTTATTATAAATAAAATATAGATACTGAGTGTCCATTACTCGATACAATCCCTGTTGGAAAAAAAATTACTTTTAAGACCAGCATGGATTTCATGCAGGACACCATGTATCTATGTGTCTTATAAATTGCGAGTACAAACTACCCATACTCACCGTAACACTCACTGTACACTCACTGCAGTCATATTGTTATGAATTTTAAAACGTTGTATCAGACAATTTCAGCCCACATGGACCAAAAGAAATGGAACATCTTTTGGCATTAATGGGTTAAGTGTGGCTAAATAAGGTTAACTGTGCTTCAATAGCGAGAACAGAGCTGATGTGTTATATTAGCCCGTTGGAGTTAAAAATAGAGCTGAGGCTGAACAGAGCATGAACACATGGACACAGGGCGGGGAGGAACTGGACACGCCGTCATTCCACAGTCCGCACACAGCGATTTTCGCTCGTTTCCATAATTTCTCTCCAAACGGGCCCTTGGCTGCCAGAAAAGAGCAGAACTAAACAGTGAGTTCAGGGGGAAAACATTACTGAACAAAACACACTAAGCCCAGTTGCCGATGTTTGACGTGTGTGTCGTGCGCAATCAGAGCTGACGCATGCGCAGGAGGAGAGAGAAAGAGAGAGCGCGCGAGAGGGAGAGCGCGTTTCCGGTGAGTGAGCTGTGTAGGTTAGTGGGCTCATGAGCTTCAAGGCTGAGAATTATAATGACTTACGAATATCAGCCGTTAGTCATGACGTGGAAATCGACACCGGCTGTAGGACAAAACCAGATTCTTGAGGCTGAAATGTTACGTTTTTAAAGGAGCCTGGAGTGTTTGATCCCCTTTTTTCAGAAGTGTGACAAAGCAAAAACAGGAGGAAGGCAGACGTTTCATAGGAGAGCGTTACGTAGGCCTAAGTCACATTAACACTTACGTCGGTCTGCTGGCATTAACACACACATATAAAACCTGCGGGAAAGGTGTGAACTCGCGTCACGGCCTGCAAGGCTGCTTTTATACAAGGCCCAGTAAAAATACCTGATGGAAATTTAAGAATACTGCTGTTTTTAAATTTCCGAAACCCCCTTCAGATGGACACCCGTGTTCCACACCACTGCTGACGTGTGAACGATTTAACTTCCCTAATAAATCAGTCATGAAAAGGAGTCAGATGACCCCAAAGGCCTGTCTCATGGAAATCTGCATCTTTGAATAGATCATTACAGTATATAAACATGTTTTAAACCCCTGCTTATGAAACAACAGGCATGCATTTCATGGTTTATGCTGGTCTGGTATTAGTTTAGCTGGTCACTCAAGCATGATCATAAGCTGGTATTGCTGGTGACCAGTATTGCTGGTTTTTCTAGCAGGGACAAGTACAAATCTGGAATTATTACATCTTTTGCTGATTTTTGAAGTGCAAATAGAACAAAATAAATCAGTCATGGTGGCATATGCAAAACACAGGGTTAAAAACAAATGAGAGGTCTCCTTAACATCTTTGTAGATCAGATGGAATAAGTTTGAAAATTGACATTAAATAACTTTAGAGCCCAGCACAGGGACATTGGAGTATAAGACAAAAGAAGAGGATTTACAGGAGTTACCCCATGAAAATCTCAGTAACTGTAGAGTAACAAATCCACAATTTTACAAAGAAGCTGCTTCATTTAAATTTAATTTCATTATTTGTTTTAGCTATGTTGTTTTAGTATGATCCTAAAGCTAATGAAGTAATAAGAAACAAAGTAGTTAGACCTAGCTAACTGAGTCATTGAGACAGGCACATTTCATGTAGTCCCTCCTCCAAATTCCTGGGATATTGGCTAATGTGAACAACATAGAGAAAGTGTTTGAAAGGTTGTCAAAATGTGACTATTCCTTGTAAAAAAAAGTGGGTTAACTGTGACTGGGCAATTATTATTTAGAGGAGGAATTTAGAATTACTTAATACTGTTTTTAAAGCATACAAAAACCACATGTGAAGAACAGCGTAGGACCTCTGATCACTTATACTGCTTGATGTTAATGATTTAAGGGTTTGGTATGAGCCCAGATTTATTTATTAATTTATTTATTTATTTATTTATGTACGTATGTATGTATGTATGTATTTATGTATGTATGTGTATATATGTATGTATGCATGCATGCTTGTATGTATGTTTGTTTGTTTGTTAAAATAAAATTTTTATTGTATTTGAGTGTACTCCTATCCCATATTTGACCAGACTGGTAGCTCAGCCTACTTTTGCAAGCTGGCCAGCTGGTGAAAATCATGAACACTGATGACAGCATTTGAAACCTTGTGGGTATGATGTAATGTTTAATTTTGTCTCTCTTTTCTCATCTTCCCTAGAGAAAATGTATATACCTAACACAGGGACTTTTGCTGATCTAAGGTCAGTCTCACTGTAGATTATACTACACAGAGCAGAAGTGCAGAACAGGCTCCAGATCGGTGAATGAGTAATGGCAGACAGAGCTACTTAGTCAACCTAGTGCAACACAGGAAGCTGCCTCCTTTTCCTGTTTAGTCTGTGACGTTATGCAGTTCTTTTCTTGTGCTGCATTTTGTTCTGACTGTTGGCACCGAGATTAGACTTTCATATGAGACATAGCCTCGCTGGCAAACAGAACAGCCTCGTTTCTTTTCTTGTCTTTTTCTTCTTTAAGAAATCTTCAAATAATATCTTGTGCCATTTAACAAATTAATGTTCTAAATGTTAAATAGATCTTGAATGTATCATGAATGTTAGCCTGTGTCATACTGTACATATGTCCATCTGGATGAGATCCTCTAAAGAATGGTGACATTTGTTGAAATACTTGAACACTTGAACAATCTACAGTGCAATACTATTAAATGGGTAACAGCCATCCTATTACTGTAGTTTCTTTAAGAGTTTCTCAACTTTGTCTTCAGTGTCCCCACCCAGTGCCTATTTTTGGTCTATTTCAACCGCTGAAATACCTGAATGGGGTATTCAGTGTCTTACAGATTGGCAAAAAATAAGCTGGTGGGGGGGGGGGCTTGGAGAACAGAATAATACAATCAGCCTAGCTGTGGTGGATCCAAGGAGCTATTTTCTCTTTCTGATTATATCACATTTTCCTCTTATTACTTCTACACTCCAGATGTATCTTTGGTATCCCCCTGTTTTTCCACTACAACTGTGCAGAGGTGCGATATGCAAGGTTAATGTGTTACAATATTAAACACATTTACTGTAAAAGTGTTCAGTTGAAGAGACTCACATGAATCACATGACCAATGAGCTCACTGTCTGGAGCACGACCCTCTGCCCATTTCCCCACTCATACGCTGTGATGAAACTTAGTTGTTGTTTCCCTTATATGGAAGAGTCTTGTCTATATAGCTGCCATTAGCTTTTCTTATAGTCTGAATCCATTCTTGCATGCATTTCACTGTACAGCTGTACACTGTACACTGTATAATGCTGTACAATTATCCTACACAGGAAGTTGTGTACTTTACAAGTATACAAATAGCACACAATATAAACACACTTTCAGAAACCCACAATGTGAGTACTATTTAAAATACTATTAGATCAACATTACAGTTCTTTTCTTAATGATGTCCAAAGGTCATTACTTTCAGAATTCCTTCACTTACAAATGAGGACACAGGAGTTTTGGAAAGTAATGCTTGTCTGTCTTGTGCTGGAGTGTGTATACAAACAAGTAAATTATTTAGTAAGCACATGTTTGTTTTTAAAACACCCATGTCAACACGTGGAAACACGCAGAGGCCTATATCTACTATAAACAGGCACCATCTCACCCTTCACCTACGAGAGAATCAAGCCGGGGAAATTCCTCCATCTACAGTAATGACATGTTAATAGCTCTGACAAATATAAAGATGAACTGCTTTAGTTGAAGATGAAGTGTTGATGAATTGTAGTGGCTGGAGAAACAAGTAACTCGTAACAAGTAACTCGTAAGCTCGTATGTCATAGGCTAAGGAGACCAGAAAACAGGTCAATAAGAGAAGACAATGAAGAAGGCCTACTGACAGTTTCAGTACAGGGAGTTACAGAGTGATCACTAGAAATTCTATAGCAAAACCACTGATATTTATATTCAGTATTAATGTCATTCAGTTTATAATGTAAACAGTGAATAGTTTAATAATGGGAATCCGCTTTGTTTAATTCAATGCAACATAACATGGATAGTAAACTAAGGTGCGAAATATAGTTTGTCCTGAGGGCTCCAAGAGCCCTGAGTTAACTTAAAGCCCCTAAATACCTCAGAATAACTATTGAGGAGGGGGTGGTCCCTCCCTCAGGGTGGTGCTGTTGCAAATTGGTTTGCCCAGTTAGTCCTTCATAACTGAGCAACTGTAACTGTGATAACCTCTGATGACTGTAACCTGAGATCACTATCTATAGCTTGTTAGTCTAAAAACTTGGAAGAGATTGATGTGAAGACTGAACTAACTCTCATCTCTCAAACTGAGGACAGAAGAGGAGATGTGTAAGATCTCATTTAATGTGAGGATGACCACATTGCCAAACAAGTAAAGAGCATTTCTAGAAGAAGAACTGTTAAACTGAACATTTTGCTGCATTAATGCATGGGCACCACTGTAGCGAGTGAGTTAGCAACCAACACTGGAATAGCAGGGGGCATTTTGCGCACTGACAGTAACTGGTTAACAGTAACTTATTACTTTAGTAGTTTATTGACCCAGTGCTGCTGTACTTTCCTTTTATTTTGTTGTCTAGTACGTCGGTGTTTTAGTTTTGTACCCTGATTCTTTAATAAAACACTTGAGACATTTATAAAGGATTAATTATTGCTTTATAGTTATTATAGGTTTAAACAATGATCTTTACATTTCTTTAATATTCCTTTGTTCTTTGTTGTGCGTGTAACCAGCAGTGTAAAACATAAACAGGATATCAGCAGCTAAATCCTGCTTATTTGCGGGAAGTTCAGTTTTACCGTAATGACTCTCTCTCTCTCTCTCTCTCTCACTCTCTCTCTCGCTTTCACACACACACATGTACACACATGTACACACAGCATGTTTGGCTTGTGGCCACAGAGGGGTGTGTTACTTTATGCCTCAGTGTATGTGTGAGATTTAAGGCTGAACAGCGGAGATGATAAATAGTGTGCTGTACTACAGCATAGTAGGTAAACATAGCTCATTGTTAAGTCTGACAAGGACTATAAATTATACACCCTTGAAAACACAAAAGAATAGACACTTAACCTCAATAAAATCCAATGGACATAATTTGTAATTAAGTATTACCAGCAATGCTGAACTGTTCCTGTAAAGCCTGCTGTAAAATGTCCATCTTACAGATGGTTTATGGAACATGATGTACAGGAATAAATATAGAGATAAATATAAAATAAAATATAATTCTTTCTCCAATACTAACTGCTCCCAACACTTACCATTACAAATCCCAACAAATTACAGAAACTACAAGCACTAAATATGAGAAGCTGAGGGGGAATTCTGCCGATTTGTCAAAAGTTTCCCATAATTCAGTGGTTGAGGTGTAAACAGTCATTTAGAGTGGTCTGATTTGAGATGAGTTATTGTAGAGAAACTAACCGACTCCATTTTCTTTAGAGTGGTGCTGATGGGAACCAGGGGTCACATTCTACAACTGTCAACAACACACATATATATTGTTTACTATCAAGAGGAGTCAGTGAACTGCCATGTGTCTGTCATGTGAGTTTTTATGTAATGCTGATCAAGGCAAAATACTGGTAAATGTTGGTACAATGGCTTTCTGTAGGGACAATTTTTCCTGAATTTACCTCTCCACCATTAAAAAAAACAATATAGACTAAAATCTTTCTCTCAAAACTATCATAAAACCATGTCTCAGGGATCAGGCAGTATTACAAAACTATTTAATGTAATAACTTTCTTTGAAGGTACATTTGGAGGCATTCTTTTGTGACTCAGTAAGTTTCTCTGGAATTTAGTATTTCCCATTGAATCACTTTGAATGACTGTTTACATTTTAACTATTTAATTATGTAGAACATTTGAAAAAGTGGAATATTGGAATATTGGAAAAAAGTGCTGTAGATGAATGTTTGTAGTATTGACATATATGGACATATTCCATAGAAATATGTAGGAGGTCATGCCTCTAATAATCAGATTTGCAATGTGTTTTAGGTGTCACATATAGAATTTCTTAGCTATTTGTATTCTTCTCACTTTTTAGAACATCAGTCCCAGTTACACCAAATCATTTGTTAGCAGTGCCATGTCAGCATTTCCTAACACAGTCAATGCAGTGGCTGCAGGCATTTTATGATGCAGATAACCGACCTGATCTGAACACTGTATCTGAATGTTGGTCTGTTACTAAAATTAGGCGCAGTGCTTTGTTAGATATCTACCATCCCGAAAGCCAAATATCAATACCGGTACAGCCTACAAATCTCCTGCAGTCACCAGTGAGGCCTGGCTCTGTTCACTGTGTCCAGAAACTGGTTCAGAAAAAAAATGTTCTACAGTTATTGTACATGTGCCATTTCTTAAATCTCTAAAAATCTTGATTCATGAACATGTGCTTTCTGGGCTAATATTAGGGAGCACTAATAGGCAAATTACTGGCAGTTTATATAGTACTATAAAATCCCAAAGAAACCCTAAATGAATTAAGTTATAAGTGCCATGTAGCTTTTTCACAGGTCAAATTATAGTCATATATTTTAAATATTATATAATGTTACATCAATAATCTATTCCCAACCTATCCCTAACCTTTGGCAACCATTATAAAACAGCTCCAATGTTCTTGTGTACATTTTAGCACACTCATCCTGATCAGCATGGCACGTGGTGCTTGCTAAAGTAAGTAAATGTCACTGTCATCTTAGACAACTCTGGCCAGTTTCCCTTTTGTAGGGATCCAGAAGACAAAAACATGTTCAGCCGGATAGCTATGAGACAGATAGAGAGATAACAGGCTATGAAGGGCGTGTGTACGTATCTACATGTTTGCCTAATGCCGTTGTGCATGTGTCTGTTTGTTTGTGAATAGACAGGGAACACAGAGTCGCTGAGAGTCTGTGAGTTAAACACGGAAGGTATAGCCTGTTATGCAACTCTTGAAACTAACCTCATGCTGTTCCATGTAGAACAGTAGAGCACATGATGAATCAGTTGTCTTTCACTAAAGGTTCTTGTGGGTTTTTCTTTGCCAGTGACACTAAGGATATAGCCTTATGACTGTAATAATGCAAAAATGAAGTCATCACTAATCCTACTTGTACATCCCCAGGCACATCCTACACAGGCCTTGATTTGAGTGGGTATAAAAGAAGAAGCCATCACTCTGGCCAAAAAAGGACAAAAATCACTCCCTTGGATTAATGTGGTTATATGATATCACCTGAGATGTATACCAACAAGGACCCTGTTTCATTAACTGTTCTTAAGAAGAAATCTCTTCTTAAAACCCTCGTAGGCCGTTGTTAATGTAGACTCTGATGTTCCCCAGTGTTTTATGTTGGGTTAAGAACACATCATCAATGTGACATAGACTTTTTCTCAAGAACGAATTTAAGACAAAACTTGGGGAGAGATTGGTATATGAGGCAAAACAGATGTTATGTACAAATGTTGGGCTATTTAGCAACAGAAAAATCAGAAAGCATATTGAACAGAAAATTACACCAGTATCCAGCACTTTGCATAATGTTGAATCTGTCATTATTTAATTTGTACACTCTTTTGAGCACTGTACTACCCTTTTCCATCCTTGGAACCTTAAAAACAACTACCGGCAGCTGGGTCCTCCCAACCAGAGCTGTTATAAAGTGTCACTGTTACAACAACCATGCAAGGCCTGGTAGACCAGCAAAATTCTCACCATCAGATAAACAGCAGATAAAGCTTTTACCTCTAAGTGAGAGGAAAAAAATCAAGCTCCACTTTGGCTTCAGATCTGAAACAATCTACAGGCATTTCTGTCCATTCTTCCACTGTGAGAAGACAACTCAACTATATGAGGCTGCAAGAGTATGTAACTGTTACTGAGAAAAGAAGATAGACAAAAAAAGAATATTTGCACACAGAAACTAAACAAAAATAATAGAAATGAATTACAGCTGTAATAAAGATAAAGGATGGACAGACTAATTCAGAAAAAGTGTAGTTGATGGTGGTTTTAAATGAAAGGGTGGTCTCTGACTTTCGCACAGAACTATACCCCAACTGGTTATTTCATTAGGCATGTCTTTTTTATCAGCTCCACTTACCATGTAGGTGCACTTTGTAGTTCTGCAATTACAGACTGTAGTCCTTCTGTTTGTCTGCTTACTTTATTACCCCCCTTTCTCCCAGTTCTTCAGTTGTCAGGATCCCCAAAGGACCACCACAAAGCAGGTATCATTTGGATGGTGGAACATTCTCAGTACTGCAGTGACACTGACATGGTGATGGTGTGTTAGTGTATGTTGCGCTGGTACAAGTAGATCAGACCTAAATAGTACCTGTCCTGTGGTGGTCCTGATCATTGAAGAACAGGGTGAAAGGGGATTAACAAAGTATACAGAGAAACACATGGATTATAGTCTGTAATTGTAGAACTACGAAGTGCTCCTATGAAGTGGCCAGTGAGTGTAGAAAGAAAAAACTGATATCATTAAATCATTTTTAAATCAGTAAAAGTCATTGGTTTGTTTAAAGTCTATATTTTGTTGTATTTGATAACCCAGAACAAATTATAATACCATGGATTAAAAAGAAATCTGCCAGTCTGATCTTTTTTGACCCACCATCCACCTTGACCTTTTCATTTTGACCACTTTGTTTGTTGTGAAACCAAAGCAGACTATTTGCTGAAATTGTTTCTTAAGAAATAATGAATGTTTCATTATGCCTTCTCTAAAAGTTCATTATATGTTGGCCAATTGTACGTCCCTCAGCACCGAACTGTGACATTTAGTTCTCTTTGAAATTTTCCCAGTTCCCCTATGATCTCATGCTTTTGCCTGATAAGATGTCATAAGTTGGATTAGAGAGCCAGGGTGAACTTGAGGGTGGCTGCCTTGATTGTACTGTGATTCTGATGCAGGGAGAAGAATGCACAAAAGAGTTTTTATGGCCTATTTTGATATAATTCAGCTCACAATCTTGGCAATCATAGAAGAACAAGTAGTTCAGCAGTGGCCCAAAACAAGTCATATAGTTGATGGCAACAGACAAACATTAGTAAACGTAATGTATAGAGCTTGAGAAGATTAATAGCAGGTCTTGATTTCAGTGCACCAAATGTATCTGTTTGAAAAAGACAATTGCATTTGAATTCTGTACTGTTTAGTACAGCTTAAACTGTCATTGCATTGTAGGGCACGTCGTCAGAGTCATGTTCCTATGCCATGAACGGGGGAAATGATGGGGAGGAAACAGGTAATTAGGTTGCAGGGATTTGGGAGGGGTGCCACAATGGGACTGCCTGTAAATAAGGCGTTAAGTGTATTACATAAGCTCATTTACTACGATAACACATTTTCTTGACATGATCTGAACACAGTTCCTGAATGCATGTTGCTACTACAGTAGGCACAATCCACTTTCCTTTCTTTTTACCCTTTGTTGAGCCCAGAGGAAAACTCAAACATTGCTGTTTTATGGCTTGGGATACTTCAGCAAAGTTCTCATTTGTCCCTCCGTGTGATCTGAGTGTTGTCAAGGTCGCTCCTTTGGAAATGAACACTCGTATACACTCATATAAACTCATATACACTTTCCATATAAAGCCAAGCTCCAAGAACAGGTACCCACAGTATTGAGAGAGAGAAAATATAGAGTGAGAAACTGCTATTTTCAGATCCACCCTCTCCGGGAGCAGACTCATTCTTGTTCTTGCGTCAAGTGCTGTATATCTAACAAGCATTCAGTCATCCTCAAGCTAAGACCTGAAAAAGACGTCAAACTCCTGAAAAAACAAGCTTTTATGTGGTGTGCTGAGTGTGTGTCTTTATTTCTGTGTGTGAGTATGTGTTAGCGGGGGCTGGGGGTGTAAGTGGCGTCACTGGTACCTCAATAATGCCAGTGCTGTGCTGCTAAAAGTAGGGAGGGTGGGTGTGCCGCACAGGCCTAAGTGCTGATTACACAGAAGCTCTGTGTTCTCTGCTCTGTCTGCACACATGGTACCTATTTAGCCTGTTCTGCCTCATTGCCCTTTCAAAAAGCCCAGAGAGGAAAAAAACAGTTTCCCAAAATATTAAATTCATCATACCTCATCAGACCCATCTCCTAATATAGTGGACACTTACATGTGCTTTTTCATGTCCAGTGCAGATTTTTTGGAGGTCAAGAAAATGATCTAAAATGCAGTCTTCTGCCCAGGTGCAGGTTTCAGCACCATGCCCTTCATTGTTTTGTGCGGCCTTAGACTTTTTTATCTGCATGTCTTGCTGAAACCGCGCTCTGATGATACAGCGCCCTGGCTGTTAACTTTATCAGCGTATTTGCATATTGGCTTGGCCTCAGTGGTGCTGAGGGCCCGGATTGTCCTTGGGAGGAACATAATAACACATTTCCTCGGAGGGAACGCTCACACACACCGCAGCCTCGATCTGCAGAGCAGAACACATGAGACATTACACTCTCCCATCCACCTCACACTGCCCGCACTTCGCTCTTGCGTCGTGGTTTGTACTCAGGAGGTGTGCTCGCGTCATTTTTAGCACACCCGTATTCCGCAAAAGCCAGACCAAACCCCGCCCCCTGCGCGAGGATTGGCCAGTGGTTCAAAACTGTGGTCTTATAATTTCATTGGCTGGGCGCGTCAGTACGAATTAATAAGATGAAATAAATAAATAAATAATCCTCAAATGTTACAAAAATAGGCAGGAATAATGATTTTATCAGCTGGAAAATGTAGAGCGTCATGCTAAATGAAGTCCATTACATCCAATCTAAGGTCAAAGTTTACTACACTTCTATTTCAGCGTGTGTTTGTCCTGTTATTTCACTATATTACTGCTATTTTTCTGTCGAAATGCACGGATCATATGTTGTAATGCTTTCTGATAGAAATACAATAATACATATATTACAGTAAATGGATTAAATTATGTTCAGTGTTTGTCAATAAAAGAAAGACAATAACATGTAAAAAAGAGAGAGAGAGAGAGAGAGAGAGAGAGAGAGAGAGAGGGAAAAACATTCTAACTAGTCGAATAAGTCTCTGCATATACATTATTCCTCTCAAAGGTTTGTCAAAACCCCGTTTTCTGACGCGAGTGCGCAGTGGGCGGGGCTTGCTGGAATACGGGTGGGAAAACAGGGCCGCGTGCCCACGCTGCTCATATACGGCTGAGGACTGTGAGTCTGCCTGAGTCACACCGAGGGAAGAGTGGACAAAGCTTAGACTGGAGGAGGAAACACGCCTTCTGCACTACATTAACAGTCTCCAGTACTAGAGAAGGACATTTTCCCACTGCTCGGCGGAGCTAAACCGGTTTGGAGATGCTCGTTAGTTGTACCGGAGTGGTCAGTTAGCGGTGTGCTATGTTTTTGGAGATCGCCTTTCTGAAGTGTAAACTCACTGAGGGGCTCAGACGGAGTCGCCACGAACGTTAGCAAAGTGTGGAAAATCCCACCATAGACGAAAACGAATGGTTTTCCTTCATAAGGACCCAGAAAGGCGTCGGTTTTGCATGAGAGGTAAGTAACTTACAGATGTTTTCACTCCAGCGTGGAAAAAGTCTTAGTGAGATTGAACTTGTATTTCTGTAGCTACGTGGGAGAAGCCCGTTGATTTAGCACTACGCTACCGTTAACCATTCACCAGCTAACCTGAGGGTTTTTTACCCGCTAGAAAGTTTGGTCTGTTTTCGCTTATTTTTATTAATGTTTACGTCATTAAAATTACACTGTCGTTCTTACATGCTATTAAATGACTTTGTGTCATATATAAAGTAATTTAATAAAATGTAAGAGACATTTCATGGGAAAAATGTACTTACCTGTATATATAAAATACAAAATGTACTGTGTATATATATACTGCACTGATGTGTTGAACTGGTGAAGTTCAGGCTTACTGCTGACGCTCTGAGGAGGTCAGCAGCACTGATGATGGATTTTGAAGGACTTTACAGATGCTGACTGACTGAATGCATCTGCAGTGTTCCCAGCCTGTCTAACGCGTAATGTGGTCTGCGTGGTGATACAGTGAGGTCCCCTGATTTAAGTACTGAGAAAGTTCTTTTCTCCCTGTCGAGTTACTGGAATATAACACCTTCTCCATGTGGAATACTGTGGATCAGAGGTAGTCATTGGGAAATCTTCTCTTTGTAGATGGACACGTGGCCCTGCACTGTCTGGGATTCTTTTTGTCTGTCATCTGGGGTCAAATCACTGTCTGGTTTGTTTGTGTTTCACAAACATGACACACTCGGTCAAGTATGCCATTGTCTGCTGGACAAGAAATATTCTCAGGGGTGGTGGGGATGTGGACCAAAGCTGCTTCCTGTGCCTCAACAATGGCCATCACTGCTCGAACAGTTGGTGGTCCAGTTCCTGGCCAACATCAGAAGCGGGCAGGGATGTTGAAATAATGGGCCCGAAAAGAGAAAGGGGGAAAAAATAAAATGCTGTACAATAGATCGGACTGCAGGCTGAACACAATGTACTGAAAAAATGTGAGATGTTTTCAGGAACTGAAGACAAAGGGAGCTAGCGACAGCCTTTACATAACTGATATCCGTTAGTATAGCCCACTTTTACTGTTGTTCGGCTGGACCCGTGACAGCAACCAGGATTAGTTAATACATTTGTGTCAAGTGCATGTTTGAGTTGGCACGTCTGTTTGTTTGGTCAGTCAAAGTACATGGTTGATGTAGCCTGTCCAGACAGTGTCGCAAGAGCTGTAGTCCTTAAGAGTAAAACTGAGCTTTTATGGTGCAGTTCTTTTAGTTAATGGACTTGTGTTCATGAGGTTTCAGGTCTTGATCTTGATCTGTTGTTTTTGGGTAATACATGGCTTAAAGAAAACTCAAAAATCTTGTATGGAAAACTACCCTGAACAGTCACTGTGTGAAACACTGCATGTTCTTTTTCCACCCTGGACAAATCCTCTCATGTAACACTGGTTACAGTAGCAGTTTTCACTTGCAGACACAGATATAGCCTTTTTAATATTTGATGCACCTTGAATGAGTGTTAATGCGTCACTTGTGAAAGCGATCCTGCACTGTGTTTTAAAGGGTCTGCGACCTCACTGTAGGCTAAAGGGCAGCACAATACTGATGATAGAGTTGCATCTTTTATGTGTTAGAGCTTTACAATCTTCTATTGAAATATTGCCCAAACAACAATCACGTCCAGGCAGGCTTGTTTGAGTTACTAATTATTTCAACCACATTTCAGCCTAGATGCTGTGCTTTCAGCAAATGTCCACATGCCAGTAGCACATTTAAATTACAGCTATGTTCTTACAGATTTCTAAATGGCCATTGGCTTGGGTGTATGTTTTAAGGAAAATCATTTGCCTGTTATAGCAAATGTACAATACATAGAGGATCTTGTAGTTATAAAAGTTGTACAACTTGTATACAAAGAATAATGCATTTAAAATATCTCTGGGGAAGCAAAAGTGATTCTTCTATGACACAAAGACCCTTGTGTTTTTAAGAATGTAGGAATTTACCAGCATGATGCAATGTCCCACCAACTCCCTGATGCATGATGTAATATTGCTGTGGATGTGTAGCTCATATCCTTTGCATATTTCTTTCCCACACAGATCTTGGGAGTAAATCCAACCACTCTACATTGGAAAAAGGAAAGAAGGATCCCTCTCATCCTGAAAGCATCCGACTCTTCCAGAGCTCCACCATGTCTCTGGCCTCCTTCCACTTGATGCAAACTCTAAAGAACTCTCCTGCAGCCCTCCGCAGGCACTTCCGGCGGGACCGTACAGAGAGCCTGTCTCATGGGGACCCCATTTTCAAGGTGCATTATTTGGGTACCAAAAAGATCTTCTCCTTGGACCTGGAGCAGGCAGAGGACGCCATAGACCGACTTTTAGACGGTGCACCTGGCAAGTTATCTAAGGACCATGCTCTGGTGGTGCGGCCACGCTATGTGGAAGTCAAAGAGCTAAGCACGGGGAGGCAGCTCACCAAGACTTACCTGCATGACATTGCATACTGTGCTTCGCACACAGCCCGGCCCAACGTGTTCCTGTACATTTGCAGGCAGCCAGGCCAGCAGCTGCAGTGCAGGGTCTTTTGGTGTAGTCGGGTGGAAAGAGCTAAGGACATGACTGCCTGTCTGGCAAAATCATTTCAGAGGGCATTAAATGATTGGCAGGATGGGTGTGCCACGTTGGCACAGGCGGAGGGCGTTGCTAAGGAGGACGAGGTGCTACACAACACAGCTATGCCCAAAGTGTCAACATTGCCAGCCAGTCTGGGGAAAGGTGAGCACTCCAGAGGGCTATGGTCAAGGCTGATGTCATTGTTGTTAGTAGGGCTGTACCATGTGAACAAAACATTAGTATTGTGGTTAAATTGTGATGCACCATGCAATAAATTAAACACAGATTGTTGCGGTGTGTTTAATTGGATGCCATGTAATTACAGATTGGCCCGCATTCGATTGACCAAAATAATTAGCATTTTTTGAGTTCCATGAAAACTCACAGACACGTAATCTTTTGGAGCTGAAAGTTTTTTTTGGAGCACACAATACAACATTATTGGTTAGACGGCCCATTCAAAAACAGTAGTACATTACTGTCATTGTATCTTTATGCCCCTGCTAATTTTGATTATCCTATGGATATTCAGTAATGAGGATTTACATGTATTTTGTTGTATGTCCTCTAATGTTGTGCTGGAATGTAATATTGTTTTTCTGTATCTCATGTTTACAGTCCGTTGGAAGAAGAAAGGCTCTGTTTCCCGCAGTCCTCTGAGAGCAATCACTAGACGGGGATCAGCAAGTGACAGCTGGCACTGAGTTGCCCAGGTTCAACCCTGCTGCTTGATCTTTTGACCCCTATGGGATCTTACCAACAAAAAGGCACTTTTGCTTGTTTGGGGAGGTGGGAGGGTGAGAGAAGGGCAAAAACAGCTGGACTGGACAGAACAGACTCCACCAAACCTTTCCTGCTAGGAAAGTGCAGTCTTGAGATTGAGGTCAGTGTATGAAGTGATGCCAAATTTATTGTCATTGCTCCTCCAGGACAAAGTAACTGAGGACTGATGATGGGAATTAGTGAATGGTTATATACGCTGGCCATTTTTATCTGATTTTATTGTTCATCTTATGGATGGCAGTGTTGTGTACTGAGGTTGGTACTTTGGGACCATTGAGCAATGTCATGCAGGGAAAGTATATCACCAAAGTCAACTAAAACCGACCTAAGCAGTTGCTAACACTGAAACAACTGTTTTAATTAGGTTTATTTATTAATATGTTGCCTTTCTCTTAGTACATAAAGATGGTTGCGAATCGAGCATGACTGATAGAAAAGTGAAACAGGAATCATGTCTGTGTTTCAACTAGACATCTCACGTCAGAGATTTGTATGGGGAAAAGGAAGGATGCTGGGAAGCAGCTTAAAATACAATGGCAGAGTAAGACTGTTCCATCTAATTCAAGCATCGAGGTGGATTGCCATGTTAAAATACAGTTACGAACTACAACAATTAGACGTTTCACATATATTTTTGCCCCCAGTGTAGTTGTTCAACACTTAATTACAGTTCTAACTAATGATTTACCCCTATATTCTTTAATCTTTATATTCCTTTACCATGAGAATAAGTAGGTTCTGCCGTGAAATGGCCGGACAAATATCCCTATCCCTTTTTCGAAATATTTCCACCTTTCCATTTGCCTCCCAGCAAATGGTCAGAAAAGCAGTAAGCCATGACTTTAAGTACTGTTTTTCCCAAAAAGAAAACAAAGTGACTGAGAGGGTATTCTACATTCCTGTGTGCACTTGGCAAGAGAACACAGTGTGCCCTAAGCAGTTTGGAATTCTTGCCGTGCACCTGCATTCCAATAGGGCCATTCTGCGCTCCTTAATGTCCTTACTCCTCCGCCTTTCCCTGTCTGCCTTCATGACTCCGCAACTTTAAACCAAAACATCAACTTGAGTGTTTTTCTTTTCTCCATTTTGCAGATTCATGCTAAGCCAGTGACTTTTCAGATAGTGAGATCGAAATGCCGATCATGCTAACAAATGCAGAGAGAGTTTGAGAGAATCCCCTTGCTTTATTAGCATTAACCATGTATCCTAAACTGGCTGAATGGTCCGGGTTTGCTGTTTGAGTCCTAGTCCCATAAATATCCAATACCGGCAGCATAACCTTTCTGTTACATATTCTGACTGGACGTAGCTGCATGTGTCAGTAGCTTATAGTGCCTGGCCTAAGTATTACAACATTTAGGCTGATAAATCATTCGTTTTCTGGATATTTTAGTCCTTGCTGATTTTAATCTAAAGCATATAAAAGTATAACCCGTGTTACAAAGACGCCAGCCCTGCTTTCAGGATTTGTGTGTCTGCTCAAGGGTTTTTATGTCTAATAAATGTGCATGTTTTTATTTTACCTATTCTGTGTATATATTTAAATATGTTATGTTATTATTAAAATGTAAACTTTTACACAATTACACTTGTCATTGTCTTGTATGAACCGCCCACTTCTCTGTTACTGAAAAATGTCATTGCAAAAAACAGAAGGGGAACTTAATTTTGTCTTCAAAGGTAGATTATTGCCCTGAATTCCAGTAAAATGAATTCCTTTGAAGATTTAATACCAAGTGGCCCCCTGAAATGTGAAACACTAGGCTTAGGATTTATGCAATAAGATATGCCATAAAACCTTATGTAAGGTGTTGAACAGGACTGTAATAGCACTGTTGGCCTAACGCCAAGATCATTGTATACAATGCAAGCTTTCCACATGTAAAATCCCATAGCCACTCTTAGATGAATAAAGTAAGGTTAACAAAGCATAGGTAAATAGTAATTGGCCTTGAAAACAATAAAGGTCACTGACCCAGTCATTCACAAAGGATTTAGTTTAATATCCATTGGTAAGTCTCATGTGTCCAGACAGTAGAAGACCAGGCTCAAACTGAGCAAAATGTCCTGCTCTTTTATGCTGTTTAGGGTAACTGCAATGTCTGGCCAACTAAAACCTGCAAAACAATTATATAGTTAGATAAATAGCACTTGAATGATTCAGCACCAAAAGTACTTTCATAAAGTACTTTCTAGGATAACTAGATCCTCAGGACCCCATGTGTGTTTAGATGGGTCAAAATGTCATCTTAGTTCTTTCATCTGAATGACTGATACAGATCCTTTTGTGCAAACAGCTTGTTGCGATATCCAGCCTGGACTCCACGGCTGTGCAATGGCATTCACTGATCTTCTGAGGAGTCCGGCAATGAGGGGCTCCTGCTCTTCATCCTATGGAGCCTATGAAGCTCAACAAGACTCTGGAAATGGAGTTGCCTTAGAGGTTTCATCTCCTTCACAACTACAAGGAAGAGAGGTTAAAGAAGATTAGTATTCAGGGCTACAATATTCCGGCAGGAGCTTTCTATGCTTTCTACTTTAAAAAAATGATTTTTCAAAGAATTTCTAAATAACAAAGTTAGTTTAAGCATATTGTTGCTGTAGTATTAAACCTGATTTTTACTCTGGTTGAAAATGCTAGGTGTCCTTTATAATGTCTGAATATTTAATTATGACTGCAGTGATGACGGGGTAAATATGTCCATATATCCAGCCTATGTTTTTGTAGAACTAAAGCCAGCTCTCAGTTTCAGTGTGCTCTGAAGTTCCTGTCTTGCACCCACCCATATCATAGAAGGGTTCCTCTTGACTTCCCTGAACCATGATCATTTCCAGAAAGTTAAGGAGGGCCCCGGTGACCAGGAAGCGCTCTGGGAGGGGAAGAGTTTGAAGGTAACGAATGTCCAGAGCAAAAGGATTATCTGGAGGGGGCATGGTGCACAGACCCACCAGCTCATTCACAACATCCCACACCCTTGTTCCTGCACGAAAGAACATGAGGATTTTGTCAATATACAAGGTTATTGCTAGATTCTCGTGTCCTATAAGGAAGCAGAGGAAGAAACAAATTAATCAGGCCAATGTATTTACTACTAATGGGGCCATTAGCTAAACCTTTCTTGCATTGTATATCGGAGGTCCACTTATGACATTGAGTTTATGTACCAAAACCATTATAGCTACATTTTTACCTGACCATTTTCCAAAATCTCTTAGAATTGAGCCAGTTGTGACTGTGGCTTTTAGGACTGGTTATATGTATATGACATCAGTTCAGATTGGCGGTCCTATGTTGTACCTCTTTTAAAAAGCTGTCCAGGCTGAAACACTCCATGACTTCAGGATGAATGGGAAGAGCTGAATGAGCAGATTTGAGCGGAAAAAACTTTGACTTTTCATGACATCCCAAAACCAACAAATTCAAAATGGACTGTTTTTGCCACAGTTTCCATATAGACTTTAAAGACTAGGAATGTTATGTACTGACATTTTAGCAGGATTTACATACTTGCTCACTATTTTAAAAAAGTGAGGAAAACTGGTTTTCTGTGACATGGAATGAAGTCCACCAACCTTGAGAAGTTAAAACCCAGTCTGTGATGGACTTGAGCTTCATGGGAGTGTCTTTGACCAGCGAATCAGTGCCTCCAATGTTAACTAAGCGCTCATGATTGGATCGTATCCAGGCATATGGCCGGCCATATTTAGCATAACCAGCCAAAAGGAAAAGAGTGCAGTTCATTTCCTGTATTTAAACAGATCAACAGTTTTTTTCATCTACACAGTAATTAAAATTATGTCTTAATTATCACTGTTAATAAATAATGAAAAGTTAATGAAGAAAAAGAAAGAACATTAAGAGTCACCTACAGGCACAGCAATCTCCTCCTCACTGGGCGAAGCTGGGACAAGATGAGAATCATTACTCCTATGCAGAACAACAGAGAGTTGTGATGAGTATATAGAGCTGTGCTGAGTGTATTTCCACATATGTAGTAGCCTTCAAACAATCTCTCTACTTGTTGGCCTGCTGTCGAGGGGCCTTTGGAGGTTGTGGTCTGGGCTTGGGTTGAGGCCCTTCCCCAGGTAAAGGGGAGCTGTCATAGTCACAATCCAGACTGTAGCTGCTACTGCACGTGGAACTGGTGAAAGAAGAGGCAACTGAAACTGGAAACCCAGGAGAGCGCCATCCCTAGAGGTACAGGAAAAACCTTAGGTGACAGGACAAAAAGTCAGCCTTTTTTTTCAAAGGCCAAAAGGACAAAAAATAACTAAACAATAACAAACCTTAAGAATTGCAGGGCATTTCAAAGGTTTTCAAATAAACAAGGAAGCCTTTAAAAAGCTTCTTTAAAGGAGCAATATGTAAGGTGACGCAATTTCCAAGAAAAAAATCTTAAGAACTGTTACGAGTTCAGCATCAAACTTCATTTCTTTACTCGCCAAGATCTGTCTCCAGCCATGGAAAGCAACACCAATGTTAACTCTCGTTTTCTTTGTGTTTCCTCACCAAGAGATGAGCACATGTTTCTTCTTCATCTGCCCATGAGACTAAAGGCAAACTTGATGCTACAAAGACTCACCTCTTCAGGAACAAACTGCTAACTTCAGTAGACATTTCTGCAACACGATACATAGACATCTTTGACATACTGTCAAAGCTGTGATTTCTTCACATTATGTTGATAATTTTAGTTAGTTTTGGCATGTTTTACAATAAAAATCTTACATATTGATTTTAATATCTTACATACTGCTCCTTTAAAAAATCAGGCTATGTTTCTTACTGTAAGCAGTGACCAGGAGGAGAAATTAACATATGAACTATTATTATCCCAAACAATCATTACTGCATATACTACATTAGCCTAGAAGTCAGAATCTATGGAACTATGTTCAGCAAGCCTCAGTACATCTATCATGCTAATTTCTGTCAACAGAAAGAGAAACAGAAAAATCCCACCAAATCCTCATTCACAACAGTCAGCAGGAGTTCCTCCTTCCCTCTTAGCCAGGGCTGAAAATAACGGAAACCCTGAGAACACAGAGAGGGGGGAGATGAAGGACAAGCAGAAGGTTGAGATCATTAGGTTAGACACAAATCAGTATTCAGCATAGCTTTGAACGCATCTGATCATTTCTAACACACTGACAGATCATCGTTCATATCAGTTCATCCCCCCATCCAACCTGTAATGATCCCAGGACCGCCAGGTCAGCCAGGAACTGCTGCAGTCTTCTCTTCTGCTCCCTTTCTCTGTTCTGTTTCCAACAAAAGACAATCAAGATAGCTTTACTGCGGGCTCCCTGTCTATCTCATGACTGTTAATTCAGGACTAGAGTTAACCTCCTTTAAACCGCCATTAAGACATTTTCAGGAAAATAAACCCCGGGCTGTACAGACATCCCCACGCCCTGCTTGTCTCCTAGCAACGCCACCCAAGCCACATCCTCCCGAGAATCCGCGGATCTGACGGTGATGTTTTCCTCCTGAACGGCTACTAGACTGTAATAATGTCGACTAACTGCGCTCTCACATGTATTACAGTCCTACACCCTCATGAACACCCACAGCACAAGCTGTAACACACTCACACACAGGCGCTGCGCTTTCACGTAGTTCACTTACGCTCATGTCGACTGGCTGCCTGAAACATGGACGATGTAGAAAAGCTGTAGTCCTGCTAAATACTGATCCACCGCGCCGCCGTTAGTGCACGCGCACCGTCACAGTCCCGCCTTAACGCAAGACACCAGCGGGGCATCTCTAGTCCTCCTCTTAGAACGTTAACGCAAGTAACACTTTTCTTTTTTCAGGGGAAAATATATATATGTTTTCTGTGTACATTATTCACTTCATCCACAGAAAATCTGCCACTGATTTACATTAAGCGTGCTGGATGTGGATGAATTCCTCCCGCTGATCCTGCGGATCGGCTGTCGTCGTAGGTAAGGGAGCGTCGGAATGTGTAGCTCTTTGTAAAAAAGCGCACAATGAGTACAACAGCATACCTGTTGCTCGGAAAACAAAAAAATAACGTACACAGTAAAAATTGCAACCTAAAAAAATACTCCAAAAAAATCAGCTCCAAAGGTTGAATAAACCCATTTAATTTGCTTGTAACAAATTAGAGGGTTTTTTTTTCAGTTGGACCAACAAAACACTTTTTTACAGAAACTGTGTAGACATCCATAATATATGGCCGTGCAGCATGTAAGAACCCAACCTATGTCGACTTCACAACAGCCCCCCATAAAAAAAGACTGTTTTGGTTCCTAATGGGAATTGGCTTAATAATAGTTTCCTGTAGATTCCTACTAGAAAACCACCAGGATGCCTGTAGAATCAGTCACAGGTCACCTGTTAAACCATTAGGGTAATTAGAAAGCAGAGGCACTTACTAAAACCAACAGGAACTTCTTTTCTCCAGCAGACATTTGAGAAAAGTTATAGAGCTTAACTACCAGTTCTACCAAATTATGGGTAATTTATTCTTTGGGTGTGTTTGAGTGGGTCATATTCCGCACAGATATGCGCAAGAACCCCGAGTCACTAGTGCACGTGTGATTCGCACAATGTGCGCAAAATTTGCGCCGCAGTAGCGCAATCTTTCTCACGTGCTCAAAATGGCGCCAGCTTCAAACACGGTTAGCTTTAGAGGCTAACGTTACCTCACCGAAAGAGTAGAACGTCATGAATAGTACTGTTATGTGTCTAACGTTTCGTAATATGTTTCTGAGGTAAGCTGTAAAGTTACAGTGTGTAGCTGCAGTGTGTAAAGCTGCCGAAGGTTTATGTCCAGCTTGTTTAGACTAATAATAAGTAGTTATTAACTAATGTTAAAAGTTCAGTCCTGTGGGGACTCGATCAGTGTGGACTAAAGTCAGTGTTCCTCTCTGGGGCTAGTTTAAGTTTATCTTAACCCTTTACGTATGTTCTTTGTATTAACATGGTTTGATTGATGGTTGGATAAAATTATGTCTTCATAAGACAGGCTAACGATGCTTAGATTGTGAGACATTTATGTCCAGGAATAGGATTTACTTGTGCAGACAATCCGAAACCAGAATTATTCCAAAACATGTCCTGGACTTGTGGCAACCCCAGACTGTATGTTAGAAGTTAGCACCAGACACATGAACAGGTATTATATACTACTGTCATCATCTTTTAGACTGCTGCTCATGAGTCTGTCTCTCAGCTACTGCATCACTGTCCCTGTTGGTAAGTCATGGGTTCAGAATTTAATAGTAACTTGATTTTCTATTCACTTTCTTAACAGTATAGGCCTAGTGGGATGATTTAATATCTCTTGCAGTGACAGTAACTCTAACACGGTGACTGTAAAGGTGAACTTGTGCATGAGGACATATCCATCGCTAAGGTGTTAACAAAGCCAGTCAGAATGGTTTGATGTGAACACTGTGATGTGTTACAGTGTTGGCTGTAAGGTGATTATGTTGAGATGTCTACAGCTGAAGTATAGCCATTTTATTTGCTATCTGAAGTGATGGGGCATCCGCAGGTTTTATATGTAATGTTGATGACATATTACGAAAAATAAATTGGGGTGCTGTTTTGCTTTAACACCACCCAACATGTACCTCTTTGTGATAAATGGATTTTTAACTGGGAAAAAAACTGTTATTAAGCCTAGTACCTCACTTAAAGCTGGCAAAAGCTTTACATGAGGTGGCTTCTAGGCGATGTTCATAATTCAGGCAAATTAGATTTGTTTATCAAATTAGATCTTTTTCAGACGACTGTCTGCACTGTAACGTGGAAGTGATCAGATCAAATTTGTGTGTCCATGCATCACCTAACTGTCTGCATGGGTTGCTGGGGTTATGAAGTAGGAGTCAGTAACGACATAGCAAATCCCAGCTATTCCCTTCCGGATCTGACATTGTTGTTGTTTGTCGTGTTGTGAGTGACGCAAAAGACACTTTGAAATCTGATTTGAGCATCCAGCCTGAGACGCTTCTGTGAATATCTGATTTTCAAAGAACCTTCAAAATGTTCTTATTTATTTATTTATTTATTTGCGCAATTAAAACTCAATTTGGATAATGTCTGGGTATACCGAAAATCTGCCTTGGGCCGGCAGTCTGAAGTAGGCCTTAGAGGTGATTAGCTCTTTGGATTATTAGTTTCTGTTGCTGTGAGCTTTTGTGTTTCTCCAGAATGTTTCACACGTTTCACATCAAACCACTCTGAATGACTTGGTTCACATGAGGGGTGGGGAACTCCAGATTTCTGCACAGTTTGGTGATTTAACTGCTCAACTCATGAGCTAATTACCAGGTTTTGTTGGTGTGCTAGAGCAATGTTTCCCAACCCTGTTTTAGTGCATGTTTTAGTGGACTCCCACCTTTAACACACCCCCTGCAACTCAAGAAGTTCACCAAACTGGTGACTCACAGTCCTTGGTTCTTCACTCCTGGTTTACATTTTTATTTTGTTAAGCAGAAATTCTGATCTTGTTCAATTTTACTCTTCTTTCTACTGAATTTGGATATCTTGAAATACGTGGTAGCCAAGAAAGCAGTCCCTAAACAAAGACAGGAAGCTGAAGGATTAATCAAAGTCAAATTGGACCCTTGGTCACTTGTTGTAGTAGTGACAGCAGTCGAGCATGACTCAACCCAAGTACTTAGAAAAGATGCTGGATGAATACAACAGGAAACAAGCTTTCACTCTACATAGCTGGTGAAACATTAACAATATTACTTTTTTTATTGGTCTATTTACGGGAATGCTTCTACTCATGACCTGCTCTTTACTTTTACCAGCGAACCTGTGAAATGATAACATGTGTTTGGTTTCCTGTAAAGTGTGAGGAAATGCTGTAAGTGATTGATTGTTTTGTGATGATGGTGTCATTATGAAGGGACCTTTACAGCAAAGTGTCATGAGCGCCACTTCTGGTTGTCTGTCAAAGCCAGCTTTTTGGGAAACACGGTGCAATTTAACGTTGAAGGTAAATAGAAGTGTATTTACTAGCTATAAACATCTGTCACATTCTTACACAGTTTGGACACTATATATCATGTATCTACCTTGTACCCATCTGTGTTTGTGCACTATTTGTCAACTCTCCCCTGACCCCATTCATCATTGTTCAGTTTCTTACAAGAGGACAACCATTGGCCAGATATTATTTGTGTGATGAACCATTCTCAAAACAATAGTAAACTTATATGGTAGTGGTGTGTGGTGCTGGTATCAGAACACCTGGCTCAGTTGTGTTCACTTTTGGGTTGAGAGTGGTCCACTGCTCATAGATATTAGAAACTGACCACTGATGCTAGGCAATGGGACAACTAACACAAGCTAACACAAACGGCCATGGGTATAATAAATTATACACCATCTGTGCACTGGCAAGGTATACCTACAAGGGTAGATTATTCTAATAATGTGGTTAGTGAATGTATTCACTGTGTACTCTTTCTTGTCAGTTATAGAAATGTGACCTCATTTTCTCTCTCAGACAGCACTGGCGTCCACGTTTTGTCTAGCCAACAGGCTGCAGAATGTGGCTACACGGTGGTGTTAAATCACAGTGGAGATCTTATATTCCGGGCCTCTTACCTTGCCTGCTACGTAGAGAATAGGGTAGGTTATACAGCTTAATTTTCTCGGTGCTCAATTACTGTAAAGCAATTAATTATTAAGATTTAATAAGAGACCTTTTGCTCCAGCAGGGTCATGGGTTTTCTTCTCCATGCCTTAAAGGTCACTCCAGCCAAAAAAAATGTAACCTTTGCTAAATCCGTTATTAACATGCCCACTTGACTCCTACAGAGGTGACACAATAGTCCTGAGAGTGAAACTTTCCAGGTTACAGACAAACCGCTTATGACTGTTTTGGGTGGATTTTTTTTAGGGTGGACGTTTTTTGTTGTTGTTGTTGTTGTTGTTGTTGTTGTTGTTTTTTTGTTTTTTCCCCCCGTTTGTTGGTTACTGCAGGAAGAAAGCACCCGATGTTACTGCTAGATAGCAGCTGCATTTCATGGTTGAGTTCAGAAACTTTAATTTTATTTCTTTTTCTATTTTTCGATCCTCCTCCTCTGCTCCATGACCCGCAAACCAGTTTCATGACTCTGTCTGTTCCAATAATGAAGGAGGTGAGAGAAGTTGTTTAAATACCAGTAGACGTGGTTTCCAACAGAGGATGCATGAGAGAATGCTACCCATCATTTGCCACCCAGCTTTTAGAGATCTAAAGTGACATCACTGGATTCATATCCAGAGAGGATGAACAAACATGGAGCAATTGAACTATACTTTAAATTCTGTGTTTTGTGTTTTTATGTTTCTTGTGTTTTTGCATTTGGTGTAAAATAAAGAAAAAAAAAATGAGTAGAAAACCACACAAATGTGGATCAGCCGGCTTTGTGTAGCATCTGTGGTTGTATACAGAAGTAGCAGAGGCATGCTTTAAAGCAAACACTATGGTTCAGTTCATCAGCAGTAGAGATCAACTTTATTGCCGCTTGAAGGAATCAGCTGTCCCGTTTCAACAATACCTGTTTGTTCTCTTCTCCTGCTCTTTTCCTTTACTCGAGTTTTGCTGTGTTTTTCTGGGGTAGGAGAGGAGCATTAGCAGACATTTCTAGACGTAACCCATGTCTGTCTATAGGTCTCTATCAGCCCGTCATAGGTGCTGGATATTGTAGTCAGAGAACATTGTATGCAGTGCTATGGTACATAAAGTTGCATATTGGCTAATAACATGGCTTGTTTTAGGCTGCCCTTTTTAGGTACTGTATTGTTATAATCAGCTTAATTCGTGGCTGCTTGATTATGCGGGTATGTTTAGTGTTCTGTAAGTTGGCTGTATTCCACTTCCTCTGTTGTGTGGTTGCAGAAAGACATTGATTTCAGACTGCAAGTGTGGTTTGTCAACAAACAAGCAAATGGGAGTGTCGATGCTTACCCGTTTAAGCTCCTCTGCTCTCTGACTGAACCCTGGAGCTATAGAGAGATTGTCTGTGAGGAGAACTACATGGAGGTGGGACCCCATTGGCTTCCTACTGCGTACTTTAACAGGGCATAAGACAAAAGTTAAATATGTGTTTCTTCTAAGGCTTCCATTCAGTGGTACATCCCAGTTGTTTCACACAAAGGAGTGAAATGGCTTAATCTGCAGTCTAAGGTACGTGCATATTACTGCTTGTTAACTTTTAGCACTGGGGTCAAAAATTTTTTACCATGCTTGTTTAGAAGAATACTAGTGGTGACCTTGAATTTATCCTTGATTTTGAACTCTTGTGTCTTTTGTTCGATGGATCAACACAGGCATCTGAAGACAGAGTAGAGCAACTCCGTATGGGGCATGTAATCTTCTACAGACCAGGTGATGCTCACCATGCATCTCAGCCAATCAAAGACGTTGAAGCATTAGGGTACCATATTGTTGCCACAGATACCCGAATGCTACTGCGCAGTGCCTACTCCTCACCATTCTCTTATATGCTCAAGGTTAGAATGTAGATTGTCTGACCAGAGAACAGTCAGAGTTATTTGTAAACTACTGTTTGTGGTGTGCACATACTTGAATATCTTCATTCATTAATATATTGGTGTAACTTTTCTGCTTTTCACTGATCTCTTCTTTTGTCTCCATGTCCACTAGGAACAAGACATCGAAGTGGAAGCAGTGAATGCTTTCATTATTGTTCAACTTGAAGGGACATCAATCCCAGTTGAGATTTCAGTGGCATGCACGAAGAGTTGAGTAATTTTTTTTTTTTCTTCTCTTCCATCCTTCTAACAACTGCTGCTGCTGCTAATAATAATCAATGTTATTTCCACTCAGCCATCAATTTACCCTAAACAGGATATTCTTTACATTTTAATGACTTTAACCTTTTTAGAGAACCTAAAGCTCATAATGGATGTGCTAAGTAAACACATGAAACACACTAGAACATTTCCAGTACTTCTTTTTATTAGCTTTTAATTTAATGATTTTTAATTAAGCTACATAAATAGCTTTGTTTGCCCTTAATGGCCATTTAATATTCTAAAGTGAAATATCAGTTGCCTGTTTGGTGTTGCATTGAACTAAATGCTTGGAAGACGAATCATGCATAATTAGACTGAAACTGTTCGTTTCAGCAGCATTGATTATTTAACATGGTTAAGATGGTTGAATGAAAAACGTCAGTTGGGGTTGCCATGGTCAAGTAAAACAGGCAGCATTTTACCCTGAGTGGAAATCGTAGAAAGCAATGATTTATAAACTTTAAAACAAGCAGCATTTAAAATGATTTATATTAGTCTTTTAAATATCTGCACAGAGTCTACTTTTCAGACATTCGGTTGGATTTTATTCCATAAATTTGGTGCATAAAAGAAAGTTTTGCCAGTATTTCAATTTTGGCAGTGACAAAAAATGGTTTTGTAATATTTGTAAGTTTATTTGTGACATTGACTGCAAAAAAAAAAAAACTGCACTATGTTTCTCTCTCTAATCTCCAAACACTCCTCTCCCACTCTCCTCAGCTGAGGCTGTGGTGGATGGTCCTCACCTGTTCTGGTCATTCCCTCTGGATATTTCTTCTCTAGTGCATGGCTGGTTCAGAAATGGAGGAATGAGAATGGAAGTAGAGGGAAGAATGCTGAGTGACTGTGAGATGCATGAAAGTGGTTACAAAGCCACCCTGAAAGACCACAGTGTGGAGATCAGGATTCCATGTGAGACAGGTGGAGCACACATTAAGGTAAACATAGATAGCGTTTGATGATAATGTTAACGTTGCTGTAGTGCAATGAGTGTGTCAGAGTCTTTTACAGTGTGAAAATAAAATGAATATCATGGGAGTTATTGGCTCATAAATAATTGTATCATAGGATATAAATGCATGACTCGGTGCTCCTGTATCTGTAGCATTACTACAGACAGTACTTTTGACACGTTTTCCTTAGTAAAAGAACAAAAAATAAAAAGAAAAAAAACATTACGGAAGTCAGTGGGCAAATGCTGAAAATCCTTCTCATTAACTTAATTGTGTCAGTGAGTCAGTGGATATTCTATTCTGAGTACACAGAAACTGTCCATGATAGTCATGTTACAGTTGTGCCAGACAGAGATTATGCTGTATTTCTTTAAATACTCTCATTCTCATCATCAGAGTGGTGTCGTTAAAGGCCAGTATGTTCAGTCTCTGTCAGTGGAGCTGTTTTATATGCATCATTGGGAGGATGCGATCTGGCTTCACACTCAGCATCGCAGCTTTCGACTCCTACGTACTCCATATGTGCCTCATACACCAACCTTCATCAACAGTGAGGATTTTATCAATTAGTACCCCCCAGGATCCTGATTACTGATTTTAAAACTTGATACTTGGGTGCTTGATTCAGCCGTCGTAGGCATTTTAATATTTAATTACTCTCCTAATGTGCTTATTTTCTGTTCTATCCAAAGACACAGATTCTTCAACCAATATGTTCAACATTACCCTGGGTGTGTTCCCTGCTGACGTGTCCCTCCAAAATATCACAGCTGGGGATGAAACTGTGACGTGGACAAAGGCCCAACACCAAGGTCTTAATTTGACCCAAGTTCTCTTCGGCAATGGCAGCCATGCCTACATGCTTCACATCCCATTCTCCAACCCGCTGGTGACCCAAATGGTGGGTATTTTCTTTGGCAGTTACAGCATTTTAGGTTTTGATATGTTTATGGTGTTGGGTTAGACCTTCTGGGCATGATATTCTGCTGCTAGATTAAAATACCTAGTTACAATATGTTTCCACTCAGGTCATCAGTAAAAAATACAGGAGACATATCCTGGCCTTGACCTTTGACTTCATCATCCTACCTGAAGAGGAGCATTACAGCTATAGCACTGATGTAGTGTCTGATCTGAAAGTACTCGGTGAGCTTCTTACACAATTTAAGACTAATGGTTTTTGGAAAAACTGCTTCATGTTCACTGTTTTGGCTTACTGACTTTCTCTTGCAGCGCTTTTATATGTATAAAATGACTGTCATAACTAAAACCATATCTTCTCAAAGTGGTAACTTTATATGAGAAGCAAAAATGATTACATATGATTACAAGGTTCTGAAATGTTATTTACTGTATGTTCTGTTTGTGTTGTGTATCTTACTTTGTTGTCCAATTGTTCTCCTTGTCGCTGCCAGCTGTTCCTGCCAGGCTAGAGGGCAGATGTACAGAGAGAGGGGTTGTGGTGGTCCTGCACTATGGCTCGGAAGATGTGCAGTGGGAGCTGTATGTGGGGCAACGCAGGCTGGACTGGGAGCTTGTACAGCTTGGAGGTTACAAACTAAAGAGTGAAGAAGACCACTTGCGTGTGGAGTTGCCCCTGTATAGCCCTGGAATGACTTATGAGGTGCTGACACTAGCAGTAACGCTGCCAGACCTATGTTCAAACATGTCAACTGTAATGGTGTGGGTTTTTTTTTTTTTTTTTTTTTTTTTAAGTAGATATTTTCTTCAGCTTTGCTGCCATCTTGTGGTTTTGTGCATCATATTTTTAACGTATGCAGCCTGTTCCTATAGCATCAACCACTGATGAGTTTTGCTGAAGAAGTATTTACTGGTACACAGATGATAGAAAGCGGCTAAACATGATTAATCTTCAGCTGTTGGTATGTGTAGGACTTCGGTTTAAAGCACCTGGTGGCTAAGGTAGAGGTCAGTGCTTTGGACGTGGTGACGCTCAAGGTGGAGCACTCCCTGGTCCAGCGCTGTACATTTCCAGTTAGAGATTTATTAGGTAATATGCATGAACACACAAAACACAAATCCATATGCAACCTTTATAGCCCTGTCTTTACTGTGCAAAACTACAGACCACCCTATATGTTATTACATTTCCAGTCTGTCAAAAAGGGCAATTAGCACAGATGAATCACTTTTCGTTATTAGGAAAATGCAGAAAACATATTTGCCTGAAAAGTACCCAGTATCCTCAACAGCTAGAATATATTTTCCTCTTTTTTAACAGCTTATGTCCCCTTCCTTTGTTTTTGTTAGTGTCCATTCTTTTCAAGAGAGATACTGAGAAGTTGGTTATATTTTCTGCTTCTCACAGTCCAGTTAATCCAAGAACATTCAATTTCAAAGAACAAAAATTATGTTGAGGTCTGGGCTCTCCATTATTGTTTTTCTTTTTTCCTTTGTTTCAGTAATGTCTTTTTAACAGCTATAAAGACCTACAGTTGTCTTCTCATAGTGGGAGGATAGACAGACACCTGTGTGTTTTTTAGATCTGAAGAAAGAGTGGATGCACAATACACACAGTTTAAAAGAGGGTTTGTTTTTTTCTGTCTTTTTTTTCGAGTGCATCATTTGAATTTCACAGTTCTCTTATGATGTGTATTGACCTTTGCCTTTTGTGTTCACAGCGTGTCTGCCTGAAGGAAGGATGATTGCAGTTGCAGACACGACTCGCTCCATCCCTCCTACCAGACCCAACAGCACCACTCTGCTGGACCCTTCCTGCACACCTGTGGCCACAGACAACACCAAAGCCATGTTCAACTTCAGTCTGGACTCCTGTGGCACCACTATGACTGTGAGACATGTGCAGATATGATAGAAGAATGCAATGTGATGAGTCGAATGCAAAGCTGGTCAAATTATAGGTTTTTACAAGTGAAAATAAGTAAATCACAAAATTTATAGAAGTTTTGCATGGCCACATTTTTCCCCCAGTATGTTGAATTCAGTGAATTACCTGTAATTGTGCACTAAAATGTGCAAACGTGTCTTCTCTGGAGTCATTAGATTGACTCGATTAAAAGAAACCTAGTGTCTCTTCTTTCTGATTTCCACTCTATCATCACAAATTAGAGGCTCAATTTTGTGTAATTTGCTTATAGTTCAGCTGCTCTGACAATAAGTTGCCACATTTAATCAATGTCATCCAGGTGGAGGGCAATTATCTGCTGTATGAGAATCAGATAAGATACATGCAGAAGTTCCTTCCAGAAGAAGACCCCCTTATACACACTGACTCACCGTACAGGTAATATGCAACTCTAACCAGCACTGTCAACTGATTGAGTAATAAGGCATCCTTTGGAGTCAATTACTATTTGAAATTGTTAGTGTTTACTATTCATTTTACTTATGAAAATATACTGACATTTATGTTAGTACTGGTTGAAATTCTGCTGAATGTTGTTGGTTTTATTTTTGTTGTTTTTTTTTTCCCCTCTTTCCCTCCCTCTTGCCTTCCATTCATGGGTGAAACATTGCAACAGACTGACACTGCAGTGTCGATACCCAGTAAACAACACCAGAACACTAACACTCCATCCCCTTCATAATGCGACAATCCAACATCCATTATTGGCTTGGAAGCAGACATGAAGACCCTACTGGGCCTTGAAGACCATTGTAGTCAGCCTCTCATCAGAGGTACCATTATTCCATTCAGAGTCAGAGTGTAGAATAGTAGTGTGGTGCAGAAGCCAATGATGTTATTAATTAAATTGATAGTTTGCTGTTTGTATGTGATCATGCTTTACTATCCCGATGTTACACAGGTCAGAGAATAGGAGAACATCAAAAGGCCAGGATGGAACGTACAGTTTCATGAGCCTGAAATGTTTCATGATCCAACAAAGAAAGAATCTGCTTCCTACACCGTGTGGAGTTGTGCTACACCAAGAAAATAAGTGCAATCCTGCAATGTATGTGATATTCAGACACCAATAAAATAATCTTGCGTAACTGTTTTCTGTTTACTTGGGGTTTTTTTTTCTCTTTTGTTATGAGGTAATAATGTGCTATAAACAGATGGATGATTAGTCAAGATATAGGCCAACTGTACGCATGTGTTCCATGTGCCTCCCAGCAGAACCACTGAAGAGTAAAAGTAAATCCTCTTATCTTGCACACGACTCCAGTAATGCTTTGGATTATTAAAGGTTTGGAGATTTTGGGGTACCTGAGGTCATAAGACAGGAATGTCCCTTGTGTTTGTTGCTGCATGCAGGTGGAGCCCTACACAACTTCTGTCAGTTAATGTTAGTACCATAATGTACTTCAGTAACCCAAACCAGTGTTTCTCAACCCTGGTCCTGGAGGTACCCTGCCCTGTGCATTTTTGTAGACTCCCTGGTTTAACACTCCCCTTGCAGCTCTGAAAGGGCTTGTTAATGAGCTGGTAAGTTTAATTTGTTGTATTAGGAGCAGGGAAACCACTAAAATGTGCAGGACACGGTGCCCCCAAGATCAGGGTCGAGAAACATCTGAATTTCTGAAAGGTCAAAACAGTTATTTTAGCAAAACACTTCCAAATTGAAGGTGTTGAGCTGTCAATGAGAACTTTCAGTCAATCTTGAATTGTACCTGCTCAATTAGCCAATCACACAGGTGACCCAATCAGTGCAACTCAGCAATGTAATCAGCAAATCAGCTCAGCTGTTGGGGGACCAGCCAGTCACTGTGGAAAAGATTAAGGAAAAAAAAAATTCACACAAAGGACCACATGTTGGTTTACCTAAAGCTAGCTTGGCCAGGATAGTTGTTTTTGTGCTAGTGTAGTATAATGAAACTATAGACACTGCCGATAATCAGTGGCAATGGCTTTTGGTTTTTACTCAGGGTATGTGGGTGTTATTTTCTACTTTTTAAAAACATTTTTGTCAGCAGGTTGTTTATTTCTTGTTTCCCCTCAGATGGCTCCTTCTTTTAACAGTTGCTTGTGCACTGGGTGATCCAAAACTTTTGCCACAGTATGCTCTGGTGCCTGATGGTAAATAGTAAAATGTCTTTGGCCTCAACAAGAATTCAGTTGGCTGTGTGTTAGTCTGTCACAATTAATGCTTATTCCTTCTGTTTGCAGTTGTCTATGAGACTGAATGTCGGGAGAGATATTTCTTTGTCTCAGTCAAGTTGCCTCCTCCTGGCAGTCAGCTTCAGTTTCAAGCAATTGGTAAAATTTGTATGCCTTATGTTGTACTTGTGAACCACTTTATGAACATAAGGAATGTTTTTAGGCATATAAAACTTCAGAGCTGTCAAATTGCTGAGTATTGTACTCCCTAGATGCTGGTGGAGCATATCCTATCACTGCACAATATGGAGAATTTTGTGGATATACAGTTCAGGCTGTTCTTGATCGGGTTGTTCTTAGGGCCTCCTACTTCTCCTGCCACACAGACAATCAGGTATAACGTGCTGAAATATAATTCCAGAAATTACTGAAATATTCTTAAATGCAGACTGAAACTATTTATTTCAGGTTATTTAAAAATTGCTTGTTGCATGTTTGTTTTTTCTCTCCCTTTTTTGAGAATGATGAGACATTTAGCTTCAAGTTTAAGTTGACTGTAGTGGGCCGCAATGGAGGAGAAACATCTGCTATGATCTCAAAGACTTGTTCACTGCATTTACCATGGTCTCCAAGAGAGGTCTTGTGTGAGGAAAACTATATGGAGGTAAATCTGTTGGTATAGCTGTAGTGGTATGATGCATTCTGGCAGCATTTTATTGACTCTGTGTTTCTTGTTCCCTTTAGGTTTCTGTGAGTAGGGCTCTCTCATGTCCATATGCTGGTAATCTTGAAGATGACAGAACAAAAATCCTCTCTGAGGTGAGTGTCAAAATAAAATGTCTGTTTTATGGAACCTAAAAAACATTAAATTTTTGTTTGTTTGTTTTCCCCCTACCTCCTCTCTTCTTCTTTTCTTGTTCTTGCCAGGGATCTGTGGTGTCTGCCTGGCAAGTCATGTTTGAGAAGGAAGGTCAGCATTCTGAGGTCATGTCTGCTGAGAATGCTGCAGCCTTAGGCTATTTTTTAATGTCCACTCCAGGGAGAATTGTCTTCCGCACTGCCTTTGGCCGACCTCATACTACTATCAAAATGGTAGGGCTTTATCGCTCACCAGCCTTGAAGTGCATGACTGTTGTGACTTGTAGTATTGGTTTTGTTTATTTAATGCTTTACTTATGACTTTAAGGCATATCTCTTTGATACCCTGATGTCTGAAATTTGAACCCACTGTTTTCTTCCATAGGCGGGTGGTGTTGCTATACATGAGCTGCACTCTGTGGTGCTCTTCAGACAGAAGTTGACTGTTATGAAAATGGATTTGGATGTTGCCTGTGTTCTTAGTAAGGAACTAATCTATTTTCATGACAGGTTTTATGGTAGCTTTTAACCTGCTTATTTTCCTTTGGCTTTAGGTGAGAGTTCTTCCAGTGGTGCAGGGGTCAATCTGGAGATTACAGGGAAGATCCCTCCATTAATGAAATCTGAGTTTGAGGACAAGCTAACTAGCTCCAGGGTGACCAGCCAACTTCTGGACAAGCAAACCATAAACAGAGGTTATGCTCTGGCAGGCAGTACAGAAACAGTGGGGACAGGTGTACCATATGTTTCAAGTGAGGAATTCAGAAAGGTGAGGCCACCAGCTATTAATTTTAGTATGGTCGTAAAACTAAAAGGGGTTTTTAGCAGACAACCCCTGTGTGCACTGATTTAATCAATGAGAAATCTTAAAGGGCTCTGGGTTTTTTTTTTTTTTTTTTTTTTTTTTTTTTTAATTTAATTGGGGGGGGGTGCGGGTGCGGTGCCAGTTGAATTTGATAACTACTTATTGACTCGTGTTAATAGACGGGTTACTTATGTTGGTTGTTTTTCCAGAATCTTATGAAGAATCAACATTACCACCAGAGCTCTTTCATGGACACAGGTGTTGAAGTCGTGGCCACCCATCCTTTAGCTCTTAACCTGCTAATTGTCAACCGTAAGTGCCTTTTAATGTTTTTGTTCATAGTAACCTGCTGACTTCTCTTTTACAAGTGTGTTGTTTAAGCCTTTACATGTGTAAACAAACTCTCATCTAGGGACTGTCCCTGAGGAACATGCCTTCACTGTCTATCTGGGTAATGTTCCTCTGGATGTGGTACTGGAAGCTGTTGAACTCAATGGTAATTACTTCCATGTGTGGGCAGCAATTCAGAATGGATACATCAGTGAGATTCCATACTCTAATGGTACTCGCGCCTACAGCATTAAGGTCCAATTTGAAGACCCCGTTGTGGAAATGATAGTAAGTCCTTTTGTGTGACGTTAACTGAAGGTTTCAAACTAGGTTGCTCATAAAAATATCTTTGTAACTGAAAGTGTGTCTGTCTTTCTAGTACTTTACTGAGGGAGTATTCCAGTATTCCCTAAGCATCAAGTACATTCTGAAACTCATGCCTCAAGGGAAACCCTTCTACCATTCTGTTTCTGTGGTGAATTATGTTCATGATGTCTGTAAGTATTCGGTATATTGGGCCAAAGCTACAACTTTGCTACAACTGACTTTTTTTTAGGACCTGCCTTCTGTTTTAGTCTTGCAAACTTTGTTAGAATTACAGACTCAACCCCAATATTGGCATTCTTCCCACTAGTTCCTCCTACTTTTAGTGGCAAGTGTGAAGTGAATGGCATCAGCTTTAAGCTGGACCACAACAAGTATGACTACATGTGGAAATTTACCATTGGACCCTACCCTTTGACACAGCAGCTGGCTGACAGTCGAGGCTACGTTTTGACCAATGATAGCCAGAGCTTGATCATGTATGCGCCCCTCTTTACGACTGGGTACCTGTATGAGGTTTGTAACACTTAAATTAACTTGTATGTTGACTGCGCAAGGCCAATTCTGGTGATCCCATACTATGCACACATTGTGTCTTTTCTCACCTCATTAACTTTGGAAACTAGAAAAGGAATGACCAAATTGGACATAAATCTTTGTTTTCTGTTTTTGAAGAATATTACTCTGCAGCAGTTTTTCGGCACGTTTGAAATCTTCACAAGGAATGCCAAGACTCTGGAGGTCATGCAGTCTTCAGCCAAACGCTGCCTGTTCAAAACCACCGAGTTGTTAGGTAATGCCTCACACTATCCATGGTGTAATTGTGTAATGAAGCTTAATTGCAAGTTGTCAATGAACCTTCTGAACTGTTTAAAATTTATAGTGCCTTAAAAAAAAGCACATTACTCAGCAGTTGTGGTGTACAGATTCCAAAGTCGTATGTAGAAACAGTGCTGAGACTTTTCACAATTTGAGCTTTGTCTGTCTAGTATGTTCCACTGAGGGAGTAATGACCGTTGTGAGGGATGTTACCAAAGCTGTCCCAAGAGCAGATCCTGCAAGGACTACTCTACTGGATCAGAATTGTAAACCCAGAGAGTTTGATGAGACCAGAGTCCTCTTTTCCTTTGGTCTTAATACCTGTGGGACCAGGGTCAAGGTTTGTTGTCTCAAATTGCAATTATGGCCTTTGGTCAGTTCCTCATGCTTACACTGCTTCTTTTTTACAGATCAACCAAGAGTTTATCATGTATGAAAATGAGATCCTATTTTACATGTCGTATTCCTCCGAGATCAAGCCAGTAATCACCAGGGATGCCCCCTTCAAGTAAGTGTTTGTA
The DNA here is from genome assembly GCA_034552555.1 of Semaprochilodus insignis. NCBI lineage: Eukaryota > Metazoa > Chordata > Actinopteri > Characiformes > Prochilodontidae > Semaprochilodus > Semaprochilodus insignis. Next base: position 24,692,686 of record CM067498.1, read on the forward strand.
GCATCAATTTGTGTTGCCATAATAAATTGAAGTTAATTTCTTGGACTTAGGAAACATCTCCAAACTATTCCCTCCTACAGGATAACTGTAAGGTGTATCTATTCAGTGCATGGCACCAGCAGGCTATTTATCAAGAGGAAGTTAAAAGCTGAGACTCCTGCAGTGACTGCTCCTGTTGCTCATAAAGCAAAAGCCCCAGTAACAGGTTGAGTAGTCCTGATCATTGATTGTTTGGTCTTGACTGTAAGTAACTGGCTGATTTTTCTTCTGTACTACATCTGACGTCCCTTTTACAGTATCTGCACTGTTGTTGTGAGTGTCTGGTGGGTGCAAAGAGGGGACCAGTTGCATTAGGATGCTTTGTCAGATGGTGCAGTCATGCTAGAGCTTTTGGGGGGACACTCCTCACCCACTAACTCAAAGTCCCCTGATTCTCAGGTGACTAAAACTGTTTAAAAATAAATGTACTAATTAATTTATTTTTAATCTACTGTTCACCATGGAAGTATTGAATAGGATGGCTGCTGCAGAGAACACATGGGGTCTGAGGTCAGCTTTTGAATGCAAAATTAATTTACTTCAGTATACTGCAGGCAGTTTGCTGCACTGAGAAATATATTCAAGCAAGCATTCTTGTACCAAGTAAATCAGGGTTGGATCAGTTATTACCTACAGCCTGCTTAAACTTCACTTTTGTGTTGAGTGTTCATAGAAATACTACCTCGGTCTTCAATTGATGCTAGTCAGAGTGAACCTTGTCTTTAAATTCATCTTTAAGTCTACTGGCTTGACGTTTGCAATATATGCAAATGTTTCTCAGAAGTAGTTTAAGTTATTTATAGCCTGCCTGTATGGGACAGATATAGTCATGTCCCCTCCAACTGAAACAGTGCAACAGAACTCTGGGGGATGTCTGTTCTGCATCTTTTTTAGAAAGCACAGGTATGCCAGTACTGAATTTTATTTATTTATTTTTGTCCATAGTACATACGGGGAAGCCTGAACCCAGCAGGAGACTTTAACACTACAAAGCCCTTTTAAGGCTTAAAAAGTATGAGGGGTGTGTTCCAGGGTGCACACGGTAAATTACCTCAACTCGTCATTGATTTTAAGTTTCCTGTAGAAGTGCTTTGTGTAGTTTAACTAATTTGGGTCTCTCCATTCTTCCAGGAAGACCTGGGACTTAATTGTTTCACTTTGTTTGTTCGAATATAATAAATTTGTTGTTGCTACCTTTTTGCTCTGTGTTTAACCTTTTACTGTCCTTAATACACTGGGTTGCCGAATGGGTAGGACCATATCTACTGCAAGTGTACCACTTCTCTTTTCAACTCATGTTGGACCATTTAAAGACAGATGGCCAATGAAGGAGTAAACACAACAGCTAAAGCTCTTGCCAAGCTACCCGCTCATGTCAAGAATCCACTTTTGACAGCAAACAAAAGAAGTGAGATAAACGGAAGCAAAACAAGCATTAACATGAGTATTGCTTTCTGCTGCTAGTGGAAAAAGTAATGTGATGAAGTTTGATGCTGAAACTGCATTGTTTTATAGACTGGTAAGTGTTGAAAGCAAAGGAGTGTGGAAGATGCTGTGCATTTTTGGTGAGATGTTACGAGTATAAATTCAACAGGTTGCATCATATTACAAATTGCCCATTTTAATGAGATGTGCAATAACAGAAATGGGGAAGAACTTAAAAAAAAAAAAAACATTATTCTTAGATCTGAACAAAAATAGAAATGAAAAATCTTTAATGAACATCTTAAGAATGTTCACCTATTTACAAAACTATGCTGTACAGGTCTGTCTTACTCTGTTCTTGATATGCTTGAAAAAAAGGTTTCTTTCTCAGTTTGAGTCTGTCAGTAATCCAGTCATGTCTGTAAAAGATGACTGTAAAACCCCCACCAGCCCTTTTGTCAGTTATAATAGAGATTGGACTCTAAATTACCATGCAGGGCACCCCAAGCCTGCTGGTGCCCAGTATAAAGTGGCAGTGTTGGGACTTTGGGTGCTGTCTGCGCACTTTGTGTGGGGCCCATACTAGTAACAGCAGTGGTGAAACATGAACCCTGTGTCTTAGAGTTCTGGAGGAATGCTAGCTGGGCCTGAGACTGCACCAGGTTCTGAATCAAACTCTGTGTTAGGAGCTGGGTTTGATGGTTCTGTGTAACAAGTTGGTTGGGATGGCTCAGGTTTCGACTCTGGTTCTGCAGAACCTGGCTCAAGTTGTGATGGTTGTTGGTGTGGATTCTTTCCCTCCAGTCCTCCTGCTGCTGCCGATGGATCTTCATGTGGGCATTTCTGCTTTTGATCTTGTAGAACATTCTAATAAATGAGGAGTGCAGGGGGAGAGATCAGTTTCTCTAGATTTCATCAGTTTCTCTTGTCTATAGAGTTTTCTGGATAGATTCTAGATAGATCAGATTTAGTCTTTTACTAAACTGTGTGTTATGTTATTAAATGCTACCACTGAAGTCCTTTTTATCATGGGTTGCTCTCAGAACAAAATCTTATATCCAAAATGATAACGTTTGCAGGAGATTATTATAAAACATATTACTTTAAATCAAGTCAGTGTAACCAGACTAGTGTTTTGGTTACTTTTTAATTTTGTGCCATTTCTTTAAGGCTATTAACCATGACAATTACACTCAACATAAAGTATTCCTGAGTAGTCACAATGTCCAATAAATAATCTTTTTGTTTTTTGTGCAAACTCTACAGTCCTCTTTATGAATATCAATTTTGTAAATGTTACACTCAACAGTCAAAAAGCTGACTAGCCCACACATCTTTAACAAAACTGGGAGTTCCTCAAGTCTCGCCCTCTGAGGAGTTTGGCGAGTAAAAGCTAACCTAGTATAGATAACTGAGCTAGAAAACAAATTGGTCTGTCTGATGCCGGTTCATTTTTTCATCTAACTGGCCATGCCATTATTCCATGCACTGCTATGTCTATTTAAGCCCAAGTGAACCAAAAGATGTCAATCCAGCTTATGCAATAAATTACTGTAGATTGGTCTGATTCTGATCAGTGAATAGAGCTGGATTAACAGTGTTATGATTAACAGCGTAATTATCCTGTTTTGTTTACTTACGTTGGAAGTTCAGTATCATTCAAACATTTAGCAAATTTTTTACACAATGTTTGCTGGAAATTTAAGCAAGTATCAAATGTCAGGAATATACTTACTTTCCACATTGTTTACATGGGAAGTTTGTAGCCAATGAAGGTGTATGAATTAGCCTTTCCATATTTATAGGGTTCATCATTATCTTGGTCGGTATCACAACCTGTGAATAAAAATATGAAGGTAGCATCATAATTGGCATGTCAATCTCAAGAATATTTATCAATCTGTTTTGATCACATCCCGTAAATTACTATTAAAAGAAATCTTATCTTTTTTATCTTTAAAAATCTAATTTTAATTGATTAAAGTTTTAAAAATTGTGATTAAAACGCTTGAAACTGGTAAGTTTAGACTATTGTACATCTTTTAATATACTCTTGTTTTGCAGTGTACAAAGGACATTTACTTGGTTAGTGGAGGATAAATGTTCAGCATCCATCTGCTGTTCTTTCTCTCTATCCTTCTGCTTCCTCTGTTTCTCTTGTAGACGTTTGGAATGATAGTAGAATTCCACACACTGTGATATCCGCTTTGTCTTCACCTTAAAAACATGTGTACAAACATGCTTTGAATGGTTTTGTCCTATATGTGTTTTAGAGATATTTAATTTTGAAAGTTCTGCTTTCAGAGGTAGTGTGTTTTAGTATTTAAGAAAATTACCATTTTGTGAATGAAGGAAAAATCTTTCCCATACATGGCAAATGCCTTATGAAACAGCTTTTGTTCACTCAAGCGCCAGACGTCACTGCCTGTGAGAGGGGGAGGAGGGTGGTAATTTAATGACATAGCTTACAGTAGTGCACTAATATGGAAAAAGAAAAACTGCAGGTGACCTAAATTTGTTCTGTTTTATTTGTCTATTTAAAAACAAAAAACCTGAAGCAAGGCAGCCAATTGAACTGCTGCGGGTGGAGTTTTAATATGTATGTGATCTGATTTAAAATGAAAAAGAATCTTTCACTTGCTAAAAGACAAGCATGGGTCTCCCTCTAAGGAATCTCAACAGTAAGGGCACATAGTAGTCGTGGCAAGACAGGAGTGATTAAAGTCTTAAGTTGAAAATACTGGCTGTGCTTCATTTGTGTTGCTGCGTAATGGATAAGAGTAGTGAGTCCGAGGTAAGACTGTCATTAGATACCAGCGTAATGGTAGTCTCTAGAAGGTGTAGAGTTGGAGAAAAGCATCATCTCCAAAGCAACCTGTAACAAAAGAAATGTATAATTTGATGACATTTGATGTCATTAAGGGCCCTCAATAACTAAACAGTCTTAAATATATAACTAAGAATAGTTCTGTTCTCACCATTATGTTGCCTTGGCACAAGGAGAGACTATGAAGGGCAAGTTCCAGATTAGCACCACCTCCAGGTAAAGCAGTAGATGTGCTGAGATCTAGTAGATTTTCCACTGAGAAAAAAAACAGCAGGTAATGAGTTAATTTATGAATGTCATGCAGGGGTTGTAGAGTTCTCCAGAAGTATAGGGACAATTAGATTTAACTTGGACCTAATAATCAGATCAGATCTGATTACTGCTGTCCAAATGAAACATTGTACCTCCAAAACGAGAAAGGAAAAAGCATACTTTATTTTTGTCAGTGGAACCTGGTAATTACTGACATTTTTACTCCATGCATGATGAAATTTACAATAGACAACAGGTACTTTCAAATTTCTGTAATTTTTTTTAAAATAAAAATGTATATACAGGGGTTTGTCGCAACATCAGTAATGAGTTTAGCATTTTGTCACTGTATTTTTTTTCTGCTTTTTAGTGAGCATAAAATTATTATAAAGGAACTCCAAAGTTGTAGTTTTTTGCATATACATGGGATACAACAACTACATAGTCTGCAAACTCCTGACATTGCCAAGCTTCTGGCTTTTTGTGTGAAATGGAACATTTTGGAGTACTGTGAGAAAATTACATGGAATATCTTGAATAAAAGAAGAGACTGATAATGTGCCATATGCACGTGAACCTGACTGTGTAAAATATAAATCCACAAAATAGAAAGGCCTGATCACAGCGTACCCTTACAGGATTCACAAGCTTCACTGAGATGTTTGTTGTCTACCAAATTTATAAAAAAGTTTATATTGAGAAAACAGGAAGTATATTTGCTTCACATGTGAAACATGGAGGAAGTTCTGTCATAGTTTGACAGTACATAAGTAACCTCTAAAACTCACACACTTATTTTTGTTGCCATTGTAAATAAAAGTGCTGGCATGTTGATGTTTAACGTGGCCAAGAACCACTCAATTTGACTGGAAAATGAGCATTACACTCAAAAACATGAGATTGTTAATCAGTTTTCTCTTGATGATATTACTTAACAAATGTTTAAAAAGGTCAGCGGCCATGAGTAAGTTCTTTCAATGAACATAAACATCAATGTTCTTTTAATGCCATTACATAATTTACCATTATTTTACATTATTTTAATGTAATTCTTTTTTATTTTTACATTATTTAACATTTTTGTTTTATTTCTCAAAATACTCTTTACATCCCAATAGCAATCAGTAAATCAAATGCTCTGATAACAAAAAGAAAGTTATGTGGAAGCCACAGGACTGTCAAAACCATATCTAATACTGGATGGCTTACCTGCTTGTCTACCCACCAACCTCACAACCAGTGCTGTGTCTAGCCAAAAGCAGTATAAGCAGCCTCTTGGGGCCCCCAGTCACCAGGGGCCCCATATGAATGTGAGACTTTTTTCCCTTTTTTTATTAGGCGATAATATTGTTTGTAGATAAGGAACCGTGAGCCCTAAGGTTAGCTAGCTGCAGGTGTTAACTGGCTAGCCGTGTTTATCTTGTATGTAATCTGTGTGTGGGTTTTTGTGTGTTTGACAGCGTCTGCACTGTAGTTTTGAGCTAGTATGGTTTGATGGTATTTATCTTGTTTGTCTATATTGGCTTTGAACAGGACATTTTACAAATAAGGTTGTGCTAGCTATTTAGCCTATTTGTGCTTATTGGTTATCAGAAAGGTTCATGTACTTAAGCAAAGGCTTTACGAGGCTGTTGCGCTGTGCTCTTCCAAAAAGTCATTTTTCAAAAATGCCAAAAAATGCCACAAATTTCACTTAAGTACTGTTCTTGAATAACTTTTAAAGATATGAAGCTGTGAAGTTTGGCAACTGTATCTTACTCTACAGCAGGGGTTCAACCTTTCCCACCCCAAGGCCCACCTGGTAATAACTACAAAGCATAGCGGCCCACCAGAAAACTAAAATCCGCTTTCAAAAATACAGTTTCTTCTTCTTCTTCAAAAAAAACTTGCTTAAAAGAAAATGAAAATGCATCCAAATTCGAACAACGGAGCTGTGACACAAGAAGCCTCTCCATAAATGCCTAGCCCACAGCTATGTTGTCTGAAACTGAAGATGTTTAATTAGCCTGCTACTGTGACATTTTGATGTGTACATGTGTAGAGTAATACCCATATATTTATATTAGTATCATCAACATAACACTAATATACAAACTATACTAATAAACAAACTACTGCCTCCACCTAAGTACAGGCCCACAGACCACTAGAGGGTGCTTCATGACCCACTGGTGGTCCGTGGCCCACAGGTTGAGGTCCCCTGCTCTATAGAACTCATTCTTTTCACCGGACGCGTTGTCCGGTAAATAAAACATCGTACAGAAGTGTGTACACAAGTACATACAGTTAGCCATCCAGAATGGATCTGACAAAATCCCAAACATTGCAGCCAGCTTAGTATGCACTAAATATCAGATTATCTGTGTACATCTGTAGGCAGAACTTTTGTAGGCAGAAGATTGAGGCCAGATTATCAGTTATGTAATTCAAAAAGTAAATCATGTAGAACCAAATTTCTTATTTCCATATATTATTATAATTACTTAATAATTTTATAAATAAAACAATACATATTTACATTCAGCCTGTATGGGTGGACTAGACAAATAGTCATAATGCCAAACCAGTAAAACACACATGCCTACAAACACCTTAGATGTTATCTTCAATTCAAGCCAAGTACAGAACAAAATACAAATATTTCACTATCCCCTTGGAGGGCATGTTAAAGCTTACTTTTATGGTTTTCTTACCGCGCTCTTGTAGAACATCACTCTCTTCTAACTCCGCCCATGGTTTCCATAGTAACTCCTCCTGCAGTGGTTCCTCTGGCCACTGCTCAAGCTCCTCCCTCTCCAGCAGATCTGGCAAGTCAGCTTGAAATTCTGGGCCTATGTTCACGCACCTTGTTTTGTGTTTAAGGGAAAGTGAGAGCTTTATCAAAGCTGCGGTATCTTTGTCTTGCATTTTTGTTTAATCTTTTTAATTTGGTCAATCTTTTCTACAGTAAGGAGCAAAAAAAAAAAAGGTGTGTGTGTGTGTGTGTGTATATATATATATATATATATATATATATATATATATATATGCGCTGTAGTCCCCTTTAGTTTCCTCTTTTCTCTTATGACAAATGTAGTCAATCAACCAAAACATTTGGTGTCTGAACCTTTCCAGCATTCTGCAAACCCCATGCATAAATGCATTGCACATGCTATACTTTTAGTCCACCAAGAATATTTGGGTTAAATTATAAATAAATATGTTTTTTGCCAGACTATTGCTTTAACTGTCTAAAATAATAGACACTTTCTTACCTTTGTCGATTGTTGTGTGCTGTTTCCTCAGACCACAATCCTCTGTTGTCTAGCGGAGGCAAAAGGTTGCAGAAGAGGCCTGTTCCACTCCGGTTGGGATTAAGCATTGGAGGGGGAGTATAATGGACAGTTGCATGCCAGTAATCGTCCCCCAGTGCTCCTGACTGGAGGACACTGTGGAAAGGAACTCCAGTGTAGATAGCAGAGGAAGTGTTCTGGTAACGTAAAGACAAAGTCCAACATCATTCACTGACTCTTCAGATTCTTCTATAGATACTTATGACCAGTTCTTCACTATTGTATAGAATTCACTCAAAGTTAGGGACAGGTTTGTATCATCTTACAGAAATGAAAGTGTTCAGATGGGATTCTGTAAAGTGAAATCTGCCCTGGTAGCTTGTGCCCTTATACCTGTGAGCTGGACAAACACAAAAAATGCTTTCGCTGGAGTACAGAACTGGGCTTTGTATCCTCGTCCACCCTCAGGCCTTCTATCTGGGTCTGTGGCTGATGGAGTTGGGTACAAAAAGGTTGAGATGACTGAACCGTCTGTAAGCAAAGAAAAACGTTTTACATTTTTTTTTTAAATATTATTTTCATCTTTATGATTCCTTAATGTGAGCTATTGGACAAACATGATTGGCTAGCATTGCTATGAAAGGTTGAGAAGAAACAAGCCCATTTTTCCCACCTATAGTAGCATACAGAATGATAGAGAGTGGGAAGGGCAGCAGGATCAGTTATACTATCTTGGCCTCCCAGCCATTTTTGGATGTGGCATTGTTGGGATATGAACCTCCTGACGACAGGACGAAACCTTGGATGCTTTAGTTACAATAATCAAACACGGGCATATTAAAGGTCCAGGTGTCTTCAAGACACATTCTGGTCTGATCACCTCAAACTCTTATTAGAGGTGGTCAAGATGCATATGGCCATATAACATTTGCAGCTAAAACATCCAAAGTACAGCAACAAAAGACTACCTAATAAACATGCCAGCAATAAGAGCAGCTGTTTTTCTTGTTTAACTGTAAGCTCCATTGGCAATCCATGTTTGTACCAGCTCATACATGCACAGGGACTTGTGGCACATTTTTGTGTGACAACGCAGTGAGATTATTATTTCTGCATGATGTCACCAACAATCACAAGACATTTTAGAGGGAAGAAAAGGCACTACATTGTAAAAGAGAAGATAATGGGAAAACAAGTATTTTTGTCTTCTAAATAGCATCGTGTGCTAGCATGACACAGAGTTATGGAATAACTGACGTTTTGGGGGAAGTACATGCCTGAAACCCCTGCTCTTTCCGATGTAGCACCCAATATATTCATATCCTTTTCGTCCGTTTCCAGTGACAAACTTCTCACAAGTCCCACCACCACCACCTCATCTCCTCCCTGTTCATCTGTCCTGTGACAATCCTACCATGGTTTCAAGGAGGATCCAATCGTCTAGCTACACGCAGCCCAGAACTCCAGCCCACACCCCCCTCAACCAATCTTTCCTCATACCAGCACCACTGAAGGCACAGCAAATAAGCTTAATATGATCCGGTTCCAAAAAATTAGGTTAAAAAATATGTAGGGTGTATGTATCTATAGGGTGATAGAGTTAACCTTCCCAGAGTACTCACCTGAGACCATGTCATGTGATCTTCAGAGGTTATAGGGTCATGCTCCACAAGCTTTGGAATAGACTGTGGTTGTGGATGCTGGCCCAGAGGTGAACATGGAGATGTCTCAAGAGAACAGTCTGATAGGGGAAAACATTTTTCGTTGAGATTTCAACAAGAGCTGATTTCAAAGGAATGCGATTGTATCAAGAACTCTCAAAAATGACTTGGACAAACGGCAATGGAGAAACCTTAATTGCCTTGACAAGTAATTTAGTTACCTGCGTCTCTGTGTGTGGTACCCAGCTGTCTTAGATGAAGGCCCACCCCTTCGGGATAGATTGAGGATGGGCTTGAATCCGGAGCAAGGTGCTGGGTTATATCTCCACTTGCACCAACATCAGTGGAAAGTGAGAGCCAGTGGGCAGGAGAGAAAGTCCCTGGCAGAGTGGAACTGGTACAAGGAAGAGGTGGAAAGAACCGTGAAGAACCTTCGGAAGGTGACTGCAACTGTGTCTGGTTCAGCGTTTGTGCCATAATAGGATGAGGGGCCCGTTTGGGAGGTGAGAGAGAGGGGGGAGGTAGAGGTGTAGGAGGAGGACTGAGAACCAGAGGGAAGGAAAGAGAGGGGAGTGGAGGAGGTGGAGAGTTGTTGGGAGCAACGTTGTATCCTCCCTGTTCACCATTGCTGCTGGTAATCCTACAAATGCTTCGGCTATAAAATGCCTCGGAAAAGGAGTCGAGTTTCTGATGGCTGCCTCCTGTGGCACCATAATCCTCCATTGCATCCTGTTGCTGGGAATTAGAATTCCATTCCTCTTCGTATGCTCCAATGTGGCCTTTGGTTCTGTTCAGTGCAAGAGGCTGAGATGACACTGAAGACTCCATATCCCAGTACGCCGAGCTGATCTGCTCGTCGACTCTGTTCATGCTGGTTCCAGCAGTTGCACAGTTGTTGACAGGCTCACACAAGAGGTTACTGCTGTCCCCATACTGGCTTAGTCTGCCTATAGAAGTGTTCTGAAAAAGGCTGTGGCTGGACCTGTGACCTTGGGTCTGAAAGCGGTACGTGGTAGGGAAGGCTAAAGGCTCAGAAGGATGGATGGAAGTATGGTCAGCCATGATCTGTGGGCAAGTTTGTGGAGTGGAGAGATCGTCAGAGGCAGCTTAAAAGCCCTGTTCCTGGCAAGCTGGAGTATTTACAGGACAGTCATCTTAGAAGCTGAGAAGAATGTAGAGACACATAGAGTTGCATGTTCATGTTCAATTCTACATCAATGCTCAAACCAAGGAGAGAGTTTCAGGACTCAAACCTTTTACCTCAAATATTTCAGTCTCTCCAATGCCTTTCCCACCTCCTCAGCTATCGAATCAGACCAACCAGCCCCTAAAGTCAAACGGAAAAGAAGAAAAAACTGAGAGTGTGACAAAAAGGAAGAGAAATATGGTGCTGGAGTGCTGCCGTAGTTAAATAGCTCCAACCACTTTGACATCAGTAGGTACTTTCGATTTGTTCGAGTGGCAGTTCATCTTCACAGTTCCCTTTGTAGCACTTTGTCAGGGTTGTCCAATATAGCCTGTGTTGTTTAGCTTAGGTTTTGGATGTTGCTTCACTTACCTGTTTTTCTCTCATGCTTCTTGCTTTTTCTTCAGTGTCGCGTCAGTTTTTTTTTTTCTTGCTAGCTACATTAGGCAACCTGCTTAGGTGTTGTGTTCGTTTAATCTCTTCTACTGAAAGTGCGAGACCTTAGCACGTGCATTCTCTTTCTTTCTGTACTCTCTCCCTGCCTCCCCCCATGTGTGTTACATAGACGCAAACATTTCAGATAAACATGTTAAAGCACACCCACACTCAAACAGACAGGAACACACATGTGAACACGCAAGCAGGTGCCGCCGATCAAAAGGTAACTCACAGAGACAACCCCACCCCTAAAACCCCAATAAGAAACCCACATCCTGGGGAAAGAGTCACGGATCTCCCTCTGTCTCTGGTTCTCGTCCCATCCCTCGTTCGTTCTCTCCCGCTCAATCTATTTTTAGCCGTCTCCCAGCGTTGCTAGTAACGCAGTAAATACTGGCAATACTTACGGCAGCGTCGAACGTTCAGTATCATGTAATGCAATCCAATCATGTCTTGGTGGTTGACAAGGGCATGAGTGAACAGAAAGCGTACTACATCCAGATAGTCTTTTTTTTTTCGTGAGGTCTTGGACGACGACCGAAATGACTTTCCGTTGGCAGTGCGGCCTACTGAGGATTAAAAATCCTTTTAAGTTGCTGTCGAATCGCTCGCCATCTGAGTTTTATCTACAAGTAACCGCAAAACTGATCTCAGATCAGAGTAACAGCACAGCCTCTGCCCAAACCATTGTTCACATGGTTGAGAGTGTTATCTTGAGCATCTCGTGTGGTGAGTGACTCACTGCATCTTAGGTTTGAGAAGCGTATGAGTCGACATGTAGGCCTCATCAGGTAGAGCGTGGGTGTGTGTGTGAGTGTGTATACGATATGCGAGTGGCAAAGCTTCCTGTCAACACTCTCTGCGTGTGTGTGTCGGACAGAGTGTTTGCTTTTTAGTGCGTTCGAGTGTCTGCTTGAGGTTGTGTGTATTTGTGTGTGGGGGTGAAAGAAGAGTTGTGTTAAAGCCAGAGAGGATCTGTGGTGTTTTGAAGTCACGTGACAGGAAGTTGACCATGAAACAACAACAGCAGCTCAGGAAGTGGACAAGGGAAACCTCCGTACATCCCGCCTCCGCTCGTTTGCTCTCTCTTATATACGTGCACCTCTCTCATACCCGCAAATCCACAACATAAGTATAGTTTCCATACACCGTTTCGCACTTCACACCTTTTGCACTCTACCCATCTTTCCACCTACACACAGTGGCTCCCCTATGTAACTCCCTTCTTCATATTCGTTCTCCTTCTCCTCCTCCCTCTCCGGATGCCTCTTTGGTGTCCTTCTCTACAGCAATATGCCTTTTCTTATTTTAAACTCGCACCACTGTCAGTTGTGATACCTACTAAAGATTTGTCGATTGAATGTAAAAAAGTGAGCAAAAGCTTTTTGAGTTAATTGAACTTCTAATAGTAAGCTAACCAAACAGTTATCTGCACCTTATGTTCTGGTCATTTATGCCATAATGTCTAATTAACTCAAAATTTTAAGGCAGCGCAGTTTCTTACTTACACGCTTCTAGACTAGAGTCTCTCTATTCAGTTCAATTCAACTTATAATCATTATACCAATACAGGGTTGTACAGTATATAGGAACAGTCAGGTTACTTCTCCAGTGCAGTAATTAAAATATACATAAATAGTACAGTGCAAAGACAAATAGACAAATAAGCAAGCAATAAGGCCAATATGTTTTTAGAAAGAACTCAAACTTAACCCAGTTCCTGACTCTAATATGCTTTTAGTATGCATTCACTCCCAGGGCCCAGAACCTCCAAATTGCCAAAGAATAAACAGTGACCCTGTTCATTGATAATTGATATAAGGGGTATAGAATTGATATCAGGGGTATAGAATGAAGAGCTGCAGAGAAAGCTGTTGTTGCAACTTACACATTGGCTAAAATGAGTATATCATTACCAACCATTCTAAGGAATAAAATGTCTTCTTAAAACCCACTTATGTACTTTTTAAAGAGATAAAGAGATTCTAACATATACCGAGATTTTCTTATGTGGGATTTGCTCTTAGGCAAGAATAGAATCTACAAACACTCGAGCACATGGGTGCAAACAATTTTGCGGTTTAGGAACACATCATGAATCTGATGTAGATGTTTTCTTAAGACCTTTCTTAATAATTTAGGACAATATTGGTGAATGAGGCCCAATCTCATTGTTTTTTTCCAAACCGTTTGAGCATAACAGCTGCTCGACAAACGGTCATCCTTTGCTGGATGTAAAGAAGCATACCTCATCTTCATGCTAGGACAAATGTATTCAAATCTACACTTTGCATACAAATCTACTCTTGGACCAGGTCATCACTGGTGGACAGTAACAAAGTGCATGTAATTCAAGTATCTGTCCTTGTACTTTATTACTTTATTTTAGAGACCTTTTACATTCACTCCAGTAAAATATGTCACTGTTTTCTGTGGAACGTGTCAATGTTTGTTACTCCAAAGCAGAAGAAAATTAGATGGTCTAAAATATGTACTTTCACATTGAAATAAACCCTCCATTATGCGGCATCTGATTCGATTCACCTGGTGCACATTTACGTCTACCTAAGTCATTTTTTAATTGAACCAAAATGTTTTAGTGTGTGCGGTGCTTTAGGTTGCTCTACCCACCTCTGTTCACCACACACAGCTGGTTCCCAGCAACACAAGTCAAACAGAGCACACTGGAAAACAAGCACACACGCCAGATCGTCACAGGCAAAACTCGCATGTTCACCATTTCTTTGTGTGGTTATCCTAACGCTGCTGTTAGATTCGACTTGCTTTGAACAGAGGTGTGTAGAGTAACCTAACCCCTCATACAAGTATTGTTACCTCAAGTAGAAGTGAATATAGCTTACCAAAAAGGTCTAAGGTTTACGTAAAGAAGTATCAGGCAAAGAAATGACTCAGTTATTAAATTTCCTTTGGAACTGCAGTAGAGATTCTGTCTACATCCAGTATCTACCAGCATAGAAGTTAATTAGACTAGAACAGAGACGAGATTCTTTACCTCTAAAACAAAATGCTGAAGCTCAAATATGAAAGCAGTAACAAAGCGGTCAGTGTGCTTAACCAGCCGAAGATTAATGGAAGATTAATTAAAAGTATAATAGTTTGAAATGTTTTACTTAAGTACAGTACCATGGGAAAATTTTGGCTGGTCAGACACTCGATTATTATTATTTACGTTAAACGCAACCTAACTTGCCCATGTTTTTCGGCTGTTTGATGCCGTCAGTACTGAGTGGAACAATATTGACTCTTCTTTCTGTACAAGACTATCTGCAAGTTTAACCCACAAAGCTTCCCTACTTAAAGCAATTACAGAGAAAAGCCTCCCATACTAAGTCATTATATCTGTTTGCTGAATGATTTGATGTTAAGACCATTAAACTTAATGTTTTGCCACTTTGGGCTTTGTCCATTTTTTTATTGTTTATAATTTTTTTTGTTTCTTTGTTTTTCTTGTCCAAGTCTGTAAATGGAACTGCGTGAATGTGATAGATACCATCCCATTTGGTGGTAAACTAGACTATAGGCCTTTGGGCCTTTTGCCACCATACAAAAGCCAATACTTTTGAATTATTTTTGAATTATTTAAAATGCAACTGATTACTAACAATTTTGGCAAAAAAGTCTGCCAATTTATTTTTTGAAAATGGCTTGATAGAAATCATCACTTTAAATAATGTGGCATAATGACCACAATAACTCACAGTGCTATTATTTTTCATACTGGAGTTTACTTAAAAACAAGTGGTTTTGTACTTCTCAAGTAGAAGTATAAATAGAGAGCATGTCATTTGGCTCAAATGACATTTTACTTTTATGTAAATACAGAATTTATTTACTTTGCCCACTGATGCAGGTAAACAGAGCCTAGACACCTTGAGTCTACAGTACTAAGGATCTATACTCCCATGCATAAAGAATGGGCCAAGCCCATTTTTCTGCCCGAGAGTGTATATGGGCCTTGAAGACTGTGATTTGAACGCCTCTCTACTATACTAACTTCAGTCTATTCACACACATTGAGATATGCAGATGTAGTTGGCCCACACATATTGTGGGTTCAATTCAATAGAATGATGTGGGTGAATGCTAATAATGAGGTCTGTACAGTGTGAATGTACCTGTAACAATCACCTCCATTAACCTCAGCATTATCATAATGTGGGCGAAAGACTGAAGGTGTAAGACGGTGCAGCCTACACAGTCAGGCAAGGAAAAGTACATTATCTAAAAAGCTGCAGCAAATTTGTTCATGTCTAAATACATGTTGCCAATACAGATGTTCTGATGATTTCTGCAGATTTTCTGCAGTTCTCAGACAAATGCTAGACGCAACAGTGTTTCACAATTATGCTCAGACGCATCAATTGTGAAAGATTCTTTTGCTCAGGCCTAACTATGTAGAGTTGCAAAACACAAATCAAAAGTCTCATAACTCAAGCTTGTAGCGGAGACCAGCAGATAAGGGGCTGAAAACAGAGGATGAAAAAGAAGGGAAGATTGTGGAGGCTTTTAGTCTAGTTTTCTGTCAGATGTGTGAAAGAGTGAACAGAGGAGGGGGAAAATAACAGAGTGATTTGGACTTTTTTTCTCTCCATTTCCATCACTCTCTAACTCTCCAACAAGTCTATCAGTCTTCTGCTTCTTTGTAAATGTAAAAAGGTCAAGCGTGACAGAGTTAAACAGAAAAGAGAGAAGATAACAGGATGGGAAGGCAGATCGAACGAACATTCTTTGCATAATGACTAAAGAAGTCAGTCAGTGCAAGTCCATATGGCAGCATAGACTCTATCACTGCCATCCAGATAACGTCATGAGATTAACATTTCCTGTGTGTTAAGGTCGATATTTCCTAAATAGCAAATTGCAGTTTTCTGTGAGAATGTGTGGTACCAATTTTCATCCACAAGAGCAATCCACTGAAAGATTCTTTAGCTAGCCAAAAGTGGTTCTTGTGTTATGTGGTGTCACTCCAATGAACTTTTTTGCGCAGGTTCTGTACACGCAAGGCTTCTATATGGTATCAAAAAAAAGTTCTATGATTTAACAATAGCAGAAAGCTTTTTGGTGCTATATAGCTGTGTTAATAAACACTTTGCTGCTGTTGGAACAAAAGTCTTAGTACGTTGTATTGTACTTTATTTTTAATAAAAACGTTCCAAAATTACTTTAAACAGAAATTGTAGTTTCTTTAACCTCCATTTAAAATTAACAATGTTAAGTTACAATTTTGGAGATTTTTGGAGTTTTATCCCATGGATATACAACCATATTCAATCATATACAATCATATAGAAGAACCATTTATGGAACTGTTTCTTTGAGTTGTATATAAATCCCTTCGCTAACTCTTCAAAAAGTGTCATAAATAAAATGTATACTGACATGATATAAATTAGTTGGCCCCAATATATACATATATATATATATACACACACACACACACACACACACATATATATACACACGCACGCACACGCACACACACACACACACACACACACACACACACACACACACACATATATATACTTAAACAGTTATATATATAATTTTTTTCCCCAAATGTATAGAATGTAACATGATGTGAAATATGATCCTTGTTTCTTTACCCAACTGGTTTCATAAGTATGAACGGTACTGGCACTATTTATAATCCGTCACTGTGTAATCAATTGGAATTTAAGAGTTCAGGTCCTCTGTGATGTTTTAATCTTTTGAATTTCAAACTAAAAATTAGACAACACATTAATTACTCTCAATAAAAAGAGACATCTTATGTTTACGTGATGTCTCTTCTCCAGAATGTGAATCTGGTTTTCTCAAAATAATCAAGCAGAGAGCACAGACCACTGAAGAGGTCCTGACTGCTGCTGAACAGATAAAATAAAGGATTTTTTTATATATAGTTTATATTCTACTTTCTTACGCAGAATCTTATAAAGTTACGGACTTCCAGACCTTCAAATGGGAAAATTTAGGAAATTCAGTTCTTGTGTTTAACACGATACACATTACTTATCTGTGAGACTGTACATGTGCATAATGATCATAAATCTTGTGATGTCACACTCTACAGGGAAAAAAATAAATCCAGTAATTACTCCAATAAATGCTTGACTAATAGCGAGTAAACATTAACGTCCAAAAACAATAACACAAGCTTTCCGCCCGCACGCTGACATACAAAACATTCCTTCTGTTGTTACTGTAATAAGGCATAATTTCCCCATCAAGCTCTTAAAAGTACACAATATAGATAGTAAGATCGTGATCACCAATCCTAAATATCATCTTCACAGAGAGTGAATTCAAATGACTTGTTTTTTGTCATGATAAAAGTCTTTTATGACAGTGTATATATATTTAGTGATTACCCTGATGGAACACATTCAAGTGTAAATATCACATTTATATGTCTAAATATTATATTTGTGTGATTCATGTTGTCTCCTCACAGGCCGTTCTGAGATATCTGGGAAGACGAGAGCAAATTCAGTCCGATAGAGTGCTTGTGTGAAACTGTATTTTGGGCTGATTTTGTATGTATGATGCTGCAACTCGGATAACTGTACAGATGCAAAACAGTTCAGCCAATTTACCACTAATAACCCCAGAGCAGCAGCAAAGTGGTTGTTTTGGCAATGAGCAAAAAAAAAAAAGACATAATTGTATTTTTGTTCATGAGGATCAATGTTCATACAAGAATTTAGCTTGATCATCTGTGCTTTCAAAGCTGCAAATTAAATGCCAACCGAAACCAGAAACGGTTATTTAATGTGGCCTGTAAACATGTGAAGTGCATCTTCAATAGACTTGAGCCAGTGGCAGCTCTCCTGCTGAAATGAGATCTCTGCTCTTTTCTCAGCCTTGTAATTAAAGCAGAGCACCGTTGCATGGCAGAAACAGTTCAGGAAATTTGTCTTCATCCAACATGAGAATGTGCGCTCAGAATTTTTTAATGCATTTGTTTAGTAGGAAAAAAAATACACATACAATACTTACTCAGTAAGGGGGGCGGCTAAATATCCAGAGGAACTTCTGGTGCAACCTGGAAGTGACTGTAGTCAAAACAATGGGAAAAGCATGTAAGCTTCTTGTTAACTGAACCTGAAATAATTACAATTTAAACAAATTCTCCCTCGATCATCGACAGACTGGTAGGCATAGAAGACTGCACACATTTAGACCGCCAGTAAGCAAACACTGTATTTGTTTCAATCCTAATTCTCACCAAAGCACAAGTCAGGCCTCAGAGTCAGCCAAAGAAAGTCCCCAGAACTCTACTTACAATGCCTGAATTTTAGAGAACTACACTAAAGGACAAACTCTGTGAACACCATCAAGAAGAACCACACTTTTAGGTTCCAGCACAGAGCATATAAATGCTGACAACATCTGGAAGATGACTTCAGTGTAGAGTCTGCACATACTCATTTACTGCTTTTGCTTACACATATAAAAATGTGTATTTCAGCACGTCCCAGGATGTACCAAAAAATCCAGTTTCAGAAGTTTTCAGACAAGGTTCTTTTAGCGTCTGTAACATCTCACTCAGCGCACTATTAAACCCATCGGTATATAATGCTACAGCAGCTGATAGTGTTAAATAGATGCCAGCACATTTATTCACCACCTTTTGCCAAATGTAGCTAAAAAGAACAAAACCTTGTTCATCTCCAAAATGGCAACTTCACAGAAATTAATGTAATGAAATCGTCTATTCATCATGAATTGTCACACAGTCTCAAGAGTGGCTGCTATAGTTCTCAAATGATGTAGAGACATAAAACAAATGGAGGAAAGAAATATCGATAGATTTTGATACGCCAGCGGTAATGTACAAGCACATTTTCAAGGTGCTGAGCAAATCCACATCAGAAGATGATGGAAATTACAAAAGTTAGAACAGATACCTAATCAAAGCTGATCCTGGGTGCATATGTTGCAGCAGTAGGTCGATTGTGTTCACACTGACAAGGCAAAAGCTTATACAGGCATATTTAGTTGCTTCAAGAAAACAGGCCTTTCTAGACTGCAACATTCAGATATGTGAACTGCTGAGTCTAAAAAGTGTCTCTAGGTAAGGACTGCTCTAGTTTAGTCTACCGTTCTGACAAGTTTCAGTAGTTATCTCATAGTGTTTGGAACTTTAAAGTATACTAGTAGAGCTATGACAGCGGTGTCTTGTGTGGCCTGGCCTTGCATGCGTACAGTGCTCACCAGGAGTACGGATACATACATATACATACACTGCATGCCGTTTCAGAATAGGTTTAGAATGGTAGGGCTTACCTGTCAATATAAAGGTTCAGTCTGGGTCTCAAATCTCAAACCGGGTCTCAGATCCGAGTGTTGTCACACAGGACATGAGATGCATGTTTGTGTGTATGTGTGTGTGTGTGTGTGTACACATATGAGTAGAGAGCGACAGAGTGCGAGAGAGAGAGAGAGAGAGAGAGAGAGAGAGACTGTGGAGGCGTTGGTAATGGTTAGCTCTTTGGTACGGCAGTCTTTCTTGGTTCTTCTGATCTCTTGAAGACTTCGTCACTGGGATCCTGGAAACAAAAAAAAAAAAAAAACACCACAGAGAATAAAAAAACACGTATCGCTCCGAACCAGCCTAGGCAGCTCTCAGTTTGACAAAGCACTCGTCCTTACCCTTCTGTCTTTTTCCCTCTCCTACATTTGTGCTTTGTGGCTTATGTTATTTGAATTTCTGCCATTGTTATTTGTACCAGGTTGTATACTTGCATCTAATTCTTCCCAGACTGTACCTATATCTGTTGAATTTAGCTGTTATTCTATATTGATATTGAACATGGCAGTCCCTTTGCAGTCTCACACATTAGTTTTTTTTTTTTACCTAGAAGACTCATATAACTGTCTTCATACTTTGGTTATAGTTCTATGACCCAATTTCCTGTAGATGTTAAAATATAAAACCAGCAGAGGCGTATAGTTTTCACTGTGACTGTAGCACAGGTGGAGGTGATAACAGTGATACCGGGAGGTGAGACGGCTGCAGAAGATGAGAATGCAGTTCAGTGAGTTAGTAGAGACTGAAAATACTGCAATTTAGACCCGAATGTGAGCAAACTATTACATTTTCCCTGATGATATATAGTCTGATCATAATGATGAAGATAAAGCTGGTGATAACAAAGGTTAGCTGGAGTGTTGTGAATGTCAGTGGGCTGACCCAGTAAAACTGAGAGTCGGGCATGACTGTGCATCGCTCCGAGAGCAGTTTCACATTGTCAGGGCAAGAGGGGGCGTAAGAGAGAGAGAGAGAAGGTTGAGCTTTATGCCAAAAGCTGCAGCCAACTAGATTTAATTTCTCAAATATTGTGAACACTGTATACAGTTAAATAGGCAGTCCCTTCCCTTAAAGGTGTTCTCTGAATACATAGCATGTTTTCCACACGTTTCACGAAACTGTCAAATATGCGTATAAAAACCTTTAATCTTAGGAAAAAAAGATTCGACTGTTAGATTAGTCTCTGGGTAAAGGGCCTCTTCTCAAACTCACACACACAAAAAAACCCTATTCACTGCCGTCAAAAGCAGACCCAAGTCAAAGTGAAACACCCATCCCCACTGAAAACACACACATATACACACACACACACACACACCTTGACATGTTATACACACAGTTCCGTAACCACACATTGTCATAACAAGAGAGCAACGTCGCTTTTTACCAGAAACTCGTCGCACTCGCTGGTGTGCTTTCAAATATCACCATGCCCCACCGAGACTTGGAACATACATCACACACACACGCGCACACATACAGCTAGTGTACTGTGGCTGATGTACAGTAAATGTTCCAACATCAGTCCTTGTCATCTGTATCTCAGATTTCTCAAATGAACATAATGATTATTGTGGTTCACCTTATCAAAGCCAAAAAGATGCAACTGTAAAGCAAGAAGCTAATATGTCCTCTACAGAGAGCATTCTTCTGGAAATGTTTATGCAGAATTACTGTATATTTGCTAAATTGAACATTTTGTGAATGTCAATTTGAACAAAATGTGGCATGTGCTAAAGTGATCATATTTTATTACATTTTATATTTTATTTTTCCAAACATATTAACACAAAAGTATGCAGAAATAAATACATTATATATATATATATATATATNGAGACTTGGAACATACATCACACACACACGCGCACACATACAGCTAGTGTACTGTGGCTGATGTACAGTAAATGTTCCAACATCAGTCCTTGTCATCTGTATCTCAGATTTCTCAAATGAACATAATGATTATTGTGGTTCACCTTATCAAAGCCAAAAAGATGCAACTGTAAAGCAAGAAGCTAATATGTCCTCTACAGAGAGCATTCTTCTGGAAATGTTTATGCAGAATTACTGTATATTTGCTAAATTGAACATTTTGTGAATGTCAATTTGAACAAAATGTGGCATGTGCTAAAGTGATCATATTTTATTACATTTTATATTTAATTTTTCCAAACATATTAACACAAAGTATGCAGAAATAAATACATTATATATATATATATATATATAAAATACATAATAGATAGATAGATAGATAGATAGATAGATAGATAGATAGATATAAACTCTTTGTATTCCAAAAATGGTAATTATACCATTAAGCAAAGTTCAAAGTTGAACACGAACAATTCCAAGTCATCTTGCACCATTTCTACTGGCCTATTGGTTGTACTCATTCATGGCTCATTTATGAAATTTTAACACAATGTAAAAAGAGCAACTGCCATTTTCAGATCGTTATCTTTTGCATAATATAAATGAATATTGTCCTTTTTAATAACATTTGCAAAATGCATTAATTATGAATAAAAGATAATATATACAGACATTAATCAAACTACATGGACAATGGTCATAGCTCAAGGAGGTATCTATATCTAAGAATCCCTTCATTTCTGTAATGTCACAGCTTTATCATTTACACCAAAATTTAAATAAATATGTAAACAGATATTTAGATGCAACATAAAATTATAAATATGTTAAGCTGTTCCTAAGAACCTACTGTAATCGCTCAAATAGTCAAAAGTCCTGTATATGACACGGTGGACACACAACGCTGTGAACAGAACAGCAAACTACTGTTTGAATTACTAAAATCTGACATACAAAGCTCATAGCTGCAACCAGGCAGATTCAGATCTTACATAGTTTGCATTTAAGGAGAAGCTGGTTTGCTCCTAAGACACTTTTACTCCAAAACACTTCATATGTTTTCATGCCATGCTGAGTTACAAAAAAGGAGGAATTTTGAAAGATCTGGCACCCAATATAAAGTTAAAGATAACTGTTAAGAAGTAAATTAGGCAAAATCATATATACAAATGCCTTCATATTTTACTGTTTTGTCTCATATAGATCGAGCCTAATTCAGGAAAAAATGGGGACCTTAATCTGTTTATTGAAATTAACCAGTTTTACCAGTTTTTATCATTATACACATTTCCTCCAAATTTGCTGATCTTACCTTTACTTGTCCAGATTTGGAATTGGAATTGTGGAATTATGTGTATTACACTCGATGTCTCTAAGGGCCTGCAGTGCTCTTGAAAGATAAATTTGGAATAAAAGTCTGTGGCCTTTTCACCACAACTTGATTTAACACTTATTTGAATATGTCTGAATGTGTTTTCTGAAAAATTGTGAACCACAGACTTTTTCCTTTTTACCAGGGGAGGAAGTGCAAACAAATATGCTTCACAGATGCGAGTTTACGCACACGCGCGCCATAAATGTATGAGGGTGTTTAGACACACACAAACACACACGCCATAAGGGAGTTCAAAGCTAAGGGATCTAAAAAAGCAGAAAATAGAAGAGAAACAGAAAGAGATAAGGTGGGCAGATAGGAACGGCACCTTAAGAGAAGTCTTAGTCTCTTTGTAACATCTCGACTGTTTGAGTTCAGTAAATCAAGAACTGCTGGATTATGATAACAGTGGCATATAAAGAGTTTTTTTTTTTTTTTTTAACTTACATTTGCTTTAATTCTAACTGAATGTAACTGAATGTCTAAATAACCTTCCCCATACAAAGATAATATCAAGTCTGCTTACCCATATAAAAAAGCATTAATTATTCATTGTGAACTCTCAGGGGAAAAACAGGCACCAAACTGTCACCGGTCTGGTACCCTACATTTTCAGGACTGTTAGTTTGGGAACATAACCGTACAATTTTCAACCGAAATGAAATGCTTTAAGTTGCTTTGACTCCATAAACCCTGTCCTGACTCCAGGCCTATTTAAAACCAGTTAGTGTGCACGTTTCCATACAAAGTAAATATAGTTTACCTTTAAAGCTTGTTTAAGATACACACACATTGGCCTTTTTATGGCTACATAAAAATTGTTGAACTTATGTGTGCAGTTTCTGATGGTATATATACATTGTTCTAATCATATCAAACCATAATTACTCTGCAAACTACATACACTACATTGCTGAAATTGTTACATTGTGCCAAAACCAAACAACAAAAGAACTTTTCTCTTTCATCCTCAAACCTGCTTAAGTGCAGAGGAAGTAATTGAGTTTTATATAGTAGAGAGCTGTAGTGCATATGACATACTTACGCACACCTGTACAGTTTATAGTCTTCCTTTTCCTGCCCTGAGAAATAACGGTATGTGGCACAGAGCCAAAACACACACAAACAGTTTTTGTGTTTAATATAGTCATAGTGACAAATAAAAACCTTTCTGTTACAGATAAGGATGATGAGAAAGAGAGACAGAAAGAGAAATAGTGAGAAGTAATTTTTGACACGGGTGTCTGCTGTTTCATATTTAATTTTCCATTTTCCATCAGTTCACACACAAAGCTGGAATGTCCGATGACCCCCTTACTTAAAAACACAACACCCTTTCAGTGTTCCAGTTAGTGCTCCTACAATGCCTCTTAAAGTACTATAAAACTTGAGTAGGAAGCTGACCTAATCTAAGACACGGGCTTTCATAATAATAATGAACTGAAATGGAGCTTGCTGATGAGACCAAGTTAAATTCTCAAACATCTTTAACAAAATAAATTCCACTGATTTTTCACAATGTCTACATAATTGAAGCATCAAGATGTTAACAAAGCCATTCAGAGTGGTTTGAAGTGAAATAGGCCATTCTAGAGAAACGTACAGAGCCAGAACTGTTCACAGTGACAGTGAAAGGAGCCAGCATTTAAGTTATTACATGAATAACAACGGTTATGAATATGCTGCCTGATAACCAATGGTTTTATGATAAGAATTTGGCCCTAAATATACTTTCTTAAATCTGTCGGGAGGTGAGGCACATGCAGGGTGTTGTATGGCAAAACGGCCCCTAAAGAAAACTTAGATTTACCAGATTTACCCCTATTTCACCTTTATAAGAGTTTACTGCTCATTCTGAGTAGTAAATAAAGAGATCATGTGAAAGGAAACTGTTTTTATACAAAGCTGAATTTTACAGCACTTTGTTTACATCTCTACGGCAGATTTTATGTAGAAATGTTTTGAGAAATCAATGGAATTCCATTTTCATCTTATGGGGAAGTCCTGATGATAAACAATGCTCAACGGCTCTTTTTCAGTGTGTGTATGGATTTTTAATGATGTCTCTACCCTGCGTAAGGGTAGGACAGTAAGACAGCCTGTTTGGGCCCTAACTGCAGTTTCTCTAATGAAACCATGTTATCTACAGCTAGATTTTCCACATCAGTGCTGAGACGGACGCGGGCCTCCGCCGGCAGGTCACTGCTGACCAGTGTCATGGTGACTGGGGCATCTCCCCAGTTTAAGGCAGTGATGAAGCGCTCACTCTGATCCCACAGGCGGAGGAACGCAAATGAGGAGGTAGAGCTGTAGAGAGGAGTGAAATCTCCATGGAGGAGAGCCCGCTCTTTGCCTCTCAGATCACTGAGAGCCTTAAAGAAGTTTCGCAGCTCTCTTCGTTCCGCTCGTACTGCCTGAGAGACGGAGAGAGAAATGAATAAGGCTGTTGGTTTCAACAGAATGATGATAAAAGATAAAAGAGGTTCTAATGCACATATGGGCCTGTATTCATAGAACTTCTCAGAATTACTTGCGGAAATCACAGAACCAGCAAGCTTGGGCGGAAGATTACTCCTACATAGCAAGCAATATGTGGCATCTACAAAACTATTCATAACAGTGAGGAAAGAGTGGGAACAGCTCCTAAGAGCAAATCTTTAGCCCATGTAAGATATGTAGTCAGTATCTTTTAGCATTTTACCACAAGTAACATGACCAATCTTCACACATTATAACTTCGAAACCGATGTATTACTTTCACTAACGTATCCTGCACACAAACCTGAGGGCATTGCTTCACTGGAAGCACAGCAGATACTTTTACACTGATTGTAGTTCACTAAAATTATTATGCAATATACTCTGTATTACACTCTATTTACAAGCTAGATGCAGTAGTTTTGAACCCTACCCCAAAGTCAAAACTATCCTATTTCAGCCCTATCCCAAAGTGAAAACTTTCTCTAAACTGATTTCACAGTAACAAATTCAATAATGTATTACATATTTCATTCTCATTTATCCTTTAAGAAACATATGTATTCCTGCTGTAAACATAGTAGTATACTTATGTCCCTATTCATTTTATTTTCCACTCTGAGACACCAGACCACCAGCAAAAAGGATCTACATAACATGTTTATAATCACCTTTGCTGTTTCATTATTCTCCTCAGCTGTACTTTCCAACTCCCAGATTGCATCAAGAGGTTCCTGGTAAAGAGCATTTACACAGGGTTAGCAGACTAGCACAGTAAAAATACTGTGTATATTTTCTACATATGTCCACAAAGGTGAATCTGTCTAACCATCATCTTAACTCACCCCCTCCTTTAGCCCAACCTCATCACCATTGTTGAACACTGGGGTGCCGGGCAGAGTGAAGAGCAGCATGTGGTAGAGGCGTATGGGCACCACTGAAGACCTGGAGGTAAGTGGCCCTAGTGTCCGTCCACTCAAGCTCCAGCCCAGGCTGGTCTGTGGGTGACTAGAATAAAGCTTATTGATGGTCTGCACCTGGTCCACCCCAGACTGGGTGGGGTCTGGCAGGCTGGTTAACAACAGGTCAACTCCAGATTGATTCAGAAGCAGAGAGACATCGTCTACAGACACACTGGTGACTGATCCCATCAGAGCCCTAAGACAAAGAGGCAAAAGCAAGACATAATTTCACTGTTCAAATAAGGCTTAACGCTGGGTTTCATATAAATACATCTTCTGTTAACCCTTTTGTGTCTTTTCGCTCATTATTCAGTTATTAATTTCAACACTTGTTATTTTAGAAACTGTTATAAAAACTGAGTACTGTCATGTGCAAACATTTGAATACCCCTTGGACAAATTACATTTTTTGCTAATTTTCTAAGTGAAAATGTGTCAATACACCCTGTATTTTTTGCAGTTGTTATTGCACATTTTTTGTTCCTTTGTGGAGTTTAATATATTGGAAAAAGTGAAACATAAAAATTGTGCCCTAATTTTTTGCACAGGCCACTTTCCCCAATAGGTTAAATTCAGTAAATAACATCTGCAGAGCTGGGCAATGTTATGTGACAACAGGTCTGAAATATTGAATACTGTAATCTATAGGCCTTTGATTGCCCAAATTGCAGATCCTTCCTTGGAAAGAGAAAATCAGCAAGACATAATTTGCATACAACTCTAACTTATTTAGTAATGAGGGTGAAGAATTAAAGTGTGGGCATCCTTACAGCTGATGGGTTTAAACTGATGTGGGGACTAAATTCTGGCCTTGAGTGTTCCTTATACTCTAAGTGAGCAAAGTAAAATCTCTTCAGGGATTTTAGTGGATAGTGAAAAAATCGATTATTTTAAATGTGCATATACCACAAGTTTCAGCCACCAATTTAAACTGATAGCTTTACATTTATCAACATTTAGCTTAGGTAAACAAGTGGGTTCAGATTCACAGGTTCAAAATGCTAATAAGCCTATACTAAATCAAATTTGTAATGAAATGATTTAAATATTTAATCCATGTCCAATCAACAGGCCATAAATGTTATGCAGGTCCATGGGCTGAGTAAATCTCTAACAATGCAGTTGCACTCAGCTACCAACAGAGGGAAATAGAGGCACTCCTCTTAAAGCTTTAGCGGATACTTCAGTGCAACCACAAGGTGTCTCACATCATCTTCTTATCGACTCACGTTTTCTTGGTCCCTTCTGTGGCATTGGTTTGGACAACTGCCTGGATGGATGGCCAAGTCACAGTAGTGGCAATCTGGGTCAGATCAGACACAAGGAAGCCATCTATTCCCTTATGGAGCCAGTAGGCGCATGCAGCCTGACAGAACAAAAGAGGGTAAAGTTTTATTGTTATTCTAGATAAAAAGCTTCAGTTTTTCCCCCACCCACTTCTCAGACTCTCAGATTTCCCTTATCAGCTCTTACCTTAAATTGCTCAGCAACAGCAGCAACATTGTTGAACCAAGCTCTAGTTCCCTTGTAGTTGGGTGTCAGATCCAGCACTATAGAGATGCCTGAAAGATAAAGACAGAAAGTAAATAAACCACAATACCGTTAAAGTAACACCATCATGAGTCTTTTTTTCGCTGGAGTTTAGCCTTATAACACATCAATAGACTCTGGAACACAATATGGATTTCAAGGTGAAATGAAAAAATAGAGACACTGATATTCAGCATTCAATCTGCAGTGAGATACAGTAAGTTTCAATACAGGTAATAAGGGGCCATTTTTGCAGCCAGAGTTTGTGAAAACCCTCACCCTTCTTGTGGGCTCTATCTAGCAGGCTGTTCAGGTCTTTCTCGTCACCCACCACAGGGTCAATGGTCTTCAAATCCAGAGTACTCAGCTGGTCTTCCTGAACAGTGTGTATAGGGCCAAGAACCAACCCTTTCACCTTCAACTGGTTCAAACTGTCCAGCTTTTCTTCCACGCCTACAAAAAAAGAAAGGTAATAGCAAAATCAGCCCAACTGCTTCCACTATGTCACAGTCTCTGCCAAATCTGTAATCATTGACCACAGTTATTATGACTGTCAGCATGTCCTCATGAATACCAAAGGTTAAAAACATTGTGTGGTAGTCGCTGGTGATAGACTTCACCACCCAAAACATTTTACTTCCTCTAAAGTGAAAGACTGTTTTGTACTGTACTCTAGCCATTGATGCCTTAAATTTTGCATGACTCAACAAAGATTTACTCAAATAATGTACAAACTTGCACACAGGGAGGCAGACTG
The DNA here is from genome assembly GCA_034552555.1 of Semaprochilodus insignis. Taxonomy (NCBI): domain Eukaryota; kingdom Metazoa; phylum Chordata; class Actinopteri; order Characiformes; family Prochilodontidae; genus Semaprochilodus; species Semaprochilodus insignis. The sequence continues at coordinate 24,721,101 of CM067498.1, forward strand.
TGAAGCACTGGCTCAGCATGTGACCACGAGAGTCACAAGACAGTCAGCAACCACTGGCAAGCATTCCATTGTGACGACTTTGATCTAGACATACGGCTGCCAGAGATTACCAACAACCACTAAACCCAGCAAAAGGGTCTATTACAACAGATTACACCATTATTCATTTTGTCATAGATGTTAAAGGGTACTTATCTGGGAAAACAAACTTTTCTTTGCTTTTTCTTTTTCTTAAAAAAAGTCTGAAGTGTTTGTCCCAGTTTGAATGGTTGTCACAATGATTAAAGAAAATGTACATGTAGCTGGCTATCCAGTCCACAACAGTTTACCAACACGAACTACATTTAAGTTATAGGTTAAGGTGCCCGTTATAAGTAGGTATTTCAGCCTGAATTATTTTTGAATGAGGTACAAATACAGCCAATCAGAGCAGAGTCTCATCTTAGTAATGTGTATCATTTGTAGTTTAAAACATTTCAAAATTAACTACAACTACATTATCGACAGAATGTGAAGAAATGTGTATCATATTGATGAGATGTCTAGTGAAATTAGCAAGCTAACCAGCAAGCCCTGAATTTCCCTCTGGGATCAATAATCTATCTATCTATCTATCTATCTATCTATCTATCTATCTATCTATCTATCTATCTAGCATGGCCTCATAATACCATTTTGTACCTCAAGAGGTGATAGTGAGTCACTGTATCATGTAGCAAAGTGCCTACATGAGTGGATGAAGAAGAAGCACACTTGAAAGCAAAGAAAACAAGCGACAAAACAGCAGCAAAACAAGTTAACACTGTAACATTGGCTTTGATTTCCACCGCCGGAGATGCTCCTGGCAAGCAAAAGTTTGATGCCCAACTTGCAACAATTCTGAAGACAGGTAAGTAAACATGGGAAGGAGTGAAGAGAGAGGAGAAGGGACTGTGAGGAGTATGAATTTGACACAGCCTTTCATTTTAAGGGATAAAGGATGTTGGGCAAATACTCATATAATAATAAAGAAACTATTTTTTGGTATATAAACCATCCCAACATTGTAGGTGGACAGAGGAAACACTTAGCCTAGAATGTGGGCGTTAAATGTTCTACTGTACTCATTCCAGTCCAGATCTGTACTGCTTTGAACATCCTCATCACCACTCAAAGCGACAGTTCATGCAAAGTTAATCTTCTGCCATTTTTCTTAAACCAAAAAGGCCAACACTGCCTGCACACTTCACCCACTTTAACACACCAGAGTCAACCCACAAAGGTTTTTAAAATTAGCTGATAGTATTTCTTTGGACGCTCTCACTACAACTCAAAGGAGCTTTCCTTACTAAATGTATAATTTAGCAAGTGTATCCCTATAGTGCTGAGCATTTAAAATGACGTTCATATCTGAAGAGTGCCTGAAGGATTTAAAAGGTGTTTCAGGTGTTGGATCAAGAGTGACAGAGCACAGTCACTGCAGGATTCAATCAGTGACAACCACTCATTAATTAATTATTATGTATCTACAATTGGATAATTAAATGACAATGATAATGACAATTATAACATTGAGCCAAAATGCATACATACATACACTTTATGTATTATGAACATTCTTTAATGTTTTTAAAGGCTTCTTTAATAAAATACTGCACACTTAGTGCTGATTATGCAAGATTAAAAAGTTATATTTAGAAGTTGTATGTGTATATATGCAGTATTACTCCCTTACCTTTGAAGCCATTGTCTCCAGAGAAGGTGTTCACATCAGCTATCTGGTAGAGGGGACCCTCATTCCACCAGTGCATTTCAGGGATGGGTTTACACCGTGGAGCCTGAACGATGATCACCACTGCTCCGGCCAGCATGCCCACCCAGCCCAGCCAGAACAGAACCAACAAGATCCAGCGAGTCCGCACCCATCTGTGAAACCATGGGACAGTAAGGGTCAAAGTCAGTGAACTAAAAAGCTAAGGAGGGTTAAAGACGTCTGACTTTTGGTGATGCTTTTAGTGTAAAATAAATGCTACAGTAAGGTGTACCCTGTCACAAAAGCAGTATTGATGTCTCCTACAAAACGTGATCAGAATAAACTGAGAAAAAATAAATTAATGTCCACAACACAAATATACCCATTTAATTCCCCGAAACCATCAGTGAAAGCACACCTGTCTTATTAGTCTATACTGTTTATGTGATCTTGGTGATGGTCAAACGGGGGGGCGAGTCAAGGGGACTATTTTTCCTCTCGGCGCCCTGCTTATATCCCCCTAGCCTAGACTAGATTAATATACATGGACTAATAAAATATGGTAGGCCAGAACTTAGTAATCTTAGCAACACCGTGTCTCAGGTATCAGGCAGCATGTTCATAACTTTCTGTGAGGGAGTTTGTAGAGGCGTTAAACTATCCAGACTCTGGAGATTCTGTGTCTAATTCTGAGAACCTGGCTGAGAAAAAACCCGCCTGCAGGCTGTAACTGCTGTACTCCGTACCCTGTAGTCCCCGCCACTCTCATCAGCTCCTCTTTGGACAGACCGGTGAATTTGAGCTCGGTGTCCTCCGGGACCTTCACCTTCACGCAGCCGTTCTTCTCCGTTCCCGCCGGGGTCTCTCCGGTCATTGGCTGCTTCTCCTGGTCCAGCTCGTTCAGCTCGACCTCCTTCATTTCCACCTCCTTACTCATGACTTGACGGTGGCGTTATGGCCGAATTCCTGGTGAGAGAAGTGTACAGACTGGCTCTCGTATGAGGTCGCTCAGTACAATAAACAAACCAAAGCCCATAACCTTGCTCAGTGTAACTTTAGCTTTAAGCTACACATATTATCTTTATCAAAATCAGATTAAACCGGCTCATATGACTGCTGAAGCCAAATACAGCTGATCGTTTTCAGTACCTGTAGGAAAGTGAGAGTATTCCCGCTGAAGTTACGTGCTCTTGTCCCTTCAGTCCTGTGGAAGCGCACTCTGGACGGGTGTGAGAGTCAGTCAGAGGGTCTTATAAACTCTCCTCACTCCTGCTGCTCTCCTATTGGCTGTAGGAGCTGTTATGACTACAGACACTGCTGCTGGAGCCGCCAACGCTGCTCCATGAGAGTAGGTGCTGAATCATGACTGAGGTGAGCAGTACCTACTGACTTTCACCCACTTACATGTAATTATGTCAAATTGTGATGTATTTTTATTTTGCTGAGTTTTTTTTTTTCTTTTCAAATGAAATTAGTGTCGCTTCTGTTAATGTGACTTGTATTTATAGAGGAAGTAATCTTTCATTAAGTGATTAATCTTTATTCTAATATTAGTCTTTAACTATTTTTTTTTTTTCACTATGTTAAAATATGGACTGGCTCTGTACTGCTTTGCTGTTGCCTGTTGTGGTTTACCACTTTATTTTTATTTTTTTTAAAAGAGAAGAATAAAAGAGTTTTCAAAGAGAGAATAGAAAAAACTGAATAGAAAGAATAGAAAAATCTAAAAAACTTAAATACAGGTGCTCCAGGACGGGGGGATAAGAGCCCCCCTAATTAACCCCTCTTGTATCCCTTAATGTCTCGAAATCCCTAAAAATAAACTTATTATAACATTATACTGTCTGTTAGGCCGAAAATAGACTCTCAGATTCATCATCATCATCACCTTATGCCACTTAGTCCATTTAGGGTCACGGTTGCAGTAGGGAAAGCAATGAGGCCCAGATGGCCCTGTCCTCCACAACTTTCTCCAGCTCTTCCTTGGGGATCCTAAGTTGTTCCCAGGCCAGCTTTGACATATAATCCCTCCAGCACGTCCTGGTACGACCTCAGATCTCCCAGCTGGCCGTGTCCGGTAAACCTCCAACAGGAAGCATCCAGGGGGTATCTGAATCAGATGCCCAAACCACCTCAACTGGCTCCTTTCAATGTTCAGGAGTAGTGGCTCTACTTTGAGCTCCTCCCAGATGACTAAGTTCCTTACCCTATCAAGTAGAGTACGGCCCGCCACCCTGCAAAGAAAGCTCAGACTCTCAGATTCAAATTCAGAAAAACATCATTGTTTAGCTGCTTCATCCACGATCAGTGAGCTTCTGTCTTTGGCGTTCTTTACTAACTATGCGGTGTGGGTCTGGCTCAGGGCCAGTTCAAAGAGTTGGTCTTTCATAGCTTAGCAACTATAACTGTGCCCAGGATACCTCTGAAGATCTTTACAACGTCACACAGCTTATTTGTAAATGTGAGAGTGACAGGAGACCTGAGAGTGGTGGAAAGAGCACTCATCTCTCAGACTGAGACAGAAGAGGAGATGTGTAAGATCTCAGTTAATGTGAGGACGACCACATTACCAAACTAGAAAAGAGCATTTCCAGAAGAAGAACTGTTAAACTGAACATTTTGTTGCCACTGAAGCATCAGTGCCGCTATGCTGAGTGAGTTAGCAGCCAGCCAACACTGGAGCTGACAGCTAACACAGACCGCCCCCCAACCCCCCTCCGAATACCAAGGGGAATTTCTCACACTACTTTTGATTTGTTACTTTTGTACTGTTGTTCAAATCATTGAAAGTCAAACACCTATCCTTGAATATAGGTTTAGACTAATGCATCCATCTCTGCAATTACAGTAATAAATCATGCATATCTGGATGTCTTTGGCCAGTCGGTTGCAAAGGTTATTTCCACACTTTATAGCCTCCCCTTCTCCTGTTTGTCTTTCTACATCGCTGAGCTTGTGTTCACATGAATGGACTGGAATTTTTCTCAAACAAGCATTTGGGGGGAGGAGGTGAGCAGCTCACTACACTGTGAAATTTGTGGAGACTGGACAGACATTCATCAACTGAGGCCAGTGGCATAACTGGGATCTTATGGGGCCCCAGTGCAAAAAACAAAAAATACACAATGGGCCCTTTATCCCGATGGATTGATCATTGGGTTTTTTCGGTATTTATTTTTGCTGGATTTTCTATTTTTATTATTATTTTGGAAATAAACACCCAGATAAATGGTTTTGCAGATCATTCTCACAGGTGCTTAAGAGTTTTGCACAGTGGTGTTTATATTATAATATTATTTTTGTTTACAGGAAGAATTGTGGTTAAACATGAATAAATATGCATTAATGTATCATCTGACACTAAATAGCCCACCTAACTACTATACCATCCATGAAATATGACAGAAGCTACTATAATCAGCTCGGTCCCTTCATTACACTTCATTCCAGTGTAAGTAATGCTCTATTCTGTATGATACTTTAGTAGTAGTGAAGTATTTAAGTGAGACCTTTAATCACACTCAGCAGAAACTACCAATGTAAGGTCATGTGCACAGAATGGTCCCACATGACTGAAGACCTCTGTTAGGTTCTGTTTGCAATCTGCAGTAGGTCAGCTATGCCTGGAGGCAGACCCTGGACTATTTTTAGATGCAAAGCACCTCATGGACTTGGCTTGTAACACCCTCCCTCACATACTGACCCACTCACTCACTCATTCACTCATTTACTCACTCACGTTTAGCTGTCCACAAGATGTACTTTCTGCAGATCTACTTTCGCTCTAGTAACAACAATGAAAACAACCTTGCATTGAATTTGCTACTGTCAAGTCTGTTGAGCACTGTGGACATGGGAGAAGTGCATTCAGGTGGAAATCAGTTATCTGGAGTCTGAGAATCAGTTCTGATGGATTCATTTGATATGTCCTAACGGAGGGAGACGGCACACAGCAGTAGCCAGCTGGCTACTAACCCTAACCTTAACCCTAACCCTAGAGTCATCAGGTCAGCAGAGAGGACTAAAAACTGACCTGTTGCTCTTATGCTGAATTAGTTCTTTTGAACACACTCCCTCCTTTCCTCTCAGCTCCACCCTCTTTCCTCTTTTTATCCACAACCCCTGATGCTGTTGGCTAGTTAACCGATTAAGCTAGCTACTCCTACTACACGTCTCTGATCTAATATCATTTACTTTGGTATACGATGTATGTAGGAAGAAAGCTGTCACATGCAGGATTAGGAAGCAGAGGGGCAGTGGAGGTGGGTTTGCTCACATATACTGACCCTATTGTGCCTGTGTGGTGTTCTAGTTTAGACCCTCTTTAGTGCAGTGGGCCTAGACAGCCCAACTGGCAGGTCTAGCACCCATCCAGAAAATCTCCCAATAGTCCTGAGAGGGCATCAGAGTCTGGAGGAACCCAAATAAAAAAGTCTAGTCTACTTGGTACTGCAATGTGAATAATCCTCATTATCCTAGCAAATCATTGGTGTTAGAGCATTTCACTGTACCCTACTACTTCATGCAAGCCTGCCATAAAATATTACAGTACTGATTATGATTGAAGATCAAAGTTCAAAGATATTGAGTCAGCCCAAGTCTTTTTCGTGATAATATTAGCTGATAAAGGGCCACGTGTGCAGGCCTACATGTGACCAATGGCCTCATTTACGTTAAAGGGTTGGTTCTCAGTTTTCCAACCCACACCTTATCATCACAATGCTGGTGGCTTTAGTAGTAGGAAATATGTAACTTTACACTAACTTTAAGCACAGTCTATGGGGCACTTAAAAGGAAATTCCTGTTTTTTTTTTTGTTTTTTTTTTACGATGCAAGGAGTGTCAGTCAGAATGGGCTGACAAATGCTCTATTGTAGAGAAACTCTCTAAATCAGAATTATTCACAGTGTTGGTGATAGGAACCTGACGTCTGAATACCTTTAAAAGCTTTCTCAAAAAAAGCTTTATGTTAAATGGTTCCAGTTCCTGATGAATGAAACGTTGTTTAATGATGGTTCTGAGGTAAAGTTGTCTGTTGTTGTTCAATTTTCTACTATTTTAACATTATCAACATTGCATATATAAAACAACATTATTTCCTGCCTTCCACCCTATGAGCACTGGGATAGGCTCCAGCAACCCCACGACCCAGGAGGATAGGATCAAAAACAAAAAGGACCATCCAGACCGTTATCAAATCAAATCAATATTTATATAGTGCTTTTTACAACTGATATTGTCTCAAAGCAGCTTTACAGAAATTCAGTAATAATAATTCATTGAGGAGAGAAAAGAAAGAAGCCCCCGGTGAGCAAACTGAAGGCAACGGTGGCAAGGAAAAACTCCCTCAAGTTGGAGGAAGAAACCTTGGGAGGAACCAGACTCACACAGGGGGACCCATCCTCCTCTGGTCAAAATTACATTTTGAAATTGTTCAAAGTAACATCAATTGAGGATTTAATTATGCTGATCTAGTTATAGTGGTGACAATGAAGTTAATGAAGAACTAATTGTGAAATAATAGTCCGATGGAGGTAGCAATAGTGGAAAAATTAGTCTGCAGCGGGAAAGCCTGGTTAGTCCTTCATCAGTGATAGGCTGGGCAGGTAGGCAGTTGGTCAGAGGCGGGTAGCAGGAAAGCCTCATGATCAAGCCGGACCGGAGGGCAGCCATTAGCTCAGTTAGAGTAAAGAGAGACAATTAGCTCTGTTTGGGACTAATTATGGAACACAGGAAGTATGAACATTTCCAGAGTGTGGCAGCAACTCCGGCATCTGACTATTACAGCCTGGCTAAAAGGACTGAACCAGAAGGTAACACAGACTTGGGAGCACCCTGAAACACTGGCATCCATCCACTCCACTGTCAACTGAGTGATCACGTGCAGCGGCGGGACGACAGCACCAGCATCTAGGTTTACCATAAAACCCTCTGCCTGTGATGCTTTATTTAAGGGGGGATATTAATGGCCAAAAGATAAGCTAAATAAGTATGTTTTTAACCTGGACTTAAAGATTGAGACTGTGTCTGAGTCCCAAACATTTTCCGGAAGGTTATTCCATAGTTGGGGGGCTTTATAAGAGAAGGTTCTTCCCCTTGCTGATACCTTATTAATTTTAGGAACTAATAAGAAGCCAGCACCCTGTGACCTTAGTAAACGAGAAGGTTCATAATAGGAAATAAGTTCGCAGGTAATCAGGAGCGAGCCCATGTAGGGCTTTATATGCCAAAAGAAGAATTTTATAATCAATATGGAATTTAACCGGGAGCCAGTGGAGAGCTGACAAAACTGCGCTGATATGACAAATTTTCTGGTTTTAGTAAGGACCCTAGCTGCAGCATTTTGGACTAGCTGAAGTTTACTTGAGTTCCTATTAGAACACCCTGACAGTAGTGAGTTACAGTAGTCTAGTCTGGAGGTAATAAAAGCATGTACTAATTTTTCTGCATCATGCAGGGATAATGCATTTCTTAGCTTAGCGATGTTACAGAGATGAAGGAAAGCTATCCTAGTAATATTATCTATGTGTTGATCAAATGATAAATCAGAGTCAATTATGACGCCAAGATTTTTAGCTACTGAACCGGGTATAATGGGGAAGTCGGCAAGATTTAACATTAAGTCTGATAGTTTCTGTCTTGCGGCTTTAGGACCCAGAAGGAGAACCTCTGTTTTATCAGCATTAAGATGGAGAAAATTTTGCAACATCCAGCATTTCACATCTTTTGCACAGGCCTCAATTTTCTCTAATTTGGGTTTGTCAGCCGGTTTGGCTGATATATATAGCTGGGTATTATCTGCATAGCAGTGAAAGTTAACGTCATGTTTACTTATAACTGTGCCCAGGGGCAGCATATATAGTGTAAATAATATTGGTCCTAAAATGGAGCATTGTGGGATTCCTTATTTCACTTTTGTATGATTGGAGGAAACATTGTTTACTTCTACAAACTGATAGCGATCGGTTAGGTAGGATTTGACCATGGTAAAGCTGTTCCTGAGATTCCAACCCTATTTTCTAATCGTTCTAGTAGAATATTGTGATCTAAAGCTGCACTGAGATCGAGAAGCACTAACAAAGATACAAAGCCTTGATCAGAAGCAAGAAGAAGATCATTTGTTATTTTAACTAGGGCTGTTTCAGTGCTGTGGTGGGGCCTAGTGGGGTCAGTGTTTCAGTGCCCTTGGCAAAGGTCATTTACACATCTGTGATGCAGCATAAATGCAGAAACTTACGTTAAGAATGAAGAGAAACATATGCTGCCTTCAAGAAGACGTCTTTTCCAGAGATGTCCATTCATTTTCAACATGACAAAACCACATGCTGCACACATTACAAATCTATGGCTGCGGAGGAAGAGAGTACAGGTACTGGACTGGCCTGCCTGCAGTCCTGGCCTGTACCCAGTAGAGAATATGTGGAGAATGATGCTGTACCATTGCACACCTTAAGATGAAACATTTCATCATCTGGCATCCTCTGCGCCAAAACATCTTTTAAGTGTTGTGAGCAGGCCACTAAAATTAAATTAAAATTAAATAAAAGTCAAAGTAAATTAAAGAAACGCTACACTTTTTATTTGCATTTTCCACACTGTTTCAACTTATACTGATTTGGGATTGAGAGAAATCTAAACTAACAAAAAACTTTTTTGAAAACGAGGGACAAGTTACCATCCTTGTACATCCATGTTAATAATGTGTCATTTGTATTAACCATTGAAGCATATAGTCTTTTATAGTATTGTAGTTATGCAGTCTTTGTAACGGATTACTGGCAAAAACTGAGGTCTCTACATTGTAGTCATTTCTTGTGCAAACACACACACACACACACACACACACACACAAACACTTTTCCCTCACTAGCAACCTTTGCCCTAATTTTCCTCTCAATCCCAGGAAGGAGCCACAGCTCCAAAGCATTCTCCTTCAAACAGCCACATATGTTCTACCTCCACCCATGTTCGCTCCGTCTCCATGGAAAGACAAAGATTCTGGGGAGAGTAGTTTATGTTCTCATGGCTCAGCTGGGCTTTATTCAGCGGGGGTTTGAGGGGTCCAGCTCTAGCCTGTCTGATCCTGCTCTCTAAACCCTGCTTCCTCAGCATGAACAATAAATGATAAAAACTGGAGGGAACTGGTTTTGGCCTGGGGCTTCTAGCGGGGTGTTGGTTTCCCCTTTTATGTTTTGTTATTGGTAGATGAGTCTGAAATGCAATGTGACTGTGTATCTTTTTTAAAGTTGTCTGCAAGGTTTGGGAACCCCTGGTCACATCCTCTGCAGAGAACACACATCTGCGCATTTTCATGTGGTGGAGGGTGAAAAGCCTTAAATGTGACCTGTGCGAAGGTTATGGCATCTGTTTCAAACTCATGTTTTATTTTTCCAGTATGTTAAACACATCCCTAATAGGTTATGGTTAAGTTAGAGGACATGTTAAGTTATTTTCACATAGAAAATCAACAAAACATGTGAACTGACCAGGGTGTTGTGTTTGGATGTTTGGATATGACTGTTTGTATATATCTTTATGAAATGTTTCTATACTTTTTTACTGCTTCAAGCAGCAGTGATTACTATTAAATATTTGTCTCCTCAAATCAATTTGGATTCAAAGTTTCAAAAAATGAACATGGAGACAGAAAGACACCCACCACATTGTAAAGTGCAGAATACTCTTTGATATACATTAAATAGTAACATTATTTTGAATATAATACGTTGAACTTAGTACAATTACTGCTGACAGTAAACTAAAAGACTGGGCATTAATGTGAAACATATGTCACGTCTTTTTCAGTGCATTTAAGGTCATAGAATTCTGGCTGCCCTAGATAAAAGTTTATTCATTGAGCTAATTATAAAGCAATTACGGGTCAAAGTATAAGGTGACATTATGAGTGAACAGTCTTTGGCTGGCTGTGACATGCTGACATTCGTGTAGCATGAAAGTCCACTTAGCACTGGATTCACCTTAGAATCTCACACAGGGCAGGTAGGACAGCTTTTCTGTGGTCATTGATGATGGCTGACTGTGTCACTTTGCAGAACAGGGATTGGCAGAGGGGTGATCAAGCTTCATGTCTGTGGTGGCATTGGCCACATCTTGGTTATGCTCCTTGTTCTGGTGTACAATAAAAGCTCTTTGACTCTTTAACACATACTGAACTAGAGGCTTCGCCTTGCCCTGTACAGCAGAAGTACAATTTGTATCCAAAAAGCAAATGTGTCAAAATAACAGTTCCTTGTCCCGGAACTTTCTGAACTCACTGTATGTACTGTTACATGAAAACTGTACAACTGTATTCAGTAACAGTATCGTCTATGTGGCACATGTAAAACTCAACTCCTTATAGTTACATTACATTTTAAAGTACTATGCAAAACTATTTATCTTGGCAATATTGTGTTGTGCTGTGTTGTGTTGTGTTGTGTTGTGTTTACACCATTTTTACTCCAGGTTTGATGTGCACAGCTGATGCATTTTGCATCTCATGTGAAATAAAACCAGAAACTATGAATAGGACTTGTGTCTGTGTTTATAGTGTGTAGTTTTCTCTTAAAAGTCATTGTGCATATTATGTACATTAATACAAGATACTGAGAGACTAGAATGCATGTCCAAAATCGATGTATTCAGACATTTAAGCACTCCAAGTAGAACTATACTGTGTGAGCATGCGTGCATAAGAGACATGTAAGCCTGTCCACCTGTGGAGTGTATTTGCTTAGGGCAGAAAATGCACTCTCACTGCTTCTCGTTTATCTCATGCTTACAGGTGCTCTCTGACCCTTGGTAACCTCTCTCTCATGTTATCTAACCAATAAGAACATTGCTTCATCAGCACTCTTTATTACGTCTGCTTTCTCTCTTTGCGTCTTTATCTCTGACATACCTTTTTCTTTTCTGCCCAGATATGTACCTGGCCTCTTTATTTCTCCTTGGATTTGGCCTGTCTTTTCAGCATTGGTAGAAAACCACAGAGAAACTACACTTAAGTGCGAGTACTGGTACTACCCTATTCAATTTAACATGAAGATACAGAAACACAAATTATTAAAGCAACTATGATGGACATTTGATGATCATGTTCCAGATTACGTATTTAACAAGTCTGCCTTAAAAGTGTATAACATTCAAATACACTTAATTACTAATTACTCACCAGTGAAAGGTCAAAACAGCCGCACTTCAAATTATTCTTTTTTTCAGAAATAAAAATATATTAACAGTACATTACACAGAAGCCTCAACAACTAAATAATATCTCACATTGTTCAGCGTTTAGCCTGTCTACCCTGCAGGGATCAAAGTTCAGTCCTAGAAGCTGGTTGCAATTGTAAGCACATTCAGTGATGTTGAGGTCTGGTCTTGGATAGTTCTGACAGCACCAGCAGCTTATTTTACTGATTTGCAAATTTTCAACTTCTATCTGTTTTCTTTTCTTAGTAATGGCTCCTCCACAGCTAGATATCCATCATACCTATAGTGCTGAGTTATCTTCTCACAGTGGAAGGATGGACAGAAACACCTGTATCTTTTATCAGAACTGAAATGAGATTAGAGCTTGTTTTTCTCTTCTCTCTCAGAGATCAAAGCTGATGGAGACAGTATTAGTGGTCTACTAGGTCTTGCATGGCTGTTATAAGTCACATTTTCTTGATATGCATATCTGTATTACCACATTACCACACCTGCAGCAACACACTAACACTCCTTCATCGTTCTCAACAGTGAAAGCCCCAACCTGATCATACCCAACCCTGCATGACAAGGCAGTTTTTGTAAGCAATCTGTCATAAGGAAAATATTCAGCTAGCAGGTGGTGTGTGGTGCAGCGGCTATTGGGCAGTACTTGCCAGTGCTTGGAAGAATGTAGCATAGTTATAGGTTTATATCAATTTATTTAACTGTAAATTGATATCCTTTTAATTGGCTATTGAAACCTAGAAAAAAAATCTAATGGAGACAATGTAAGGAGAAACAAACGTATGTTCTTTTGGAAATGTGCCTGAGTAAGTAGACTAGTATTTGATTTGTGCAATACTGTTAGCAATTTTCCAAAAATAATACTTATATTTAGTAACAAAGTACAATCACTTCAGCGTTTTCCCTGGATTTCCCTTGAAGGGAACAAAGTTTAGCTTGTACTGTTTGTCCTTTCTTTTCTCTTTCAATCCCTCTCACTTCTCTACATCCCCCCCTTTTCTGTCCCTCCATCCCTCACAGAGAACAATGTTAGAGTGTTTTCTGCAGGGGACAGAACAGAATGTAGGCCCCTGCCATGCTGCAGAGGAGAATTTCAAACAGCCTGAGGGACATTAAGGGCACATCAATTATCCCTACTGTCTTTTCATTTTCCTGCATTGTCTTGTATATAAACTTGCTGCAATACGGTTTAAGCTATTGAGAGGGAAGCTCACAATTGAGAGGGAGGCTCACAATTACAGTATCATCAGAATATCTCTTACAGCAAGCCTCCTTAGTTTTATTGCTTTCTTGGTTTCACTCAGCGTTGCCCTATCCTACAAATATTCCCCAATAATTTAAGGTTATAAATTCATAGTATACACACATACAGTATATGGCTACCTACTGACAGCTGTGAACACTTTTGTCACTTTTAACATTTGTTTTGCCAGACAAAACACGACTGATTTGTATTCATGCCCTTCCTTCCGGAAAACAAAAAACACATGTGGATTAATTCCACTTCAGTGGTGAACAGGCAATATATCAGGGATGTACCATCTTGTGTCTGTAGTGCCCTCTACTGGCACTGCTGCCCGAGTATCAGCAAAGGTTAGCTTCGGTGAGAGTGACGCTTTTGTTGACACTTCTGAATTCTGAGATTTGTTGACATTTCTGAATTGTTCAGTATTTCAGCATCTTTCTTTAACCTACGTTTATGTGTGAACAAGAATGTGAAAAATGAGGCAGGTGACTGCATGTAAGACTTATTTTGTCTACTAAAATTGAAGAATATGGAACAACAAAGGCTCGGGTCAGTTTGTATTAAGCCATTCAGTATGGCCAAAAAAAAACTTGTGCAAGATCTCACACATTCGACATTGCAAACGTTTTACGTGAGGCTGCTGGGTCAGAAAAGCTGTCCTTTCATGCAAACTAAAAGTACAGAGTGTTGAGGCTTTTGAAATTCAGTCTTTAGCCAGGTGAGCTGGACTGAAGGCTAAAGGCAGCAGGTCCCTCAGACTTGTTTTCTTATAGGAGCCGTCTGGTTTGGTCAGGTAAATGTCCCATTCTGTGCCGAACTGATAGAAAGAGAGGGAACGAGATGAATGAACGCAAAGAGTGAATACGACTACAGGTAAAAATGTAATATGAAAGTATTACACCATTTAGTATTAATGACAGATTATATACATACTGCAGTTTCAGTATAAAAGTGTTTCACAAACCCCTACAACTACACACGTGGAAGCTCTTACCTCCATTAGTACTTGTCGACAGGCCCCACAGGGTCCTACAAAACTATCTTTAATATCACTGCGATAAAGCAAATGCAGTTACTGTTAATGATACATTATAAACAATAAATATCTTACTCATAGAAGTGTAAAGTTGTGCCCAGGAACTGAGATTCAGGTTTTAGTTTCAACTCAGACATGAGCTCTCCATTTAACTGTGAAAGTACTCGTTCCATACTCCATCCACAAATACTCTCTTTCATAGGCTGAACCAGCTTTACAAAACACTGCCAAAAATCCAATTCAACCTAATAAGAAACTGTAACTCTGTTTTGATAAAACTACCAAGAAAAATCTAATTGTTTAGGGTGTTTCAAAGCTATTTCAAAGGTTTGTGGATTGGCACTAAGGAGTAAACGCCCAAAGGTCAACTCATGTCAAATGTATACAACAATGTACAACATATATAAACAATTCCATTTATATACAACAATTCCACCAGCAGGTGGTAGCTACATTTTTCAAACCAACTGGTTCTGTTGGTTCCAGGCTTCAGGAAATGCCATCCGCCCAACTGTAAACTCAATGAAACAATGGCCAATGGGCCAGACTCCTACTGAAAGAACAGGACAAAATGTTCTACTGTCTAACGTAATTTGCATGTACAGTATATAGACACATGTACCTTACCATGTGACTGCTATAGCTGTAAAACTTCTGTGGCCTTCTGCTACAGCTCTCTGGATAGCTGTTCTCTCTGCACATACTGTAAGGCCATAGGAAGCGTTTTCCACATTACAGCCTGCCATGCACACACACATGGCATGTCAGGGTGTATCATTGCAACTTAAGACAGCAAGATTTGCATGATTTAAAAGGAGCAGCCCTGAAGGTGCACAGTACTACATACTCTACTTCACTGAGGTGGGATTAGCAGGTGGGTAAAACTGGCTTTGCTAGAACTGGCAAACCACTAATCATGTACTCCAGAACCTGCCTACTCATAAACTGACAAGTATTTTACCTGTGATGATGGTTCCTCCTGACGTCAAGATCGCAGCACCAACTGGAAAGCGGCTATAAGGACAGTAAGCCATTTCCCGTGCCTGTAAGCACTTTGCAACCAGTTCCGCGACTTGACCAACAGATCAAAGCATGAGAGAGAAAAGAATTACAACAAAATGAATGAATAGGCTAGCTTGACACTTGAAGTGAACAATGGTCTTCTAATCACTTTAAAATGCACAGCGTAAAACTGATTTCATATTCCCTGTGGCTTTAGTGAAAACCCAGTAACTTTACTTTCAAATATTTTTACCTTTCAACACTTTATAGAACCCAAAAATCTATTATTATGCAGACTTCATTGTTTTATTTGTAACATTTGTTTGCATGTTAACCTGTCCTGTAGTTAAAAGCTAATTGTTCAAAAGAGTAAAGTATCTCCATTAATTCAGCCAATAAGTCATTTTTCTTCATCATTCAAAAAGTACATAATACAAAAATCTAGGCAAAGGAAAATACCTTTAAGCAAAGCTTTGTCCTATGAAAATTTAAATATGATCTCTTAAAATAGGCCTCAATGTGGTGTTCATTTATAGTACTATTCAAATATGTTTTATAAACCAAGTCCAAACTTTATTATTAAAAAATAGACAAAATACTTTTACTAGTAGGCTGCCATTTTTGTTGCCGGCTGCTCTCTCTCATCCACGAGAAACAGTAAGCTAAATATCTCATCTTACCATAATAGATCATTTACGTTTCCAGCTAGACCGCAACATTACTCACCACCTGCAGAAGTCTATTCATTAGTGTAATATGGGTAGTATAACATCATGTTGTTTTGAGCACTGTTTTATTTTCCAAAGGACTGATGCTAATTGTGGGTGCTCATGGGAAGGTTGCATATACCAGATGGTTTGGGTGTTTGTACACAGAAACGTCCACCACAGAAGAAAGCATGGAGATCCAGAGACTGCTATCCTCTATTAAAAAGTACACATATCTAATAGATGCGCGTTGGCTATATTTATATTTTTCTCACATTGACAGCAAGTTTAGTGTTTTCACTCGTTTAAAAGGTTAAAGGTCGCGTTATACTCCTCTTAAACTGGTGCATCATCTAGAATCCTGAGATTACCAGTTGTAAATATGACACTGTCAGCAAATCACCACTCAAACACATTAGAACTCATCACAGTGTGACTTTGGTGGCCTACTACTAGACGAGTTTTGCCCATTTATTATGCTTATTATGAAAACAGCACATTCTCATATGGTTTATGTGTCATATTTTAAAACTAATGGAGATGTACATTGTTTTAAGGGATGAAAGTCTTAACATTCAGGATTTCCTCTAAATTTCAGCACACCTAATTTAACGTACTGCTCAGAATAGATCTGTGACTTCTACAGTTAATACAAGGCCGCCTTGAAGAGAGGGTTAATAAACACACTGACGTGTAAAAATCACTTACTGTACTCACATTATATGTATTTATTCTAACAGTAGTCAGAATAGAAGAAGATACATGCTCGCTGTCCAGATAAACATCTTTTTAACCGTAACCTTCCTGCTGTTGCTCTTCTACGACCTGGCCTTTACCTTTAAATGACCTCATTCAGATTAACAGACCTGTCACAACCAGGTCTCTTGGCTCTTGTTGCGCTCTTGAACAGTGTCAATGTGGGGTGTGAGCAGAAAAGGAGAAAACCAGCTGAGCGTGTCCTACACGTCGGTAACCTACCTTATTTTCCTCAGGAAAGAACTGGGCTAGGCTAAACCTGCAGCTCAGGTTACCAGCACAGCGGAGCCTATACGGCGCTGCTTCGAGCATCCACTGGGCTACAGGCTATTCCCAGCATTCCCAGCTAACAAAACCAGGTCCCGCTGCCTGTCCGCCGAGTTTACAGCTCGTGTGCGTGCTGAAGTAAACCTGTTTGTTTTCTAAACTGAACAAATTTTTACTTACCAGCCATAGCGTCTAAAGGGACAGAGATATGCTCTATATAGTTATGAAAACATGTCGCACATAGCCAAAAGCGCCTGCAGTCTAGCGGGACATGTGGCTGGAAGGAAGCTCTGTTTCCACGAATAATGTTTTGGTTCGTCGGGTCGTGTTTTTCCCACCTGTATTCCAGCAGATCCCGCCTTCTGCGCTGCGATTGGATCGCAGTTCACACTCAGCGCAGTTTAGAGACATTACTGACCATTCAGGAGGAAAGACTTGTCAGAATACGGGTGGGAAAAACAACTGCTGCTGCGCTGTCAGATCATTGGCTGAGGTCCCGCTACGTGTCACTGACCTCTGAGCCTGCTGGGTCTGCGAGTGGTGCGTGAAACCGACCACTAACAGCAGCAGGCTGGTTATGTTTTATGTAGGTGAAAGGACCTTCGTTACAGACAGAACTCACTGCTGCACCCAAAAGGAAGTGTGGGATTGCAGTGCTATTGGGAGGAAGATAAAGGTTACCAGGAACAATAAATTATGAAACCTTCAGACTAATATGGGCAGTGATGACACGGTGAGGATGAGTGCATTTATACTGTATGTGTACTAAATGAACTGAACAGTAGGGATGTGCTGACATTTGAATTCTGTGCTGATAATGTATATATTGGTTCCAATGTCAAGTCAAGTCAGCTTTATTTATATAGCACCTTTTACAACAGATGTTGTCACAAAGCAGCTGTACAGATTCGGGGTCCACAGAGCAAGAGGAAGAAACCTTGAGTGGAACCAAGACTCAAAAGGGGAACCCATCTTCCCTAGGTCCACACCGGATAGCAAGACAAGCACAAGAATTTACAATAGAACACAATATTGAATAGAATAACCAATATCTGTTAGAGTCTGAGAGTAACAGTAAGAAACTGATCTGAAAGTGAAACCAGTGGCCACTGTAAGTTGTTTATCACAGTAAAAACCATGAACATCAACTGCTGCTAGAAGTGATAATCTTTTAGAAAGAATAAGATAAGTCAATATCCACTATATTACATGTACATATCTTTATATCTTGGTCACGCAAGGCTGCCTGCTAGTAGGCCACCCCACGCCAGGTGCACCGCATTGTGCAGCATCCAAAGTTATAAACCGTGGTTTTTAAAGGAGGTACACACAGCTGTGTTAAACTAGGATTAAACTGTGTTTAAAGTGTTCTCTTAATAATTATCTTTATCATATTTATTACCAGCTCATTCAGATCTGCCAATTTCTGCTTCAAACTTTCCTGTTCCACCTTCAATGGTGGAGCGGTTACATTCTGGTGCCTCAGCAAATATTGGCTGATTTATATATGATTCCGATTATGTGCATCCCTCCTCAATACAATAGAAATCTACTAAATATAGCATCATAACTTAATTCACTTGCAATGAGTATAATACCAAATTGAAAAACAGAACATTATGGACAGAAAGCCACTGTAACACATTTGTACAGGAGATAAGATATGCACCATGTAAACACTATGAACACACACACAAAGCACAAGTTATTAAACCAAAATGCAAACAGGTAAAGGGTCCTCTGACAGTAGTGTGTCACATTTGCAGAGTCATAGTTTGGAGGATATATAGAGTAAACCCAGAAGGTTCCTGAAAAACAAATTGGAAACAATTCTAAACAACAATATGAGATTTACTCTGTTTACTCACTCTTTACAACTGCTTAACTGCAAATATAGATTGTCTTTGGAACTGAAGACTGTCTATTTTTAAATATATACAGTTTGAATGATTTTTTTTATATAAAAGCATTAAATGTAAGTGTTACCATGTGGAAATCGAATGTGACAAAGGACCTGCAATCTGCAGCCTAATATATACAGTGGGAGCAAATTAATACACTGCCATGGAACAACTTTCTTACATTAAAAACTGATCAAAAGCAGCTAAATACACTTCCCTATTTTCAGAACACATATGCATATAAGGCAGATATGCATGTCGTGTTTTTTCATGACTGAAAGATGAATGTGGCCATTTCGAGACAGTGTAAATGTTTACTCTCATTGTATGCACTGCAGATCACAGTTCCAGCTGTTGCCACATTTTCTATTTTATGTTTTATTTTTTTCAATATGTTAAACTGAGCAAATATTTGGCATATTTAATAGGGTGTGTGGACATATTTCAAAAAGCATTTTGATTTTTGACCAGAGATATTCAAGTTTTTGCATTTAACTGCAGTAGAGGCTTATTATCCCATGTACAACAAATTCTGAGTAAAACATGACTATGGGTTACCAAAGCTTAATGGTGCAGTTTTACACTCCTTTGAAGTACTGCATGTGATCTAGATATCAGAACAAATTCATACTGCAGCCTTTAATACTCTGTGATCTCAACTTGATCTTGAGTTTTTCATTTACTCTCTTCTTCCTTCATCTTTCCCTTTCCTTCCCTTACCTGCAACCATCCAGCCGATGCTGAAGAGGAGTATGCAGAAAATGCAGACGGTGAAGAGCTGACTCAGGGTTCCTTCTTGCAGGGTGTTTCTCAGGTAGGCCAACATCAGTGAGATGACCCCACATGCTCCGATCACAATAAGATATGTGGGGACGTGAGGCTGGATTGGACACTCATGGAAATGAATGACTCCTGTAAATGAGTGAATAACTCTTGGAAAATGGTTCTTTCATAATGTAGGCAGTACAGGAGTACAGAAAACATGATGCTGCATCTTTGCTTAAAAGAAAGTCAGTTATGGGTTCTGTCAACACACATTGTTTGGTGTATTTTGTTATATTGTTATAATGAGTTATGTAATATAATCAGTTGTGTATATGTTATTTATGATATGCATTATAAGGCAACATAATTAAATGCAACCAGTGGATGAATATGTGCAATCCCACAATTAATAATGAATGAAAATCAATAAACTTCTTAATGTAGATGCAAAAGCACTTACCTAATCCTGCAGCTGCTATCAGAACCATCCATGCGATCAGATTCAGTGTCACTAAATGGTAAAACAAGTAAAAAATGCGTCAGTGTAAACAAATATGTTTCCTGTAATCTATATATGCCAAAAGTGTTCGTCACAGACTTTAATAGTATAATACGTAGTAAAATTCTTACCAATGAATGATTTCCAGACACCAGCTCTGTCTACAGTCCCCATCTTAAATGAATGTTCACCATGTGCAGATATGAATACTAGCTATGTTGACGCAGCCGTGATTGCCGGGATTCAGTTATTTTCAATAAAATCACATTTTCAAAGCAGATAATTTGGCAAACAGCACCTTTTAGTTCTACTGTACTGTATGAGCCCTGGCTCACTTCAACAGCAGTGTGGTGAAGAGGGTTGCCTAAGAGCTTTGAGACATCTTCCTCCCTGAGGTGAGGCATTGAGAAATTAGATAACCAGGCCTACCAGAATATTGCAGCTGAGTATGATTGCAATAATATATATGTGTCTTTGGGCATCAAGCATGATGTGACTTTTTGTAGTTTTAGTTGTACTAAAAAGATCAAATAGTTACCTGGTTGTTGGATTATACCAGGATAGACATACTGTATTTTTCATCACAGTTATTTTCAGCTTCATCTGACACCACACTCACACTCAACTCCTGAGTCTAGAGTCTTAAGAACAAAACATGTCTTAAAAATAAGTTTCCAAATAGTTCTTGGTAAGACATGCAGAGGGATGATCTTTAATAGGTGGAGAACTTTTACATTATGTGGAAGTTCTTTCAGCTTTAGACATTCTATACACCCACACATCTCATTTACAAAAGCACTGGTTTAAAGATTTTAAGTCTGTGTATTGTGTTGCAGAGATATTCACTAAAGTTAGCATGCTAATGAGCTAGCACCAGCCTCAGGAGATGATAGTGAGTCACTGTAGTGTCGAGTCCAATCAGTCCAACATGAGAGGATGAAGTAGCACTGCCCCAATTAACAAAAACAAAAATGCAAAATGAGAGTTAATATTGCCGTTGCTTTCCACTGCTGGAGACATTCTTGATGAGTAAAGGGATGAATGGTGAACTCAATTTTAAGTAAACAGCATTTCTTACGATAGGAGTGGACACCTCAAGTTTTTGGAGATAAGTTCGTTTGTAGTATGAATTTGACAAGTTGCTTCATCTTACACAAAGGTTCTTTTAGGATACAAAATGATTCTACAACAAGTTGGTCATTGTGAAGCCTGTGATTGAATTGACCCAATCACAGACTTTTATAACATAAAGAGGGATTCAGTTTAAAGGGGGAATTACATTTTCTGTGTATTTAAACGGTTAAGAGTCATCCATAGAGGTTTGACCTGAAAGGCAAAATTCCAAAGAAACTCAAGAGTCAGAACTGAAAATGGTGGTGATATGAAAAAGTCCTCCAAAAGCTGCATGACAGAAAGTTATTACATGAAACAGTTACAAATGCACTTCCTGTTTCATAAGATGTTTCTGGATAAGCATTTGGCCTGAAACCTTTTCTATGGATCAAGTCTATTCGTGGTAGAGAGGTACATGCAGGGCACTTTTAAGGCAAAATAGTTCCAAAAACACTTATCACTATTTTACCATTAAAACCCATTAATGGACCTTTTTCCCTATCAGCACACTGGGATGAAATTGGTGTTCATTTGTATAAATTCTTTATATATCACATCAAATCACTCTGAAACCACATGTCAAACCACTCATAATACATCTGCATCGTGTTGGAAGATGAAGGGGACAAGGAAGATATGCATTATAAGGGAATATAATTAAATGCAGCCAGTGGATGAATGTGTGCAATCCCACAATCCCACAAGCAGCAAAGTGAGAGCTTTACTCGTGTCCAAGTTGATCCAAAGAAACACAGCAGGAACAAAAGGAGAAGCAAAACAAGTAAACTACCTAAGAAACTACTGGAACTACAAAATAAAGTACAGGAAAAATATTGTTGCTGCCCAAAGAAAAACATGTATCTCCATTTTGATGTTGATTTTTACTTTTTTGTATCATTTGAACACAGCAGTTGCTGTTTACGCTGTGTAAAAATGTACCAACAGAAATTGCCCCAAACTGCTTGGAAAATATAGTCTGGTTCCACTGACTTACATTAACATTAATTCAGGATTTTGCCCTCTTCTATAACGTTGGCTTTTTGGAGATAGTTTTCTTTGGACAACTATAATATGCAAAATGAGAATGTGAAAACATACTACAGCAAACAACTGCAAGCAAAGGGCTTTAAATAAACAAAAAATAAGTACAAGAAACACCTGGGAACAATTACAGTCACAATAACGAGACAAATACAGAAGTACACAGCCAGAGATATGAAGAAAGTAACCGATAAGGAAAAACAAACACAAGAGCAAAATCTCAGTGATTGAAATATGAAGCAATTCTCAAATATCAGTTGAATTTCCATTTAACTCAATCATGTTTAGGGTCTTTGCTTGCTTTAAGCAGCATAAGTAGTAATTAAGCACCCCCAAACCACCTGCCATAATGGGTATGTTTTTGTCTGTTTGTTTGGGCCACACAAAATATTTGCAGAGAGTTCCTATGAAGATGTCATTAATTACTTTTTGCTTCGAATAAATGAAGATACCATAAATGATATGTAGTCATAACAGGACATCTGTAATATTTAACATTCATATAGATATAAATGCAAACAGCTATTTTTCATTATTGCATACAAAATGGACCTCCCATGTAGAACACTGTTTGAGACTCGATCCATGGCAGAATAAGAGTAGCAGTAAAGGTTCAGATGTTTGTACTAACTTTTCACATGTGCTCTGTGGTTATGAAGCAACCGTAAACCAGAAGCAGAATGGGTCTGGAGGCAGGATGTGGATGTTATGTAGATGAATATGAAGCAAGAAACAACGACTAGCAGATGACAAGAGTGACCTTGTTTTTTAAGTCATATATGTTTGTTACACTTTCGTTGTTGACTCATATTTCAACTCGTTTGAGTTAAACTCACAGCGACCTTTCAGTTAGGAAAATGTAGCTGCTCATCCACAAACAGAAGGTTACTGTATTTTGATGTTGTATACATTATGCAGCTCATAAAGAAACCAGTAACATAGCTGTAATGGCCAACATATAAATGGAACATTAATATACTACAGGTGTAAAAGTGTTATCTTTAGCCATTTAAATCCAAATCATTTAGGGCTATGTATTACTAATTCACAGTTTTGATACAAGTGTGTGGAAAGTGTGGAGAGGTTGATAAAAAAATGGCCAAAAAAGATAAGATGATATGGCTGTGTTGTTTGTAAGCTTGACTTTATCATCACAATTGACTGTTTGTATGCTTAATCTTAAATGAGAGAAGATCTTGACTAGATCTAACGTTTCAGCAACATTACATTACATTTAATAAAGTCAAAGACGTACTACACAATGTTAAACTATTAAAGGAGCAATATGTAATATATTTAATTTAAAACATTACAAAATTAACTGAAAGTGAATGCCAAAAAATAGCTGTCCTGCCTGACAGTTCGTCAAAAAATATCAAAGTGTTGTGCTGCAGAGATATCCATTGAAGTTAGCATGTTAACCAGCATCAGCCTGTCCTGTCTCATCAGTCCAGCATACAAGGATGAAATAGTAGCACTGACCTTACGGCTAATGCTCACCTTGTTTTGAAGGTCATCTTTTTGGATATCATTTAAAATCAAGTAGCCAGTGAAATGAAGAATAATCACAACAATGGCTGAGAGCTTTTAGCAAGTGACCATTATAACCATTGCTGCCTGCTCAACCAAAAAAACAAAAAGAAGAATCATTTGGGTTAACACTGATGTACTCACAAGACTGGCAAGGATTAAAACAGGTGGAGGAGGGACTGCATTTCCTTGTCTCTTACTATAGGGGTGGAAAGCACAACTTTCTGGTAAAATGTTGCACTCTATTTGTAAGAGTATGAAATGCATCGCATTACAAATTGTTCCCTTTAACATTGATAAATAGTGACTCAAACAACAAAAATAGTAAAGTGTTTACTGAAACTGTACTTGCTTTACATTTTATAAGCATACATACAGCAACATAAGAGTAAACCCAGACATTAATATGAGAAATTAACTAACTGAAATGATAATTTAACATTTACTTTTTTTTTTAATCCATGGCCTTGAAACTACAAAAGAACACATTGAGATTATTGCACTTCAGTCAGGAAAGTGTTCTCACTTAGCTGTAGCTAATTAGTTTCACTTTCATTTCACACCATTCTCAGGATACTGTGCTTATACAGGATCTCTTTGGAGCTCTATTTTCACGCCATGTCATGAAGAAGTAGCCCAGCAGCAGTAGTGGAATGCTAACATATATGGCATTTGTAATCCAGAAGGCAACTTCATAGAGCATCTTCTCACAATACTCCGCAGATGAACGAGACTCGTAGTTTGGTCGATATGCTGTGTATACAAAAACGCTACCTGGAAGAGAGTATGAAGTATAATCACCAAACCTGACAAGAATTTTTTTCCCTAAATGCAATGAACACTTTCTCTTCAGTGAATTGTGAACTTGGGAAAGTTATTATTCCTAAATTGGGAAAGTTTTATTCCTTTTTGTTTCTTCTGGAATCCAGCATGTGACCTAAACAATAGCATTTCTATTATTTATAATTTATTTCCTGGACAAAATATGATTTTAAAGTAGGCTAGCCAACTAACAGGTTAACAGAGCAATTGACTCTCCCATCTAAACTAAACACACCAGCCTTTAAACTAAACAAAAAATATCATACATGATAGAATATATATATATATATATATATATATATATATATATATATATATATATCCTATCATGTATGTATAAGTAACTTTGCTAGCAAAAACAGCATAGACCATAATAGCTTACGACAGCATAGTTACTTATCTTAGCATAAGCCATATACCTGCATAAAGCAGTTAGACCCTCTTAAGACTGCATAAAGCCTGTATAAACCTATTTAGACCAGCAAATGCCTGCATAAACCAGCTTGGACCAGCATAGGCCTTCATAAACTATGCATAAACCATCTTAGACCATAACCGTGCATAAACCATTTTAGTCCAGCTTAAGCCTGCAAAAGACATCCTAGGCCAGCATAAGCCTGCATAAACCAGCAAGGCCAGCATACGCCTGCATAATCCAGTTTCGACCTGCATAAGCCTGCATAAACCAGTTTAGACCTGTATAAGCCTGCATAAACCAGTTTAGACCAGCATAAGCCTGCATAAGCCAGTTTAGACCAGCATAAGCCTGCATAAGCCAGTTTAGACCAGCATAAGCCTGCATAAACCAGTTTATACCAGCAAAAGCCTGCATAAACATCTTAGACAGGCACAAGCCTGCATAAACCAGTTTAGAATTTGGCTTTCTTTAAGTCTCACCTGTGATGAGCCAGATAGGACAGAAAACGAGGAGCAGGAAATTAAAAATCCGGCATATTAGAATGGGCCTGCCATCCAGTTGTCTGCAATAAAAGATGGGAAATATCTGTAGACTCAGACAGGCCACGCCTCCCACCAGCAGGTACATGGGAACCAAGGGCTGCTTTGGGCAGTCGTAGAGGTGTTTTGCCGCTTTTAGAGGACAGAGATGAGGGCAGTTAGTCACATAACAGTCAGAATTATATGGCTTTGGAAATATTATAAATTACTCAGTATTACAGCAGAAGAGCAGAGAGTTGCCCTTTATGAATATGAGACCAGATTACATTACATTCACTCACCTAAGCCAATGATGACCACAGGCAAAAGACTTACAAGAATGCTCATTCTCACTGGAAGTAAATAATGGGGGAAATCTTAGTTAGGCTGCTTAAACATTAAATACTGTATATTAAACACAATATTTTGGATTATGTTTTTTGTCTACAGCCTACTAAACCAGATCAGAGACCACCCTGGTAGGTAGTTCATTGATCTGAGAACACCAGCAGCTTCTTTGTATTGCAGGTTTTCCCTTTGTTTCTCTCTTTTCTCTCCTTCTCTTAGTAACAGCTACTGAACTGCTACACATCCTTTTAGACTCAGCACAAACACATTTAAACTCATACATGAGTCGCACAAAGGTGTAGAGGACATTAATTGACAAGTACATTGTGATGCCCAATGTAAACATCATGGCTGCTGTTTAATTGCAGTTTCATTGTGTGTGCACTTACCATATAGGTGCACATATAAGCTTATAAACCTAATGATGACTGTGCTTCCTTAGTAGTTGCATGCCCGTTTATTGAAGTAAAGAGAGTGCACTGGAATTTTGTTGTTTGTGGGAGGAAAGATTGTGTTATTATCATTTGTGTTATTCATATAGCCCCCCCCCCCTTCTTTCTCCTCTGCCCTGCTCTGACAGTCAAGGCCAAGCTCTCCTGTATTAAATAAAAAGGCTCCATTAAACCAGATTATAAGAGTACGGAAATAGTGCGTGCATTCAGTGCACCAAAGGTTGTAATATTTTCACATGCTTCAAAAGATTTACCCTAAAAGCTCACCTGTTGTCATCAAGGCATAAACACTACATCACTGAGCTCCAGCTGATGGACACTGAGTGTGGGAGAACTCTCTCATATACACAAACAGAAAACTTTACTCATAAAGAAACAGGAACTTTCAGTTCTTCATTTAAAGCTTTGTGAAGCGTAGTCCTAAGGCTGACCCCAGATAATATCTTTATCTTACTTCAGGCTACAGTAGTTTTTGTTCCACAATGTCTAACTAAATTGACCTCATATTTCTCTACTGAGATCTGACAATGTGGAACAAAAACTACTGCATTCATGATCTGTTTCAGTTATAGAGACTATAAAGATGTTATTGTGGGAATTTGATCACGTACTACTGAACTGCTTCAGTAAATACATACAGTACACTTACGAATTAATATCTACTGTGGTACTGTGTGTTTCTGAATCCCACTCCCCTGCACTTTTTTAGTGCTTTTTCCTGCTATAACGCACTCACTTCCACACAATAATGGGCTGTTGACCTAATGGATCAGGTGTTTTGGGAGCAGGGAAACACTAAACGTGCAGGGCAGTGGGCTGATGTGCAGGGCAGTGTCCAGGGCTGAGAAATACTGGTTTAACCTACAACAGACCCATAGCGTTATGTGTGGTTATGTGGACACTATGTAAAATTACAGAAAATGTACCTACAAGTGTACCAATAAACATTGTACTGGAAATCTACCCACCGAATACTCATTGAGGGGTATCCTCATTTTCTTTGTATATTTGTCACCTGTACACATTTACTGTATCGTGAATTATGTATCAGGTATATATGCGTTGTATTTGAAACAGTTTGTTAGTACTTTCTACTATTTTGTAGCTTCTTAACGCTGAATGCTGAAACATCAAATTCACAGAGCACTTTATTAGGAATAAAGCCTACTCTGTGGTAGTCCTGTTGGGGTCCTGACCATTGAAGAACGGGGTAAAAAAGGGGCTAATGAAGTATGCAGAGTAATAAGTAATAGAAGTATTAGAATAAGTAATATAATAATTGTATTATTATAAATTGTCTGTATTTCCCAATAGCAGGTCTTTTCTCTGTTCAGAAATATGCTTTGACCTTTCATTTCACTCCTAAATTCAAAACTCAGGCTGTGCACATGAGCAGGATTACACAGTTTAAAGAAACTCTGCCAGCAGGTACCTGAACAAATGGAGTTTCCAGCAATAAAGATGTCAGAGACAGATCCCATCTTAATCCGTCTTCTTTCTGACTAGCACTGAAAACCACAGAAAAAAATCATTCAGCATTGCGTCATTAGCCAACAGCATGATGAAACATTAGCTGTAGTAATATTCAGTTTAATGTTAACTATGATGAACAAAATGTGACAACTGATTCCAAAAATGCTAAAGACACAAACATGTTAAACTGCTTTTAACACTAGAATTCAGTATAAAGGTATGACATTAAATTTGCTCACCACTCAAGGCTGTGAATCTGTGGTAGATGCTCGATGCTGCCTTTTCAGATTGCTTAAATATCATTTCCTAAATGTTCCAACTCCACCCACCAATGGTAGTTCATTTGTAATGCATATTTGTTTTTTCAGAGAGCCAGTCAAACTGGCTGAGGACGCCTAAGAGAAATATCTAATAATGGCACACCTGATTATACACCTGGTGAAACCAGAGGATGACCAGACAATGCACCTGTGATACAATTTCAAAAGGGATCTTGAACAACACTTTTGTACATTTAGTACAATTGTATCATCATTATCAGTTTATATATATATATATATATTGCCATTACATAACAAATAGGCTTGACAAGCGCATACAGTAGTAACATGTATACATAGAATTTGTCACATTGAGTCAAACGCTGTCTGTACATTCCATAAAAGCATATTCCTAATTTAAGAGATTTAACTACAGGGAGTTCTCACTGTAGTCTTTGAAGCTTTTCCACACAGATGCTTCTGATAACCCTATAGCTATAGGGTATATTCTGATACAGTATAATGCCAGAGGGATTAGTGAAGTGAATTCAGACCTGAAAGATGAGAACCCAAACCATATACAGAAATTACTGATACTGCATACCAGAAACTCATGCTCCAGCACAGGAGGAGGGATTAATGTCTGAAAGTGTATTTAAGCTGACTAAAAGGGAGTGTGGGTGAGGTGTGAGAGGTATGCTGCTTGGACTGTTGGAGTGGTTGAACCAATGTATAACTACTCTCCAGAAAATTGCAGAGAGTTAGTTTATTGCTGCTGCTACAAATGCAAAATATAAACAGAGGATCTACAAAATAATAGCAGTAGGATCTACAAGAAATATTTCTAACTGACATTGCTTTACGTAAACTGTGCAGCAATACATACACAAGAGCCTGCATAGTATGCACTGCAATAACAATAAGCAATACTGACAAAAATACATGATTTCACAACTTTTGCAACTACTGGAGGTGCAATTATTTTATCCTTGAGGTGGGGTGACAGTGCAGCACAGTATGCAGTGTTTTCAGTTTTTGTTTTCAGGAGACTTGGTTTCAGTTTTTCAAAGAAATCTTCAGAGATATTTCAGTAACACTTTACAGTAGGGCACTGTACATAAGGCGACATCCCATCATCCGATACACAGGTATGCAGTGGCATTTCAGCGTGTCTGACTGACATCTCTGCATGGATGACAGCTCACCACCTTAAGCTCAGTCCCAGCAAGACTAAGCTACTGTTCATCCACAGCACTACAGGTCTTCACCATGATCTTGCCATCTCATTCGAGAACTCTTTGATCACCCTGACTGAAGATGCAAGAAGCCTTGGTGTGATTCTGGATGACCAGTTATCGTTCTCACTTCTTTTGACTTGGTCATGCAGATTTCTCCTGTACAACATCCAGAGGATTCGACCCTTCCTCTCTCAGGAGGCCACCCATTTGCAATTCCAGTCTCTTGTCATTTCAAGGCTGGACTACTGCAACTCGTTCCTGGCTGGTCTTCCTCTGCAGGCCATCAGGCCCTTGCAACTGATCCAGAATGCAGCAGCTCGGCTTATCTTCAGTCTTCCCAGGTTCACCCACTTCACTCCACATCTGCGCTCCCTTCACTGGCTTCCTGTAGCTGCTCGCATCAGGTTTAAAACTACAGCCCCTCCCTACCTAGAGGCAATGGTTAGGAGTTGACCTGTACCTCAAGACCTTCGAGCTTCCAGTACAGCTTGGCTTGACCCACCATCCTTCAAAATGCATGGAAGACAAGCGTCCAGACTCTTCTCTGTCCTGGCACCCAGATGGTGGAATGAATTTCCAGTGGTTGTCCAAACAGCAGACAACTGACTAAACCCTACATAAATGTTTATAACAGCTTTGATCAAAACTGGCAGATGTAACCTTTATAGTAAATGACACCTAATGGAATAAGCATTTATAAACGTTTATGTTGGGTTATGTCATGACAAGTTTACATAAGTGCCATGTAACCTTATTTGCATATTATGTTATGTTTCAGTGATCTCCTGGGTTGTTAGGAGTCTTATTTTAGTTATCTATCTTTCAATAATGAGTAGAAATTAGTAACAAGTAGCAATTTTGGAAACCACTGTTTTTATTGTGTGTGTGTGTGTGTGTGTGTGTGTGTGTGTGTGTGTGTGTTGACCTTCCCATTCGTTATACAAATGGATTATAAGTACCCTATAATTAATCTCCTCAGAAATATCTCCTTTGGCTATATTTAGATGCACATGGGAAAGAAATTTGCAGGCAGCTAAAGTGTGTTTAAGTAGTCGCTGATGTGAACGTTAGTGTAACATAAAGGGTGTA
Organism: Semaprochilodus insignis; assembly: GCA_034552555.1. Lineage (NCBI taxonomy): Eukaryota > Metazoa > Chordata > Actinopteri > Characiformes > Prochilodontidae > Semaprochilodus > Semaprochilodus insignis. The sequence goes on from CM067498.1 coordinate 24,751,528, forward strand.
CAGATTAAAAACTGATAGATTTGATAACAATACTACAGTGCTGGAAGGGTGTTGTAATTGTCTGTTAAATATATTGTTGCTCTCAGACAAAAAAAAATGAAGAAAAGCATAAAATGTAATGGATCATATAAGTGAAAAAGGTGCCTATTCAGTTTTGGATATATTGTGAATTTTTCACACTTTGTGAACAAGAGGTGTTTTAAAGCAACAATATGTTTCCTGCGGTTTCTGATGCCAAAAATTGAAAAACTTATTCTGGCTATTTTGACAGGAAATAGAATAAACAATAGGGTGGTATTTTTTTGTTTCACTGACCGATAATACTGTTAATAAATACTGATAAGTTCACCGGAAGACATTCAACATTATAGTTAATAGTTAAAGGGCATTCAGTTGCTCATGGTTAGGTTCTTCACTTTCATCCTTCATAAAAAAGACTGCACAGCAAGTAGCCACCAACAGTACTGCTAACAAAATATACATCATCGTGGTGGACCAAAAGGCAAACATGTAGAGGGTCTTGTTGCAGTAGGGCTTTCCTAACACAGAGTTGTAGTTGGGAGGGTAGATGGTGTAGATCCATACACTGCCTGTAAGACACGGACAAAGCCAAATGAGGAAATGCATTTAAAACATCTTCAAAGGTGTTTTAATGATTTTCTCCTGCAATTCCATGTGATTTTGCAAACCATTATGATGCTGTAGCAAAGTACCTCATAAATAAGAGTGAGCCAGTGATTCTGTTTTATATCAGTATTTAAAACAGGATAAGCAGCGATAACCCTCTAACCCAGGGTCTAATCCTCAGTGTACATCACATCAGGACAAAAAAGATCTATTTTTTCAGTTGTTTGATTTATGCATTCATAGCACAGCTACTATTGCACCACTTGTCAGGTCTACTCTATGAGGATCCAAGGAAAAACTCCTTCTACATTCTAAATGTAATAAAAGATGATAGTATGCATTAGAGGATTAGAGGAAAGTTAACAAAATGGGGTTACATGACCGCTCAGTGGCGATGCAGATGTAGTGCTTTGGACTTCAAAAGAAAAAAAAAAGAAAATGCCCAGAGAGGAGGAAACGATTTCTAAAGTCGACATTGTTGCCACCATATGGAAGGTAAGGATGGGTGGATCGATACCTAAATATCAATACTTTGATCCTAGCGTTTACTTTTAAAAATCAAGTCCGGCACAAAAATATCAATCTATATGTCTTGGAATGTTCCTGGACTAAACTCCCCCATCAAAAGAACTAGATATTTAGAATTTCCTCCTCACAAAAAGGTTTCTTTCACATTAATTCCAGAGTCTCATTTAAAGAATTCCGATGTTTCCTGTTTCCAAAACTTTCATTTTAATAGTATTGACAGTAGTGGATAGGACACTTCCCTTAATCCTTCATTACAATTCCATTGATGAGATCAATCAATTTGTGCTAATAGTTATTACTGTTCGCAGGTCAAAATAGCAAAAGCATCAGTGTATGTGCCCTAACTTACCGATAGTGAGTGACAGACAATAAACAAACAAAATGTCCAGTACCAAGAACGAGGCAATGTCAAGCAAAGGTTAAACCTTAAACTTAATACTGGTAGATATATGGCGTCTTCATAATACATACAGGAGGGATCTTTCTTCTAATAGACACAATCCTTCTCTCGTATTTCTGTCTTTATAAGTTTAACCCTGGTTAAATCAGCCCTACCCATTTTACCCATCTTGCTTTCAGATCACGCTCCTGTTGTTTGTTCCTGTCGTTTTACCTGACATCTTACATACAAAAACCACAAGATGGCACTTTAACACTTCCGAATGTGGAGTTGTCAAATCGTCTCTTTCTAGAGCAAACAAATGCAAGGTTTGTAGAATTTCTCAAGATTAACACTCTGTGATGCAATAACCCTCAGAGTCTCTCAAAGGCAATAAAGTGTATTAAAAGAGGATTTTGATCTGATATACTAATTTGTTTTTCTCCAAAAGTGAGTTCATTTTACATTGTACTAGGCAGGCATATTTTGCAGAAGGAGAGAGGCCTAGTTGCCTGCTTGTCCTAAGACAGAGGAAAAGCCAATCTAAAATGGACATATACACTGTAAGTGACCAACGGGTCAAGTTTTTTCAGAACCATCTGCTGTTAAAGATTTTCATTTAAAAAGGCAAATGGAATTCCCCTCAATCTATTTTTTCCAGAACAGTTGGATTTACTTTATTAAAGCTCCGTCCCAGTGAAGCTGATCAGTTGGAATCACCTTTGACATTAGAAGAACTAAGTGATGCACTTAAGTCTCTAATAAAGGCAAATCTCCAGGACTGGAAGAGCTGTTCATAGAACTTTGGGGCGAAATTGGAAACCTTCTCTTAAATCCTTTAATAATTCCTCTTAGACTGCAATAGATTTCACAGAGATCGAAACATGGCTCTCATCTCTCTTTTGTTAAAATAAGGAAAAGATCACAATGAGTGTGTTAATTACAGACTTATTTCACTGATCCACTGTGAAATAAAGAATGGAACCCTCTGTGGATAAATTGATACATTATAATCAGACATTATTCATTTATTTTCCTTTTCTTATGCTACCTTTACCTCCTCCATAAAATTATTACAAAGATATTGATGCAGTGATTTGTAAATTTATATGGAGCAGTAAACACTGAGAATATCTATCTACTCCGCACTAGCAACTCTTAAGTATTATCACTGGCCATTACAGATGATGTAATGATGACCTTCAGCTTTATTTGATTCAGTGACTGTAATGGCACACTGTATAGCTACTAAAAAACTGTCCTACATCTTTGGATTGCCCCACAGTTTTCAGCTATGAAGTTCTGGATATGTAGTTTCTGAAATATGGTTCTTATATTTTAATATCTTACAGCTAAGGTTAACAAAGCCAATCAAGGAACGATTTGTAATTGGGAGAATTTATATTGCTCAATTTTTTAAAAATTAGTTTCTAATTAAACTACGTAATGTTTACTGTCTGGCTGTTTTTTTGTTTTTCTGTTTTTTTGTATTGTTTTCCTCTTTGTCCTAAACTTTGTGTATGCCTAACAATGTGTATCACCATCCTACCTTACCTTCTCTTTAACAAATCATTTTTGTGTGTGTATAGTCTTCCTGCCTGTGACTTGCCTGTATACATTTTGCCATATATATGATATATGATTGAATATCATACATATCTCTCTTTCTCTCCTTACCTCTGATCAACCAGCACATCAGGAAGATAGCCACAACTTTGAAGACACATAACCTCAGTCCTCCCTCTCTTTTACAAATATAGGTCATGCTGAAGAGGGCTAGGACTATAGTAAACACCCCAGACATGACCAAGTTCACAGGGATGAAAGGGTCCAGGGGACACTCTTCCAGATACATTGCACCTGAGAGGTAAAACAGAAGAACACAGAATTGTGAGGATGCTTAAAATGTGTCACAATGACCAACTGTATTTTTTAGCGTGTTTTGGTTATTTTACTAAGGTGGGGAAAATACCCTGATGTAGTGAAAACACATAAAACACAAAATATGTGCTGCATTTTACGAGCACTCTGAAAAATAATACAATGTGCTGCAAAGTCCTAGACGCTCTGCAAACTCAACATGACATCATTACCACAGGAGAAGGGAATGATTTGCATCTTCAATAATACAACCTTAAATATCCATGATGAAGCCAAACTCCACAGGTCAGTAGAGCATAACAGGCTCTTTCCAACAAGGGCTGCATTGCATTACTGTTCAAATACAATACTAAGAATAATATTTCACTTTTATTTATTTAATATTAATTCACATACCAATTAATTTATCTTACTCACCTAAGGTAATCTGAGAGATGGGTAAAGCCAGCATCAGGGTTAAGATTACTGTGGTTTCAAAATATAACATGGGTTAGGACTCAGGAATAGCATTAAGTGGATATTTATAATACTGTATTACCCTTGTGGGTAAGACTTTATTCTTTGGACTTTAGTGTCCATAAAGCACAGTATTTGCAATATTTATAAGGAAATAGCACATAGTATTGTAATCCCAGAGGCACTGGCAAGGCAGGAGTAAGAGCAGAGCATGATGGGTTAATATATAGTATTAAATATAGCAAACTTTTGTATTCTGTTTTGCTAGTGCAACGAGAGACCTAATCTAAAGCAGAATCTGAATATAATAATAATAATAATAATAATAATAACAATAATAATAATAATATAACTATAAGAGTGAGCACTCACATAAGCACTGTTTTCCTGTTGCTGTTGCAGCTTTTGTCTTGTGGTCCACAGTTAAGGTATCCATGTTGAGCTGTTACCTACCGGGAGAGGGACAGAGCTTGTTTATACTACCCAAGTGCAGGCAAAGTTAAAGATACAACATCTGCCATTTATCAAAAGGCAAGAAATTAAATCTGGTTATTTGCAACATTTTAAGAAAGGAAACGTTGAGTAACAACTCATTAAGGGTACATCGCTTGGAGCACATTTTGTAAAGCAATTAGTTTTTTATCAAATGCAAAATTCTTGGGCCTCTCGTATTATTTTGTTTGTGTCTAATTTTCTATTTTCTATTTTTCTATTTTCTATTTTCTATTTGTGAATTTGCTTTTATTTTTGTTCTTGTGTTATTTATGAGTCAATAGTTGGAATAACAGTGCTAGTATTTAACATCCATGGGAGTTTATTAGACGTAGGATAAACACTTTCGTTAACAATGTATAGATTGTTGGATTAACATTAAATCAACATAGAAATAAAATAGAATAATAAAGTGTTAAGAAGATACAAAGTGAAATATCTTAAAGAAATAAAGTCTAGATGAACCATAAACGTAAAAGCAAAATAAAAAGACCAAAAGGAAATTAAAGACTAAGTGCAAAAATGTTAAAAATAAAGTGTAGTAAATAAAAGTGCAAGTCTTTGATCTCAGTTATAGGTAGAATAAAATATTTTTTTAAAACCTGTATTTACATGACATTTATACCTAGAGTAGATTTGGCACTTTGTTCCAGTTGTATGCATCATAACAGATAAATGCTGCTTCACCATCTTAAGATTTATTATTATTACTTATTATTATTATTTATTATTTGTTATTATTTAAGATCTATTGTGTAATTACCTGGAAGCCAGAGTAAAGATTTCAGAACTGCCGTTTAACCTGTGTGTGCATTGTGCTATTACCCCCTTAGCCCGCTGCTAAGAGAGGCTAGCGGCCTGGTATAACTGTGCTTGTGCATTGCAACACTCTTATAAGAAAGCAGCAAGCCTGGAGGTTTAGATTTTACATCAGATGTGCTTTCAAGAAGGACAAAGGGTTTTCTGAACAACTTTCTCATAAAATGCTCTGTCCTCAAATAGTCAGAATTGTACACAGAGGTACTAATGGGAACCAGGTGTCGGAACAGTTTGCCCCTGAAAGCTCCCTCACAAAAAGCTATAGCATGGCATGGTTTGATATGCGTGGCCTGATTATCTGACACATTGTTTTATGATAGATATGTCTTAAAATGCATTTTAATCCATTAATGGTGGAGGGGTATATGCAGGGCATGTAGGTGTAAGGGAAGTATAAGGCAAACTAGTCCCCAAAGAAAACTTACACTCATCAATTAAAAAATCGATACCCAAAAGGAATTAGCTGACAGGAATGAAACTTGGTAGGTAGGTTTGACATTGTGAGGCAAGCGAATGATTCGTGATTTCCATTTATCACTCGTGCTGTTGTGTTGGTTATATGCCTCGGAGAAGAGTTCGAAAGCAATTCAAGCAGTTGGAATGGTTAGAGAGGCTCCGGCTACCGTATTTTACCCCTCTTTCCCGCCGTCCTCCCGTATTAGTATTTTCCCGTATTATATTATAATTTTAAAAAACATTCCTGTGCCTCTCCAAACTGAAATGCCACTAACCTCGCGAGAACTGCCACCCAGGCTGCTGCAAGTGGCAGTTCTCGCGAGGTTAGTGCGGACAGCGGGAACAAACCTGGAACAGGGAGAGATGGATGGATGCAAGGAGAGAGAGGGCATTCCTGCCAAAAAAGTGTTAAAGGATGCAAAGTCTGCAACAACTCTGTATAATAAGTCAGTGAATGCCAGAGAACCACATGAGTGATATTAAAAATGTGTAATGAAAATAAAATGTGTTTCACTTTAAGACAAGCAATGTGTATATATGCTGAAAATATGTAAAATAAATAAATGTGCTTCAATTCCCTTTTGTGCTTTCATTTAGGCTATATTATAAGAATTACATATGTAGGAATGTCCACAGCATTTCAGTGTCAATAAAGGTAGGCCTATCAGATTCTGATCATCTAATTGTAGTTTGTAAGTGGTTCACAGGTGGTTATTTTAGATTTCTTGTAAACCTCTTAACTTACATCTTAAAATGTAAGGGATACTGAACCTCGGTTGGGCTGGTGGGACGGCTCGAAAAATTTCCCTTATTTTTAAATCCCAAACCTGACAGGTATGCCTCCACGAGTCATCCTGTTAGTGCCAGCACCACTGACAGACCACTGCATGACTCGGGATTACATGCACGCAGACTGTTACGATGACTGCTCTTATCACAGGACACCATTAGGAACCTCCACAACCCCATGCTGAAACGTGTGGCACATTGCGTTAGCAAACATGGTGATCCGATGCCATACTGAGAGACACTACTTCTGTATGTGTATCAGTCGAAACTTATCATCATTTATTGTTCCTGGTAAACTGGTAACTACATTCGATTCATCTAGGTTTTGACAGGTGCTGAGGAGGAGCAGAATTCTCTCCCAAATATAGACCTAGAATATGAAGTTGCTCTACTTGCACTTTAAAGAGCAGATATAAGTGTCAGTTCTTACATGGCTTAGTCGAGTGTCTCTTCAGAGGAGATGCTGTTTTAAAGAGCCATTGTTTGCTGGTTGGGCTCTTTACCTACAGGAATAAGGAATTTTCACAGGAGAAAGAAGGTACTACAAACTAAAGCAGAGAGCTGTCAGACAGTGTGCAGCAGTAAGCAGATAGCAGAGTTTTAACACAAACAACAGGAGAGACGAAGGAAACTGTTTTACCTCCTGGGAGAGTCACAGACAGCAGTTCTGGTCATCTAGTGATGGACTGTGCCCAGAAACAAACTATTCCTCCCCTCTTCCACTCTTCCTCTTGTAGTAGTTCCTAGACTGTCGAGGAAAGAAATGAGCAGGAGTATTTGAGGTGATGAGCAGTGAGAAGGTAAACTGCTCATCTGCGTTTCCCAAAAGCGTGGTTGAGCAACCCCCGTTGTCATTGTGGAGAAGGAGTGCTAATAATGAAGGTCCCATCATTTCACTTTGGCAGTTGTTCAGCCATGCTTTCGGGAACTCACTCGCTGGGCAAAGTCTTGCACAATGTAAGATTGAGAAATGTTTTAGTAAAAAACAAAAAAAAGAAAGGCATAATATATATGTAGCACCCCAACAGTTCATAATATATACCTGTCCTTAGGTTTATTAACTTTGGATGAGGGTCTACAGTAAGTTCTGATTGTAATAAAATGATCCTCTACTGTTACTGTTGTGTGAGTGTTGTTTCCCTGCACAGGTACTGACTTGGTATACCATCATCATATTACCGGTAACACTAGTACTGCAGCATTCATAGGCTGTCAGGATACTGGATACTGAACATCCTGAACCAGGCTGTCAGGATGCTGAACTCTCTCCCTGCTCTACCCCCCCACTCTCACTTCTGCCCCCTGCACACACACACTCAACACCCTGAACCCACCCCCCATCAATACCGAACTGGGATGCTCACACTTTAAACAGCTTTTAAGATTTTATCCTTGCATTCCCACTTAATTCCCCCATTAACACTGAACTGTGTCTGTGAACTGGTCTGCACTCATCACTTTAAACAGCCTTAATGTTATTCAACCTGTTTATACTGGCACTGTCATACCACTTTAATCCTGCATCTTAATTCTGCTAGTGCACACGTCACTTTATTGTCTTCAGTGTCTTATTGTCTCATTTATGTCTGTCTCAGGGCCCTTATTTTATTCTATTGTATGTCTTGCGTCAGTCGATTTTATGTTTGTTGTTTATTACATTCATTATACTCTTGTTCTTGTTTTAGTTGTAATTATCTACTACACCTTGGGGCGGAGAATAACGCAATTTCAATCCTCTGTATGTTTTGTACATATTGAAGTATTGACAATAAAACTACTTGACTTGACTTGACTTGATTCCACCCCGACTTGAAGTCCACCCTGATAGTGAGATGATAGTTGGCCACTGTTGGCCCACTGAAGGCATACCTGGTGGTCCACTGGCGTTTTGCTCAGAGTTTTCTGGAGTCCAATTTATTCATTTATCTTTCTTGATGAGAAGCAAAAAAGAAAACATTGCAAGGTTCTGCTCAAAACAAATCATTTACCTTTTTTATTTCGGAACCATCCTTTTTATTACACAGCCCAGTTGTTAAATCAAATTTCATATTTTTTTTAGCTTGCGTGATGTTTACATATTTTTTATTGATTTTGTGTTTACTAATCATGGTCTGAATTGCAGTGTTATGTTTTACCATGAATATTTTTGCATGTGTAGTCAGTGTCGATTGTCCTACAGCTTATATGTAAGGATGCTGTCCAAAATAATGACTAGCCTGCAGTGGCGAACACGTACAGGCGTATGTGCTCACACTGCATTGAGAAATCATTTCATTATTAGTAGTTACCAGAAAGGCTGTGAGTAACAGTAAGCAGAGCACACAAAGCCTGCCAGACAGACTTTTTTCACCCTGCACTGAGAAGCTGACCTTCAGGAGTATGCCATGTTGGGCTGTGTGCCATTTTGCCCTCTCTCTGAAATCCCAGGCCTAGTTACTGGAAAGGCCGTCAGTAACAGTCTAATAAACAATGCACACAACTTTGAGTCTGTCTGCCAGTCTGGTATATTACAGTGAAATCTGACTTGGCAGTAAGTCCTTCCTCTTTAACTACAAACATGTGATTACATTTAACAGATCATTAGAATTAGGAACATACACATAAGCTCCTAATCCTATTTGAAGTGAATAAAGCAGAGGAAAGGGTAATGCTTCGTTTATGAGTTTTGGTCAGCTGCCTAGGTAAAGGGATTTGTCAGGGATTAAATTATTAAATTAAATGATTAAATTGAAGTTACCTGTACAAAATCGAGCTCCAAGATGTATCGAGACGTCCAGATATTGACAGTTGACTAATAGCTGTTTAGCTGCTAATGTTAGCTGTTAAAACAACAAGCCAAAGCAATAAGGCTTCGATTAGCTCATTTCATAACAACAAAATTATTAAAACAACAAAATTATTAAAAATAACAGTTTAAGACAATAATAAGACAAAGTTCAGTAAATTCAGTCTATTCTAGTTCATCCCAAAGGTGTTTGATGGCGTTGAGGTCAGAGTTCTTCCACGCCAAACTCTCCCAACAATGTCTTTATCGACCTTGCTTTTTGTACTGGGGTACAGTCATGCTGGAACAGAAAAGGGCCTTCCCTAAACTGTTCCCATAAAGTTGGAAGCACACAATTACCCAAAATGCCTTGATATGGTGAAGCATTTAGATTTCCCTTTGATACTAACGATACTAAGGGGCTCTAGGCCGACACCTAAAAAACAACCCCATGGCATTATCCCTCCTCCACCAAACTTTACAGTCAGCACTTTTTCTTGTCATTCACCAAACCCAGACACGTCCAGATAGAGAAGCACCAGAGCCTGGTGGTGGTGTATTTTACACCACTTCATCCAACATTTGGCATTGTGCTCTGTGATGTAAGGCTTTCAGGCAACTGTTGGACCTTGGAAACCGATGACATGAAGCTCCCGACACACAGTTTCTGTGCTGATGTTAATGCCAGAGAAGGTTTGAAACTCTGCCGTGATTGAGTCAACAGTTACTGTTGGCAATTTTTACACACCATGTGCCTCATAACTCTGCTTTGTAGCTTTATGCGGTCTGCCTCATTGTGGTTGAGTTGCTGTGGCTCCTAAATGCTTCCACTTTTTTAAATAATACCACTCACAGTTGATTATGGAATTTCTTGAATGGAGGAAATTTCACAAACTGACTTCTTCACAGTACTACGCTGGAATTCAGTAAGCTCTTCAGAATGACTTATTCTTTCATAAATGTTCGTAAAGACAGACTGCATGGCTTGGTGCCTGATTTGACACAAATTGCCGAAACCAAATTCCTTGTGTGTGTGTGTCAACATACCTGGCCAATAGACCTGATTCCGATTATACACCAGTGGCAATTGGACTGAACACCTGAATTCAATGATTAAGAGGTGTCCCAATACTTTTGTCCATTTAGTCTTTTTAAACCACCACTATACCTAGTAACACAGATGTTTATAGAGCAGAACATATTTCCACTTTACTGCTGAACTGTAAAAAATATATATATTTATAAGTTAAACATTTTGATGCTGTAATATGTTGTAATTATATGGAAGCCAGCTAGAAATTTGAATCAACAAATAAAGTTTTTTTGTCATGCACATTGACTGTTTATCACTTTCCACATTTAAACCTTCATTCCAGTGGATGGAGTAGATCCACACGCTGCCAGTGAAGACATGGACAAAGTGATATGAGAAATAGAATGCTAACTTCTTAAAAGTCGTAATTACTTGTTTCCCTATTCCATTTCAAGGCAATTTCAATCTGGCTCTTTTCTTACACTCTAGCAAAGGGTGTTCTTCGATAATGTGATTTAGCTAGTGATGATAGATGATAGATGAAACATTGAGTCATCTCACTGAGTCATTATGTTTTGCCACTTTTGTGCCACTTGTTAATTACATCACATGTACACTTAAAAAACTATTGTATACAGTCATTTCTATAGGTTTGTCATCTTAGTAAAATACTTCAGCTTTTAATAGCCCAAAACCAAGAACTGTTTACATTTCTTCTTTGATAACTTTGACAACTTATGATATTTGATATTTTAGTCTTGTTCTCATACTACATGTCATATCACTGATTTAAATATCAAAATAATTTTGTAGTAAAAAAAGAATTTGGTCTTAGTTTTGATGTGCTTGCCTAAGTAAACGCTTAAATTAAGAATTTCTCACTGTTTATTTTGGTGCCTCTGGTATATAATATACAGACAGGAGCAATATGTACTCAGAATGTCTTTCAGAACAGGTTTGTACCCCAGTGCATACACATGTTCACCTTTGATGACATTTACATAACCTACTTATAAATTCACAGGGGCTCTTATGCTTCACAGCTGAGAATATTTTAAGCTACAACTTTTCTTTTCCTTCTACACTAGAGGGAGCACTAATACTTCAGCACAAGGGGGTTCAGTCCTGGCCCTTTGAGTCTACCACCCTGTAGAGTTTAGTCCCTGGATCTAAATTACGCTTTAACACACCTAAGCCAGGAAATGAAGGTCTTTGACTCTAAACATTAGAAACAGGTATGTTGGAGCCCAACTCTCCAGGGTGGCAGACCTTCAGGACCAGGGCTGTGCTTGAAAAATTAATGTTGTGGGACCCCAGCAGCAGTTTTGGGAAACCATGCTTCAGTCCAGCAGCAGATTTCTTTTGTTTCTTATCATCTGTGTGCAGTCCATCTTTTGAAATAGCAGTGTAGTAACATGAAGAAACTATTATTAGCTTGTTCATAGAGTCAGTTTAAGAGGTTTAAAGTAAAGATAGAATGATATTTACTGATAGCAATCTGAGAAGTGAGCAAAGTTTGAAACAACTGTGTTGATACAGCATGATTGGGGATCAAGCAGAGATATGTAGAATGATATGAATAAGGTATTAACATTAAAACATCAGACTTTTAGGCAAGATTTTAACCTTTAGGCTCTTTTGGTATACATTGTGGCAAGTATGCACGTCAATAGCACTTATTACTGTGAACTACTGAGCTCACAGACCTTTTATTTACACTCATCGTCAAAAAATAGTTGCACAAATAGTTGCACCCAGAAGGAATCAACTGACAGGAATGAAACTTGGTGGGTAGCAACATCTGCAGAAATTGCGTGAGAATATTCAAGCTGCATGGGATGGATTATCACAGGACGGCATTAGGAACCTTTACAACTCCACACCAAGGTGTCTGGCATGTTGTGTTAGCAAACATGGCGGCCCAACGCCATACCGACACTACTTCTGTACTTGTAGCTCAACAAATATTGCCCATATCAGTCTAAATTTATCAGCATTTATTGTTCTTTGTAATTCCTAGATTATAAATCTTTATTCGATAAAGGTAACCCACCAGACCCAACAGGTTCCTTAAGGTTCAATAGGTTCCTCAAAGGCAGAATGAGCAGGATTCGTACAATGCTCTATTCAAAACTGACCCTTCCCACTGAACGAGAGAAAGAGAGATGCCCCAGAACCTCTCCAGCAAGCTCAGTTTTTGGACCTCAGTGTTTCTAAAACCCTGCTTATGGCCACGGTTGTGATGGCTGCATACTGAATATACTATCCTAAATGTTTTCAGTAGCATATTCCATTATAATTCACAAAATAGCAACATGTAAAGAATACATTCAGCATATGTTAAGGATCTTAGTAAGGCACACGGGAGAATCTGCTGTGCTCAAGTCATCTGTTATTTATCTTTTGCTCTTTCAGCTCAGTTGATGTTCTTTCAAAAAAACTTTATTTGGTGTTTTTGTTCAACAGGTTTATTTGGCAGTTGTATATAATAATATCCTGTGGAAAATAAATGTTTTGTTGTACCATCATGTATCTATTACATTATTATTTTGTTCTCTGTTATAAACTTTCACAGAAAGTGATGCCTGCTACACAGGAAGCGACACCTAAATCTGTTTTAGAGGCTAACAGTCCTGGTTGTGGTTAGAGATCTGCTCTTGCATTGTGAGATATGTCTCTAGTCACGTATGCAGGTCAGTATGCAAGCATATGTGTTTTGTACTTATTTTGATCTCCACGCTTTGTCAGCAGTTTGTTCTCCTTGCAAAGATCAAATGAATTCACCTACTGCTTGTTGAATCATCCACTTTTTACTGTCAATTTGTTGAAAACCCTCAGTTCCTCACTGGAATTATTTGAATTATTTGACCCCCACAGAGCGTGTATTATGTGGGTGATGGATCATTCTCAGCACTGCAGTGACACTGATGTGGTGGTGTGTTAGTGCGTGTTATGCTGGTGCGAGTGGATCCAACACAGCAGTGCTGCTGGAGTGTTTAAAGACCTCCGTGTCACTGCTGGACTGAGAATAGTCCGCCAACCAAAACTATCCAGCCAACAGTGTCCATCAGTCTGTGTCCACTGATGAAGGACTGGAGGACGACCAACACAAACTCTGCAGCAGCAGATGAGCTATCATCTCTGACTTTACATCTGCAAAGTGGACCAGCAAAGTAGGAGCGTCTAATAGAATGGACAGTGAGTGGACACAGTGTTTAAACACTCCAGCAGCACTGCTGTTTCTGATCCACTCACGCCAGTACAACACACTACCACCACGTCCGTGTCACCGCAGTACTGAGAATGAACCACCTCCCAGATAATACCTGCTCTGTGGTGGACCTCTGGGCGTCCTGACCATTGAAGAACAGGGTGAAGATGGATTATAAAAGTATGCATAGAAACAGATGAACTACAGTCTGTAATTGTAGAACTACAAAGTGCACCTATATGTCAAGTGGAGCTGATTAAATGAGTAGTGAGTGTAGATACAAGGAGGTGTGTCTAATGAAGTGGCTGGTGGATGTGTATGTATAACAAAGAACCATTTGGGATTCTGCCACATATCTACAACTCTATTCAGAACATACAGTGCACTATTTGTATGAAGAAGCCAGAATATAATAATGCACACAATGTGCTATATAGGGACTAGGGAGCCATTTGAGGTCTTATGCTTCTTAAGTGTATCAATTTTTCTAACTTTCATCTATATAAACATGTTGCATGATTGAACTGTGTGTGTGAGGACAGTGACTCATTTGCATGTTTATACTTTTGATTTATCTTCAGAAAACTGACAGAGATCTTTCAGATGTTATTTAGTTTTGTTGTATTTATATTATAGTGTACAACTTTGCTCAGAACTTTTGCTCATTTAAAACTATCACAGACTTTCAGTAACTGTGCACTTCCAAAAGAGGCAAAAAAAGAATTCTGAGAAACCCAGGAAAAGCCCATCCACACTCTTTTGTTTTTCTGAATACTGCAGACAGACATTGAGAATTCTGCTGAAACTGCATTCTGTCAGTAGCGAACAGTCAAATGATTATTAAACAAAACAGAGAACCCACAGCAGATAACTGACCTGGAACAAGGGGAGCAGGGAACACTCAGCATATGCACACTATGGCTAATGATGACAAAGACTTTTTTGAGTCTTGTAGTGAGCTGATAAAGAAGCCACAGGTGTCAGTATGCTGAGGAGATGAAACTTTGGAGATGCATTGCTGGGGAACAGTAGAATTCAGCCTTTAATATGGGATCATACACAGAAATGAAACTGCAATTATTTGAAATATGTATTTTATATAATTTCTATGTTGCATTGTTTTGCATCTATAGAAATATCTTTACACCCATCTGCATAAATACATTTTGTGTATGAAGTAGATGAAGAATCAACCTCATTATTTGACACCTGAAAACAAGTAGTAGATCACAGCTGACTTCACAAGAGATGAGTTTTCTGGGCCACACGTAGGTTACAAAACAGCTTTCAACCTCAACAAAATGAATTCTCAGTGTAAATGTCCTTTCTCTAGAAAAACACTTCAAAACATCTTGAGACATCCCAGGTAGGAACCAAAGATCTCTCCTCCAGTTCGTAACACTTTATTAATGGGAGACAGAGATACAGGTCAACCATACCCTCTCCTGAGTAAACGTCATTTATTTATTAAGATTAAGAAAAAAATAGAGAAACATATATTTCACTTAACATAGTTCTCCGATGAAGAGGCTCCCTGAAGAGATGGTCGATCTTGAACCTTTTGCCTCTAGACAACCCTCTCCAGGCTGAGGCCTAAACCTCCTGACTGTCTGATCCAGAAGTTGTTCAGTGGCTGATGTACATATATGAGGCTCTTGCTGATTTAGTGTCACAAGACAATAGCACTGGCAATATCATCAGCCTATTTAATATCGTAAATTAAATAAATGTTTAAAAACAATCCTCTATGATGGCGATTAAGATATTGGGCCCTAATATGACCGATGACCTCCAAGCTGAATGAGTGGATCAGTTTTTTCAAGTCGAATGGCCTGGTGAGGTATTCGTAGTGCACTTCTCCAGAAGTAGTAAATGCTGTTTTCTACTATGTCCTCCATATATGAATGAGGTTGTATGCACTTTGCAGATACTGTTTGTTCAAAATACTGTATGCGTTGTGCAGCTTTTCTGATTCAGCTTGGACCAAAACCAGATGCTACCAAAACTTACATACACAAACATGGACAAACTTGATACACACTTGATATTGAGCGATGCAGATAGGTGGTCCTAGGCATCACGTATGTATTTCTTCATAGCAACAGTCTATTTAACGGACAGGGTAAACTATAAAGCACAGTGGTGTAGTCTTGGCTAGGGGTTGATTGCACAGTCCTGGGAGTATTGTCGCAGAAGCTCTGTGTTCTTGCTCTTGCTGAGCGCTTATACCAACTCACTGTACTCCTTAGGTACGTCCACACACCTGCACTGTCTGTAGAGGTTGACACATGCTGGAGGTGGAGGGAACACTCTTGATACTTTGAGAGAACAATCTACTGTCTTGTGGCTAAATGGATAAACTCCTGTAGCTGTACTCTCATAACATAGACTGTCCAGCCAGACAGCCAGGTAGATGAGGTTCACTGATAAGTAATCTGTAGAAAAGCTGAAATTAGATAAAGTGCAGTGATCAGGGTGTGTTCATTCTTTCCACTCCTAACAGTCAGGTTGCAGCAGTTCAAAGCAGCTTTGTCACATTCTCGAGATATTTAATAAAGGTTCTTGTCTGACTGGTGTATCTTCCGTGGAAGTATAATCAAACACTGTCTGAAATATTGCTTTAACTCACTGGCTCATTCCTCCCTTCTCTGTATTTGCCTGATGACAGGTGTTCATATTTCATTGCCAGATCTTAGGGGTAAAATACATTTTAGCAAGTGACTATATTTGAAAGCATCAGAAATACTGTATATCTGCTGGATTCAAAAGAGCGGCTAAATGGGGGATTGCAGATTGTGGTTATGTGTTTTACTTTCAGTACTAATATGAACACAAAGCTTTCTACATGGAAGTGAGAGAGCTGTACATCTGTGTACCATATGAAGTTTTGTTTATGTTTTAGTATATTGTTTTTGCTTCAGAGGTTCTCATTATTAAATAATATTATGCCACTTTCGCCGAATTTTTTTCTCATTGTGGAATCGTCAACACATAGCTGAGGCTAGAGAGACAATTTCTGTGGATGTTCTCCTGGAACAGTCCTGAATGATTGGCGCTCTGTGCCCATCAAGAAATTTTGACACTCTTGGAAGATTCACCAATGCTTTTAGGGTCTGCAGAAATGGTTCTCACTGTAGTTTGGCGATGTCACAGAAATGGTTCTGTAACCTGTTCTAGACTGATATATTTCAAAAGCTTTTTTTCCTCAACTGTTTCGTTTGATCAAGGCCTAAACTGGTTGTAAAATCTGTGTGGTGACTATCACTTTAACAGCAGACTTAAACACATAGAAACAGATGAACTACAGCAGACTTGCCCCCTAAATACATTTAGAGTTGTTTGTGTTTAAACAATTCATTGTATATCAATCAGGTTATTTCATAATTGTATTAATTGATCATTCATACTGTGATGGACTGGCAGCCTGTACGGGGTGTTTCCTCCCTCCGCCCAGTGAGCACCGGGATAGGCTCCAGCCACCACATGACCCGAAATGATAATCATCTTAAAAGATGAATGAATAATAATTCTTAATTTATTTTTAATGTAATTGGGTTTAATGAATTAATTAATGCAACTTTTGTAATCACCAGTTAAAGCTGGAACTAGGAAAAAAATGTGATATTTTTTTCTGAAAAGCCACATAATCACGTACAAAAAAATGTTTTGGTGTATTTTTGAGACTTTTGTTTTCTGCGTAATTTGAGTTCATCAGCAGTCCTTTACATTGTGTGAATTTCATGATAAATTTGTTTAATAGAAAAGGGTTAGGGTTAATGCTCCAAGATTATTTCAAATAAAATATATCTATATTATATTGAAAGTAAAGAATGTTTTGCCCTCTTCTGTAAGGTCACTATTTGACCCAGGTGTAATTTCATATTGGGGGGAAAACTGGAATTAAATGGGTTCATTTCTATATTTAAACCTTTTCAATGATGATATCGTCACAACAGCTCACGTTCTTGCAGAGCACAAAATCAAAAACTAAACAAGTGAAATAATATTAAGTTTATTATAATTAAACAAATATTACAATAGCTCAATTAATAGTTTCCATTAGTACATGCAGTGTCCGTAACCGTAACTTTTATCTAACTTTTTTCATTTACTAAAATGTCTTTATTGTTTTTATCTTTGGATCAAATGCCAACACGTGCCATGTGCACACAAACTTAAACTAACAGTTACAAGGACTAACATCACTGTAACAGCCACACGTCCAGTCTTTAGACATTTTCTCCCTGCTTAGAACACCGCATACAGATTAGCACACAGCAAGCTCCCAACATCAGTCCTGCTAAAACAATATATGCCAGGGTAGTGGTCCAGAAGGCGGACAGATAGAGGGTCTTGTTGCAGTAGGGCTCTCCAGTTCCAGTCTTGTTGTAGTTGGCAGGGTAGATAGAATAGATCCAAACACTGCCTGGAAAAGATGAAAAATGCTGAAATGAGGACTTGTGTACAGTATTTTAGCCCTTATCTGACCTAAAAAAAGATGAAAATCCTCACCTGCAATTAACCAGCAGAAGAGGAAAAGGGAGACCAGTGAGTTCCACACTGAACACATATGGGTGAAAACATAACAGCATCCATTTTCCTCTGGCTTTGAAAAGGAAAGACAGGAGAACAGGCCCAGCAGCAGACCAAACACCCCAGCTACAATCATATAGAGTGGGATGTAGGTCTGCTGAGGACAGTCCTTCAGATATACCACACCTGCAGGAAGTGAGAGGGTTAAAAGAGGCTGAAGTGTTAGCATTTAATAGAACAGATTGTAAATAAAAATAATGATTTAATGATCAGTTTGTTATAACTTACCTATTGAAAGCTGGACAATGGGTATAGCCACAGCGAATAACTTGGAGAACACTGAAAGATTTAAGAGATACAGAGTGTATGATTCTCTTTTTTATGTTGTAGTGTAAGGTAAAATATTCTGCCTGGCCAAACAAAGTCGCCATATGGATTTAAATAAGCATATATTTAAGAGCATTTGATCGGATAATTATTTCAGCAATAGATAAATTTTATCTGGCCACAATTCTTTTAACCCTGACTGATGCAGCGAGGAGTTTCTCGTTTTGTAAACAACCATATAGGAAGAGGTACCCTGTGGTTGTGGAAAAGATGTTACGGTGTTTCAGAATGGTCAAATTATTGCATTGCTGGAATTGGGTTAAAAACTGTCCAGAGCTTTGTTAAAACCTGGGAAGATAGTAGTGACCCATCAACTCCGTGAAAGAACTCTGCTCAGTAAAATGCCCCTGACCATGAATGTCACTTAAACACTTGGTGAAGTGTAATGATATAAAATCGACAGTTGAACTCAAGGCTATGTTTAATAGTGAAGTAAGAGCATTTCCACACATTGTGCTGAGAAGCTACAGGGTTGGGCCTAAACAGCTGTGTGGCCCTAACATAGCTATTTGTTAGTGAGGCTAATCAGAAAAAGGCTTCAGTTTCCTATGGAGCACAAAGAAAATATTTTCAAAATATGTGATTTTTTCTTCTAATAAAGCGTTGGGTGGTTTGGGTGACAAAGGCCAGGACATAAACATTGAAAGGGGTTGGAAGACTTTCAATGACTGGATTAGCTGTAAAAATTGTAGAAGTACTGACTGGGGGCAAATAACCAAATGCTTGCAGAGAAAAATGGAGATTTAGCTGCAGATTTCTGTGAAGCTTTAGACCTATGTACCACTACTGTAGGCTTCAAATATGCCTATTTTAACACCACTATATGAGCTGCTTAAAGGTAATCCAACTACAGCCTGAACTGGAAACAGGATCAGGATGCTGGAGTTGATGGTGTTTGGACCAAAGGGGGAAACCTTGTTGCACTTGGAGCATTACTTTTTGGATCATATTTGGGCAGAAAGAAATGTTTAGAAAGTGTTAGTGGATAAAGGAATCCATAAAATAATTTCAGGCCAAAAGATCAGGTTGGGCAAACATAGCAAGAAGCAGTCTTTAGAATCTTGAGAGGAAGCTCCATATAAAGGTTCTGCTGAGAGCTGGTGTAGCTGTTATATGTGAGGAAAAAGAACACGCGTTTCTCACTGTAAGGTTGAGTCATAGGGACAGTTGGAGAGGGGGTGGGTGAAGTACCGAGCCTCAGGGAAGAACCGTATTTTTTAGGACATGGGGGCCACCCCTGTAGGTGAAAATTTCCATAGACTGTGTGTAACCATACCAGCCCCCTCTGAGGGAAAAGCAAATAAGCTAACTGTGGGTGAATGACTTCCAAACAGTGATAAACAGCTCAAATATTCCTTTTTATGTGTTACAGGTAAACCGGAGCCGGACAGTGCTCCTACTCAGCATGGCATAAACGTCTTGATGCTATGCACCCAAGCTATGAAGAGCCGAGCGCCTGCTGTGGACTTCCTGGATTCTGGGGATGTCAGAACTGACAATACAAAATTCAAATTGCAATGACACATCACCATGTTAATACAAACTCCTCAAGCGCCTACAGTTTGCATTGCGAAGGAGTAGCCTTTAACAGATCTAGCCACCGGCTACATGAAAGACATTTTTGGCATAACATTATGGAGATAAGCGCTGTCAGTTATAGCCATTATGGTTTTTTGTTTTTGCTCTCGACTCCTCACTGTACATATGTTTCATACTTGTAGCCATCATATAGTTTTGTGATTCCCCTGAGCAAAAATATTCTTAGCATATGTTATTTTCTCTTCTAACTTTATCTTCTTATGGTCTTAACCATGTTTATTGTAGAGTTTTAGCAAATGGTCTTATGTTGCAGAAAAGTGATAACTGTTGTACACTAACCCTCAACTATACTTGACTATGTAATACAATGACCCTTTGACTCACTTAAGGTGATAACAATGATCCCCCTTATCTCTACAACCTACATCTCTCTTTATGTTCTCATCTTAATCCCGCATATACCCCCTCCACCTTCTCTTCCTCCATCTTCATCCTCTTCCTTTTTGTGTCCCTTGACTTATGTCCATGTTAGACTGCAATAAACTGGATCGAACTGGTGACAGACTGATTACCTAGGCTGTGCCCGTGCATGTTTCGGCATGCATGTGAATAAGACTGAGTTGATTTACTGAGATGTACCTATACATGTCTGTATGTGTAAGTAAACTCAGTCAATGCCACAGCTCCTGAATGATCCTGAATGCTGAATTTCTAAGAAACCAATGGAAAAGAGTCCAGATATATCTCTGTTCCAGAGCAATGGGCGAGGGAGGGTAAGAAGGGAAGCACATGAAGCGATGCGCCTATCATGCATAATGCCCAGTGTACATGAACCAAAAATGAACGCTGCGATGTTAATATTGTTGTTGAAACAATCCTACGTGATAAACTTGATGTAATCTAAGCTGAAGGTGGCCCATTAAAATATGAGAATGTAAAGTTACTTAAAATGAGTAGATGTTAATGAATAGTACAACACATGTACTAGTTATTAATTTTTTAACAGACACAGACAGATTTTTTTACCACATTTTGTCTTTATAATAGCTTCCATAATTTTCAGGTTATTAAAATACTTATTTACTCTGTTAAACTTCAGCTTTGGAAACTCTGTTCTATGCATATTTTCCTTTGACTATCATCTTCCTCATGCAAGTGAATTATCGTATATCTCATCATACATATGGCTAAAAAATGGCTACTTTGTCTGGAAATTACATAAATGAAGGGTGGTCTCTTACTCTTGAACAGTACTGTACATAAGTGCCCATACACAGTGCTGAATGGCCCTAGCACCATTCTAGCTAGTGCTGTAACACACAGAAGATCAAGAACTTTCATGTGTCTTACTCCAGGGAAAGCACTCGAACTGGAATGTTGTGTCCATCTTGGATAGGGTTTTGATGTGAATCACAGAGAAAGCTAATACTCACCAATGGTAGGAACATTTTGAGTGTGTTCATTGTACATCCGTGTTAACAGTGTTTGTCTCTCCATGCTTCTGTTTGTCTTTCACCTACAGAGGAAGGAAAAAAAGACTTAGAATTTTAATGTAATTAAAACACTTAAAATATTTTAATTCCATCATAAGTCTGAAGCAAAGGCAGGATATAAAACACAGTGATAACACTGGAAGGTTAAGCAGCCTACTGTTTTTAAAGGGTGTGTAGTGTGCAGACCTACCATACAGAAGTAACAGGCTCTGAAGATGAAATGGGAAGAGCTGGAGAGGAGTTGATAGGAATTATGTGCTGAGTGTTGATAGTCAAATCTCTGTGTGCTGTGTTTGCATTGCAGTTGTAGTAGTCACACTCTTTGACTACAAGCTTTAACCTGTAGGTATAATACATTTTTATATATTTTAATATATATAAGCCTCATCACATGGCAGTATGTTTCTATTCATTAATGCATGCTACTACTTAAACACTATCCTGGCCTAATTTCCGAAGAGCAGCGCATGAAGATCACTATATGTACTACACTACCATGTGGTGTTTTTTAGGCCATAGTTATGTGCTGTGCAGCAAGACTGTATTCTCAAAGGAGTATCGAGTAAGATATAGTGGGGGTCTATTAGCAGAAATGGAATGTAGTATACAAAAGCATGTTTTAATTAGTGTATAATTTCCTGTAACTACAAACCACTGTGTGTTCGTTAGGAGCAGGACGTCTTCCAACAAAGTTTGCCTTGTAGAACTGCAGTGTTGCTACAGTAGCCCATAGTGGACAAACCAGGCATTGGATGTACACAGTGTCTTTGGTGCAGTTTAAATTCAGTGGTGCTAGAGAAACCGATTGGAAGGTGTAGAAAGTAGCAGAATACTGAAAATTGTCCTATTGTCATGTACCACCCACTTCTGGGTATGGCTGCTTTTCTGGCGTTACCCTGGCTCCACCCACTCTCCTCCTCTCTCACACACTTGCAGCTGATCTAGGACTCTCTGTGTTTCTGACCTGAGTACCTAGTCGTGTTTATTTGTATTTGTTTTCCCTGGTTTTGACCCCTGCTTTTGTACTTTGGTCATTGCTATTATAGATTTGCCTCCGAAGCTGCCTACCTGTGTTTTGACCCTTGCTTGTTTTATCTGTGATTCTTGGGCTGCCCTTAATAAAAGCACTCAGTGCTTGCAACCTGCCTCAATACCCTCATTACACCCTTGTAGTACACCTTTATCTGTAACTCTGAGCATAAAACTCCAAAAGAATATTTTGATACCTGAAATCTCCTTATCAAAAATGCTACCAGCATTATAACTATAGGGCTGAATTCAACTTCTTACGCACCAGCTTCTTGTTTGAATTTTCCCATTCCACCTTAAATGGTGCAGTAGTTATTATAACGCAGGTACCAGAACCAGATCATGTGAGTGGAATGGGGTGACAGGTATTCTTGCTGAAAGCGCTTCTGTAATTAACGTTTCAGCTCTACTCCAGGTTTTCTATTTCTCGCTCTGCCAGAGAATCCACTCCACTCCTTATGTGCTCCTTTTTATATAATTACTGGCAATTATTTAGGTTCAGAAATGAAAGAAAACATTGACACTAAAATCACTCCACTCTGCTCCCTACACATATGATCATGCTAACTTATTTTGTGGGGAGCAGTGATATTAAGCAGAGCCCGTTTGCTTGTGCTTGGTATGAAATGAAAATAACAGTAACACCATCAATCATTAAGAGGTCATTGTTTATTTCTAAGACACTACCATCTGTCGGATAATCATTTGAATACACCAAGAACTACAGTGATAAATATGTTACACCACACACATACAAGTACAAGACAGGCAGAGCCAGATCATCAAGCTGGGCTAGAGAAATTAAGAGCTTTCATTCATTACTACAGTATTGAGTTTCATATAGTTTTTATTATGTTAGCTAATATTGATTATATATTTTCATACATTCACAGAGGGAAATGAGAATTTGACTAATCAGGCATTGCTGGCTCCTCTGCATGCACAAATACAAATGAGTGCACAGAAAGCAGCCACCAACAGACCTGCTAACAAAATATACGCTACTGTGGTGGTCCAGAAAGCAAACAAGTAGAGAGTCTTGTTGCAGTAGGGATCTGTAACCAGGGTTGAGTTGTAGTTGGGGGGGTAGATGGAATAGATCCATACGCTGCCTGTAAGACATAAATAAAGCCATCTGAGAACATGCATTTACAATTTGTGGCTATTTTTCACAACAGTTTCACAGTAAGTTTCTATATTGTAGTGAAGTGATATGACTTCATCAGTGTGCTTTAGCTACTGACTCTAGATTTGGCAGTGAATGTTTAATATTTGTCTATAAGAAAATCAGGGTTTAATAGGTCTGATCTCTGGTGCACAGCCACTGTGGATCTACTTGTCAGTGATGTGGACATTGTGCCACACTCTCTGTCTGCCTATCTGTGGATTATTGATTCATATGTTTTAATGGCATTTACTGTCACTGTAACAGTGGATGTCCATTTCAAACAAATACACTATTTCTTTCTTGATAAAAGCCCGTATTGTACACCATAATGGAATCTCATTTGACTCCTTTCATTATTCCTCTCTCTCTCTCTCTCTCTCTCTCTCTCTCTGTCTTTTCTCACCAGTGATGAACCAGCAGAGCATGAAGAGAGACACAAGGCCATTCCAGACATAGCTGAGCATGTTCAGTGTCGGATTGCCTCCCTCTTCTTCTGTCCTGCAACAGGGCAGGCAGGAGAGCAGAGCTAGGACTATACTAAACACCCCACACACCACTAAGTATATAGGAATGTAGCGCTGCTTGGGACACTCCTGTAGATACACCACACCTGGGAGAAAGAGTTTGGGAAGAGCTGTGAGAAAAATGTATTGCAACAACAACAAAAAAACAAATTGTGATCTTTAGTGCATTTTGGTTTTGTTTTTTCATTGAGAGTGACGTTTATCTTCATATATATATATATATATGCAAAAAACCCAAATATAATGACTTTAACTGAAGGTTTTGGCCTGGTCAGAATATATATTCAAATCCTATTATTTTGATTTACATTAACAGTAAACTTCATAAAACAAACTTTGCAGTGTTTTTCAATATACATAGTATATTGTAATATATATAGTAATTTGTAATATACATATAATATCTTTTGAGCATTTTGTGTTGTGTTTGTTTACATTCTCCTGATGTGTCATTGGCCTGAGCCATTGTTACTAATGTAAATTTTGCCATAAAGACCAATGTAATGTTACTCACCAATGGCAATCTGAGCAATGGGTATAGCCAACATAATCAGTTTGGAGAGCACTGTGGTTTTAAAAACAGGATTAGTGCTCAAGGATATTCAGAACAGACATTAGAACATTAGAATTAAACCATAGTAACAATACAGCATGAAAGTACACTCTAAATAGAGATTACTCACGTAAGCATGGTATGCTCATTGAATTTACTGCATTTATTCGACCCATCACGTCTGTTCTGTCCATACTGAATTGTATTCTCTCACCTACAAAGGAAAAGCAGAAGTTCAAACGCAGCCCAGACACTAACCAAACATCCACCACCAGCATACAACTTATTGTTGACTCTTATTGTCTGAAGAAGCCGGGTGTAGGCGTGGAACACAAGAAAGAGATGGAATCTAAGAAATGGAATCTAGTTAGCTGCGTAGCTTTAAGAATGTGAACTTTCAGCCTTACTGGGGCGCAGCACAGCATGTTCTTCAGATGGGTTTCTGAAGAGGGAATAGGCCTAGTAAATTCAGCATTCTGAGAGCAGTTCTGCATTTAAAAAATGTAGTCCAGGACTAATCCGTGTCTGGGAAGCCGACCTTTAATGTTCGTGGAAAACGCATATCTGTGAACTAGTTGTGAAGAGGTCAACTCAAACTTAAAAATGCCATAAATAGGGATGCCTTCCAAAAGTGGTGGAAAGAAAAACTAGTTTCCTAAAAAACAAAAACGTGTCTGGTTGATTGAATAGACTGCAACTTGTCAACTGACTAAGTAAAACTACCTTGTGTCATGCTAATAACATATCTTATGATATACAGTGTCAGTGTTTGTTTGACCCTGTGCTTCCCTGTTTAGCCAGAGATAGCAATCTTTGATAGAAGAATCTCTGAAGAACATCAGGCTGTTTTCATAGCTTGTTCTAGTACTCTTCACACTGGATATAGTGTTATTGCATATTGTATATTTTTACTTGGTGTGGTTGTTTTCACACTACAAAGGCTAAAGAGCACATGTAGGTATTACACATGTAGGCATGATTATTGGTCAGAAATGTTCTGCTCCTGATCCAGGTTTGACTATTTAAGGACAGTTAGCCCATGAAAAGAACAGTAGACATCGCCACCTAGCAAGAAGCTGTACTCTGCAGTAAACAAGTAAGTGAAATACATAGAAGCGAAACATTAGTGTTTTTATTGCTGCATTTATTGCTTTCCACTGCTGTAGATGCGCTTGGTGAGAAAAGAGATGAAGTTTGATGCTGAATGCACAACATTTCTTCTGGACTGATAAGGAGTGAAGAGGGAGGTGGAGGGAATGTGCATTTCCTTGTTTCTTGCAACTGGGGTGGACACCATAACTTTCCAGCAGTATGTTGCCCCCCTATTTGTTTGGATTCCAAGTGGTTGTGTCATCTTATATTTTTTTCCTTTAATCAGGTAGCAGTACTGAAGCATATGCACACTGATTTGATCAAATTCTCATACATGACCTGTGGCCCAGTGCATTAGTTCCTGTCTCACAGTAAACACGTTTTTTTGTTTTTGTTAAGCACAAACTCACAAAGGCTTTTTGTCAGAGAAATGCCCCGCCCTCCAGCTGACACTGAGATTTTATATTATGTTGAATTATGTTTTGGTTAATGTAACCTGTTAGCAGTGTGCAAATTACAGAGAGGTATGGGTGACTTATCCTGCTAATTAAGACTTAACCGCCAAAATACACAAAGTTTAGAATTGTGTATTAGAAATATGCTTTCCCAGCAGTGCTAGAAAAAATGTCACATTTTGCAACAGCCCTACAGAAGACCACACTATTTTTTATTTGTTGCCTCAACATTGACCTGCATATGGATTCACTGTGAAGCATGTCTAAGTATCTATGAGCAAAATGTTTGTGAATCAGCTTCTTAGTTTTATACACTGAACAGAATTGTGTAATAGCCTAATGCGTTCATCTGTTACCCAGTTTGACTTTTTAGGTACTTTTGTACAGGGTTTCTTGAATACATGACACAGACTGCCTACTAACGTTGGTTGGTAAACTCTTTATCTAAGTGTTTATTCATGCTTCTACGCGTTGAGTTGTCTGCCACCATGAAATATATAGAGCACTTGGTCCTTCCTCAGTCTCAGTTCATTATCTACCTACAGTGTTGTACTGAACAGCTGTAACGTGGTGTTTGCTCTTTAGCTTCCCGGATTTAATTACAGTCAGCCCTATAACTGTGTTTACCACAGTGGTTATAATTACCATAATAGCACTCTTATATATACACCTATAAAATACATGCATAATAAAGTAACACCATCAAGCTTTGATATGGAATAGACAATAACAAACCTACCAGCTGAATTTGTCAAATCACTCCAAAGTGGCTCGGCGTCACCTGTCTTGCCTAAAGCTGGACTATGCAATGTACGAACTGATGATTGAAGCTGTATTTTTGTGACTGCAGCCTTGGCATGTCTTTTCATGTGGGCAAGTTGCTTTGCAAGATGAACAGGTTTTTCTTTTTTCCAGCACAGATAATAGACTGATTGCATTTTCAGTGCTCACTGTCTGATTGATTTTTGATGTCATTCCATTGATGGAAGATACTAAATGAGCCCCTAAATGAAATTCAGCAGCCGCTGTAACTGTTCAGAGATCTCACATTCCACTGCTATATTATATCCAGAATATGTAGACAATTGCTCAACCAATGAAATCAAAGCATGACTGACTTCTAGCTTTCACAACTCCAGGAAGGTTTAAGCTACATGAAAACCATGACAGTAATTAGCAGAACTTGGCCTCTGATTACTGTTTTCAAACAATGACATTTACAAAATGTAATTTATAAAGATATCAAACTGCTGCTATCATTTATATGTCGAACAATGGCATTTCCGTGTATCCTATGCTCTAATCATGATCAGGTTTTTTCTCTTTTGGTAACACCTGCTTATGAGGTTTTACTCTAATCTGGCTCATATTGAAGAAGGCATGGATTGGCAGGCAGATACACAGAGTTTTTGTAGCTTTGGCTTCGTGTCGGAAGAAGTCTGCTGCTGTTTTGCCCTTTGTATATTTATTTTCTCCTTTATTTTGCTGCTTTTTGTATGTTTTTTATGTATCTTGTTTTTGCTGTAGATGTGAATCTGTAAGGCAAACCAACCAATTGTGTATTCTTATTTTTGTAGTCTAGGGGAGAAGATTGGTTGTCCAAGGAATGAGAGTAGCTTGAGTTGCCTTATCTGTGTGCAGAGTTTTGAGGCATTTTTAATTGGTTGTGTCTGTTGTAATTTCATCCTCTGATGTTTAATGAAGAGAGGATACTAAGGTGCACACACCTAAACGCTCCATTTTACGGCCTTACTGGGTTATCATCTGCTGGAAGAAAGACAGGATTTGAAACAAATTGAGCTATCCTAAAATATAGGATGTGCTAGCCATAAACATCTCCTGAGTTCCTGAAAGACTTCATGAAGCTAAGCATTTGTTTGTAACCCACTATTTGTGTCTAACATCTTGTGGTATATGAAACTCTCCAAAAATGTCCTCGGAAATCTTAACCTTAAATGTTAGGAGAAGTGGTATCCTTTAGCAAAAGTGAAACTATGTACAACATGTCTTTTTCCTTTTTGTAATGAGTGTAATCTGTGAGCATTTGAGAGGGGTTTTTTTTTGAGTGGGTGGGACCCCTAGCTGTTGCCTCCTCCATACCTATATCTACATAGGTGTTGTGGCCTGTACATCTGTGGGCCACTTCCGGGGGCTAATTCTTTTAGAGTTAAAAAAATATATATTGTTCAATTATGTTTTTTAATTGCATTATTAGTGAACTTGATAAATACATATAAACCACATCTTTTACATTATTCATTTTTTAATAGTGTGTGGGTCTACAGTGTGAATAAAAGTTGCTGAGCTAATTTATGAATCTGAGGTCTTGAGGGGTAAGTCCCTAGGTCACTTAATTGGGCTCAGAGTTTCAGCTTTCCCAGGTTTTGAGTCATTTAGGCTCTATTGGCCACAGTCTGTCGTAGTCTGGTAGGATTTTGCAACACAAAGATGTGAGTTTTGTGTTTCACACCTTAAATGCAGATAAGTGGTTTATATACTTAATATATATGTTAAGGGCAGACTGTGTCCATTGATGTGGGTGTGGGATCTGCCTCTGGGTACAGGATTTTTTTTTTTATTGCACTGGGAAAAGGATGTCAAATTAGGTAAGGGAAAGGAGTCATTGTGGTCCATCAGTGTGTGCTATTCAGTGCCTTAGGGTGCAGTGGAGAGAGGGAGCTCGGCCACCTAGTGGGTTCCCTAGTGGGGATTTGACTGTGTTGAAGGAAATGGTGAAGAAACCGCAGGAACAAATAACAAAAAATTTAAGTTAAGGAAAAATTCTTCTTGACACTTTCAGTCTGATGGGTCCACAGTCCCCTGACTAACCATACTTCTACCTCCATGCTGTTAGGATTATGTCCAGTAGTAGCTGTAAATTTAGGGAAGATTTAGGGAAGATAAGTGTTGTTTGACATTGAGTCTGTGGTGTCAACCATTACCCAGTGTTTCTTTTGCCAGTATTTCCAAGACACTCTTTATCCTTGTCTCTGGTTACAGTTCTGAGCTGCTAACGGTTTGGAGATACACTATGTTGGGTATTGGGAGTTTGATGTGGGAATACTGGGATAATGGGATTTTGACTGTAATGAAGCAAGAAGGGTTAAAGATAAAACTAGAAAAGTGTGACTTTTTAAGAAAGAGCAGTGAAATATTTGGGGCATAATAAATAAAGCAAAGATGTGTCCGCTGAAGTCGCTCAAGACTCTGAGTTAAGTTCCTTCTTAGGTTATTATAGATTATTTGTAGATGTAAATGTGTTAATTATGACAGAAGTTTTCTTCAAGTTCACACAAGCTGTGGCAGCCAGAGATAAGCAGGCCTCTACTATGGGGATGTGTGCAATCCATCTCACCTCTCACTGATCTGAGTCACTCACTGAGTCAAGCATGTTCATAGGACTTCACTTAAATTTGTTCTGCCCTGACACCCCTTCTAGGACTGATGCCATACAGGGGGAGAGCCAGTGTGACTCAGATGTCCCAGTAATTCATAAACATATTCCAGTAGAGCAATCCCACCTCCCACTGCTGCTAATTCTGTACCCATGTCCTCTATAGTTATGTCTCCATGTGTCTCTCCCAAAGGTACAGACCACAGTCTTGGAGTGGCACTGAGAAGAACTGCCCGAATCATGGGTGGCCATCAGTCTAACCCCCATAACTTACCAGTGACACTACAGAGTAAGGTATGTAAAACAGGTTGTCCACAGTTACCTGCCTCCAACAATATGACAAGCTCTCTGTTTAGGTCTTGGGATTATTATTATTAATTTTATTTTATTCCACAGATATAAAGGTTAAGGCACATAGTCTTTCCCAGGTCAGTCATACATGTAAATACTTTTGTAACTGACTAAAATACAAAATCAGTTACACCATGTTACGCTAGGGTGGTAACTGTTAATAAGCCGCTTGTCTCCCTTCACTGCAGTAACAGTCTCTTTTTTTCTGTGAAGGTTTAAACCACAATCATATGTAGAGTAATCATTTGAATTCACCAAGAACTAGGGTGATAAATATGTTACACCACACACATGTAGTGCAAGACAGGGAGAGCATTAATACGTTTTCAAGCATTCACAAGAAGAAAACAGAATCAGACATTGCTGGCTCTTTTGCATGCACAGCAAGCACAACACATTGCACAGCAAGCAGCCACCAATGCTCCAGCAAACAAAATATACGCTACTGTGGTGGTCCAGAAAGCAAACAAGTAGAGAGTCTTGTTGCAGTAGGGCTCCTCAACCAGGCTTGAGTTGTAATTGGGAGGGTAGATGGAGTAGATCCATACATTACCTGTAAGACATGAATAAAGCCACTTGAGAAAATACATTTAAAACATCTTCAAATGTGTATTAATGATTTCCTCCAACAATCTGTGGCTATTTTTTCATAACAGTATCACAGTAAATTTCTATATTGTAGTGAAGTGATATGACTTCATCAGTGTGCATTAGCTACTGACTCTAGATTTGGCAGTGAATGTTTAATATTTGTCTATAAGAAAATCAGGGTTTAATAGGTCTAATCTCTGGTGCACAGCCACTGTGGATCTACTTGTCAGTGATGTGGACATTGTGCCACACTCTCTGTCTGCCTATCTGTGGATTATTGATTCATATGTTTTAATGGCATTTACTGTCACTGTAACAGTGGATGTCCATTTCAAACAAATACACTATTTCTTTCTTGATAAAAGCCCGTATTGTACACCATAATGGAATCTTAATTGTGGAGTAGAATGTTTGCTTTGACTCTTTTAATCTTTGCCTGTATCTCTGTCTCTATCTCTCTTTTTTCTCACCACTGATGAACCAGCAGAACATGAAGGCAGACACAAGGCCAATCCAGAGAAAGCAGATAACTTCCTGTGTCTTGCAACAGGGCAGGCAGGAGAACAGAGCAAGGAGTATACTAAACACCCCACACACCACTAGGTATATAGGGATGTAGTGTTGCTTGGGACACTCCTGTAGATACACCACACCTGGGAGAAAGAGTTTGGGAAGAGCTTTGAGAAAAATGTATTGCAGCAACAACCATTGTGATCTTTAGTGCATTTTGGTTTCATTTTTTCATTGAGAGTGACATTTATTTTATATGTATATATATGTTTTTTACTTATGGTTTTAGTTCTAGAATATTGCCTCACATTAAACACAACTTAACTTTGCAGTGTAGTCTAATATAAATCGGTGACCTATACCTCTTTTATGATTTGTGGACATACAGTGGTGTGAGATGGTTTTGTCAACAGGGAGGGCAGTGGCATTATTTATTTCTAATTCTCATACTGTACTTTCCTGCTTTGGCCTATTCACACTGTGGTGCTGATACTACACTTACAGCTTGTTTTGCCTCTGGCCATCCACAACCTTACTGGTGAAACAAATTTTTCCCTATGTCATAATTGTAATTGCTTACATAACTGTTACTAATGCAGTTCCTTCATTCTAGCACAAAACTACCTGAACTGCAGCCTGTTATATACAAATATATAGTTTTGGTTTTGTTTTTTTAAGTCATTTGGAGAAACGTACCAAAGCTGGTCTTTCTCCTATTTAGAGAGTGATTAGCTGCATATATATATATAGCTGATTTTGCTTTTTTGCTGGTGGCAGGTGGGTGAAATGACCATTCAGATAGCAGTGAAGTAGGCCTATAATTTGGAGGACATTCTAGACACAGCATACATGTATGCTCAGAATGCTGTGACTGCCACATGCCACTTCAGGACAGTTTTGTATCCCAGTGTATGCACACTTTTAAGTTTTACACATTTGTATACAGGGATTCTTTACATTACATCTATGGTATTGCTTTCCTTTCTATATTAGTCTGAGCAGTGATTTCTCAGAGCATCTCTTAGCTTGAATCTTTCAGCCCAACAGAAGCATGTATTTTGAAACGACCTTAAACGACCAAGAATGAGGTATACAGGCACAGACTTTGTACAGAGAAGTTGGTAAAAAATAAAACCCTTTTTTCACCTAACATAAATTTAGCCTTTGAACTCTGCCCAACTTAGGTTCTACGTTGTCCTTCACACCTTCTACATTGCACCTTAAACCTTTTTTTGAGCATTTCTGGTTATGTATATTATATATTAGTATTTCCACACATGTACCACACTATTAAAGCTATACAGCACAAACTGGCTTCAGAACAGATTTGTTGATTATATATAGTGTTTAATTTTATGTCACAATAGGATACGTATGTCTAATTTATGTGGTATATCATATAATAATTTGGTGGTTTTAGTAAATTGAAAAATACTGCATACACTGCCTAAACTTGTGTTCATCTACATTCTCCTGATGTGTCATTGGCCTGAGCCTTTTTTTAAAATGTAGATTTAAGAGGTTGCCATAAAGATCAATGTAATTTACTCACCGATGGCAATCTGAGCAACGGGTATAGCCATCATAATCAGTTTGGAAAGCACTGTGGTATTAAAAACAGAGTTAGTACTCGAGGATATTCAGAATAATGTTAGAATATTGCCCTTTTAAGTAAGTCATAGCAACAATACGGCATCAAATTGCTCACCTAAGCATGTCATGTTCATTGATTGTACTGTCTTCATCCACCCCATCACGTTTCCTCTTTCCATGCTGAATTGTATTCGTTCACCTACAATGGGGAAGCATGAATTCAAACGGAGCCCAGACACTAGTCAAACATCTACCACCAGCACACCAATTATCATTGACTCTCATTGTGTGTAGAAGCCATGTGTAGGCGTAAAACACATTGTTGGAAGTTCAGCAGACTGCCTTTTATCAAGGAGGAAATGCAATCTACAAAATGAAAATCTGCTTAGCCTGCGTCGTTTTAAGAATGTGAACATTTTATCTTGTTGGTGCGCAGCACAGCACATTTTTGTGAGTTGTTTTCATAGAGGTATTTAGCCTAGTGTATTCAGCTTTCTGACAGGAGGTTCTGCCTTAAAAGTCTAGTCCAGGACTAATCCTAATCTGTGTCTGGGAAGCCGACCTTTAGTGTTCAGGGAAATCACACATCATTGACCTACCTAAATTTAAACCTGCCTTAAACAGGGACACACTCCAAAAGTGGTGGAGAAAAACTAGTTTCCCAAAAAAAACAAAATGTGACTGGTTGAGAGAATAGTCTGCAACTTGCCAGTTAGCCTATTATATGCTAGTCTGTTATTATTAACAGCAGCTTGTGCTGCAAGAATGATATGGGCATAAGGGGTAAAAAGGTAAAACCGATTATGCAGACAGTACAAGGATCGAGTTCTTGGCTTTGGTAATGAATTCTGATATTTGGTATGGACCATTGTGATAATGTGTTCCCATCAGCAGTAAACTTTCGGGATTCAGTCAGGAGCAGACCAAGACGCATGATGTTTGCCGGTCTGCGGTTCAGTTGTTTGGTTTGGCCTTACCTAAATACTGACAGTGTTCCCATGTCAAAATGGTATCAACTAGAAACTAGCACCCAACATGGCTGTTAGTTTAAAAGTGCAATTTTAAGATTTCACCACAATTATCAACAGAATGTAAAGAAATTAATGTAAAGAAACTAGAAATTATTTCCTTGTTCAAATCATCAGTAGTTTATTCTCATTCACCACATACTAGCAGGGAACGACCTGGGGGAGGCGCTGCTGCTGCTCTAACCCACCGCTACCTCTGACGTAACGTGAAAAGTGGCAACCCTGGCTTGTCCAATCTTATCAGACCTTCTAGCCTTTGGCAGCCTCTCTTTGGCAGGAAATGCTGCAGCTGTGACAGGATTTTGGCTAAACTAAATATTAGACCTTCTTCATATAACATACAGAGGGGAACAGTGATTACTTACTATACTATTAGTATATTTATACCTACAATATGAATTTGTGGTAAATTATGGTCAGTATAGCTGCTATAGCTGCCTGTTAACTATCTTTGGGGCTGTGTCTAAAATGTTTAACTTCACAGTGAGAGTGGGAGAGTGAACGAGGGATAGAGATAGAAATAATGTCATTCACAGCTCTTTATATCAGTTATTTGCTTTTATATTTCTCCTAAGTATTTGAAAACAGTGACACCAGTGTATGTCATATATTAACTTTACAGGAAGGTAACATCAGTGAGAAGGCTGTATAGTGTTTATCATAAAGCAGTTTTATCCTGTAGATGGAAATGTCAAAACTTTCAAAAACTGAGGGAGAGAAAGAAGCTGAAGGAGACTGACGGGGCTGAGGGAGCAAATCTGATGGAGGTTAGTGATGGAGAAGAAAGTGAGGGAGAGAAAGAAGCTGAAGGAGACTGACAGGGCTGAGGAAGCAGATTTGATGGAGGTTAGTGATGGAGAAGAAAGTGAGGGAGAGAAAGAAGCTGTAGGAGACTGATGGGGCTGAAGGAGCAGATCTGATGGAGGTTAGTGATGGAGAAAAAAGTGAGGGAGAGAAAGAAGCTGAAGGAGACTGACAGGGCTGAGGTAGCAGATCTAATGGAGGTTAGTGATGGAGAAGAGAGTGAGGGAGAGAAAGAAGCTGAAGGAGACTGACTGGGCTGAAGGAGCAGATCTGATGGAGGATAGTGATGGAGAAGAAAGTGAGGGAGAGAAAGAAGCTGAAGGAGACTGACAGGGCTGAGGGAGCAGATCTGATGGAGGTTAGTGATGGAGAAGAAAGTGAGGGAGAGAAAGAAGCTGAAGGAGACTGACAGCACTGAGGGAGCAGATTTGATGGAGTTTAGTGATGGAGAAGAATGTAAAGAAAAGTTGTTTAAGCTGTCTATTAAACTGAATACCAAATTTAATTCAAAGTAACAGAGAGAATGTAATATGTGTCACTGTAACACGAGCTTATTAAACATGCCTGCAGAGCAAAATCACTTTCTTTTTGATGGCACCAAGACTAAACTGAATATACAAAGTTTAGAATTATGCTTCGGAATAACATGAGCTAAATAACTATAATATATTTCCCCAGCAGTGATAGAAACACCCCTACAGCAGATCACACGATTTCTTATTTGTTGCCTCAAGCTTGAATTGGATTCATTGTGAAGAGTGTCTATGTATCCACGAGCAACTAGTTAACTATCCCTCTTAGTTTTATACACTGAACAGAATTGTGTAACAGCCTTTGTCCTCCCTCAGTCTCAGTTCATTATTTATCTACTGTGTTGTATTAAACAGCTATAATTTTTGCTCTTTAGCTTCCTGGGTTTAATTACAGTCAGCTCTACAGCTGTATTTACCACAGTGGTTATAATTACCATAATAGCACTCTTATATATACACCTATAAAATACATGCATAATAAAGTAACACCATCAGGCATTAAAATGGAACGGACAATAACAAACCTACCAGCTGAATTTGTCAAATCGCTCCAAAGTGGCTCAGCGTCACCTTGCCTAAAGCTGGTCTATGCAATGTTCGAACTGATGATTGAAGCTGTATTTTTGTGACTGCAGTCTTGGCATGTCTTTTCGTGTGGGCAGGTTGCTTTGCAAGATGAACAGGTTTTCCTTCCCTGCACAGATAAAAACTGATTGCATGTACAGTGCTCACTGTCTGATTGAATTCTCTTGTCATTCTATTGATGAAAGATACTAAATGAACCCCCCGGTCTCTGCTGAACCTTTCCGGAATTTTTATGTTCCAGTCCACATGGGGAGATTCCTGTAAGCAGTCACTGTGACTGTTCAGAGATCTCACATTCCAACTAGTCAATTGCTTAACTGATGAAATCAAAGCATGACTGACTTCTAGTCTTCACAGTGTTGGAATGGTTTAAGCTACACGTTATACACATTTTATACATGCATTTCTGATTAGCCTATGCTATAGATGTAAATACTTTTGTAATTGTAACTGTTATGGTAATTGTAATTGACAAAAATAGCAAATCAGTTACACCATGTTATTATAAGGTGGTAAATGTTAAATAGGGAGGTTGTCTTCTCCATTTGTCTAGCTCCATTTCTGGAGATACAGAGATGGCAGCTGTCAACATAAGCCATATGTCATATATGTTTGCCTGTAAAAACAAAACAAAACAGTTTTTAAAATGATGTACTATTTGAAGATGGCATGGGCAGTCAAGTATGTGTATGATTGTATGTGTATGCAATTCATGGTAAAAAAAAAAAAATCCTGGTAGTAAAATTGAAGCCCAATAATCTCACCCCTGCTTTTAATCCCTGGGTTACCTTATGTAGCTGATGCTGGGCATGGTGACCTTAGGCTCCTGTGTGGCCACTCTATTAGGAACACTTTTCTGTTTGTATCAGCAAGAGATGCACCCTAAGAACTGAGATCAAAGATTACTAAACCAGATGTAATGTCACGCCTTCCTGTGGTATGTACATCAGATCGCTCCAGGACAGCTCAGAGCCAAAAATTGTCATATTCTTTGACGTAAAGTCATTTTCTTTGCCTGCCCTTCGTTTATTTATTTTCCTGTAAAAATTGCCATTAAGTACAAGGTACTCATTTTCCAGAGATATTTCTGTGGAGATCAGTTAGTAATCCACTTGTATGGGACAGGGAAAGGATAAAGGAAAATAAATGAAAAAGATATTGTCAAAACAGTTCAAATACAGTTTAAAGGTTAAAGAGAAAGTGGGACTCCTACCAACCATGCAAGACCTGGTACCCCACTAAAACTGTCACCATCATGTAAACAGTCCTTAAAGCTTTCATCTTTGAGAGAGAGGAGAAAACAAGCTTTACTCTTGCTTCGCATCTGAAAATATCCACAGGTGTTTCTGTTCATTCTTCAAGTGTGAGAAGACAGCTCAACATTAAGTAAAGAAAATAGACAAGCTGCTGGTGTTCTCAGGGGTTTCAGACCACAACATCAACAAGTGGTTTTGGGGCACTTGGATAATGGGAAACAGATAATGTAACTAGCTTCTGAGACTGAACTTGGGATATATATATATATATATATATATATACACACAC
Organism: Semaprochilodus insignis; assembly: GCA_034552555.1. Lineage (NCBI taxonomy): Eukaryota > Metazoa > Chordata > Actinopteri > Characiformes > Prochilodontidae > Semaprochilodus > Semaprochilodus insignis. The sequence continues at coordinate 24,788,670 of CM067498.1, forward strand.
ACACACACACACACACACACACACACACACACACATATATAT
>CM067498.1:24789036-24819867 GCA_034552555.1 Semaprochilodus insignis
ACATATATATATATATATATATATATATATATGTATATATATGGAAATATATCCAGGCAGATTTTTTTTTCAAAAACTGAAAGCAAGTCTTCAATGAGATTGGAAGCTATAATGAAGGTAAAGGGTAAATTAATTAGATACTTAGTATTATTTATAATTTCTGAGACTCCTGAATAATATTCTGTTAAATGTTTGTGTGTGTTCTATCTTTCCCCTGAACAAAATGAATAACTGATACTTTTTGGCCTTTCTGTCTGTATGAAATTAACTTTAAATTGAATTGCACTATTCTGTTACTTCTCTTTTTTCAGTTTGTGTTATGTATCTTTTTGTGCATGTAAATCATATCCAGAGTTATAATGCCCAAAGTACATGACAGAGGGAGAAACTCTCTCCCACAGAAAGCCCGAAATTCCTCATTGGCATCATCTTGTAACCCAGTCCTTATTGCCCTCCCACTGGCAAGCTTGGCATACACTCATAGAATGACCAGCAACTGCTAGATGGTCTGTAGGTGCAGAAATGCTCTGGCGGTTGACCAATCAGAACAGAGTGGGCGAGCTGACCAATCAGAGTACACTGGCAAGTGGGGTATAAAGACACAGGAGCTCTACCAGAACGTTTCAGACAGAGGGTGTATATACAGAGAGAGTGAATACTGATGTACTGTATGAAATAAAATATTGTGTTTCTGGAACACTGAAGCATGAAAGTCTATACCAGTAGACCCCAAAAATAAAATGATGAACACGAACGTGAGCATAATAGTCCCCTTTAAATGCACAAAGGATCTTGAAGGTCTCTGACTTTAATAACATTAAGGCAGACATGTTTGCCTGTGACAAGTTTGCTGACTATATAGCCAAGAATTAGTTCAAGATGAACCCAAAAGACAAATTTTAAATCATGACATGCAGTTCATAGAAAACATTTCTTTATTAGAAAACATGTTCTTTGAAAAGTCTAAGTATAATCGTTTCTTAATATCTGACCAGCAGATAACTACAGATTTTTATTACCTTAACTAACTAAGACATATCAGGAGCTGTCTTTAGGTTAGGGATAGATGTAAAAGTGGCAGTAAAAAATAATTGTCAGTAACATTGTAATATCACCTCCACGTTGTCTGTGGGCTCAAGCTAAAATCATAATTTACAATGACAGTAAGCACAACACACTGTTATCTGCTGCACCAGTGACTGTATGAAGTAGGTCTGGACCAGTGTCATAACTAGTGTAAGTGGACCCGTGGTAACTGGGCTCCTTGACATGTTTATTGGACCTCTGAAATCGCGACTTACACAATTTTATACCTGTCTCAGGGGTAGTTACGATAATAAGATACTTTAGCCCATTAGGTTATTTAATAGCACCAGTTTCATTAGAATACACCAATAGCAAGTAAACAAGCAAATTACATTCTCTATGTCCATGTTTCTTTTCAACTGACCAATCAGAAAGCTGGCAAATATAGAACAATACCTCACTGTAACACTGACATTTACCAAAATCTGGTCCCACTCAGTTTTACCCAGTCTTCAGCTTTTAGTATGACAGCAGTGCAGCTATAATCATAAGTCTGTCAGGCATTGACTAGTAGAAGTCTCTACGTAGATGCAGCCACGAGACTTTCCACCTTGTAGATCAAGCACTCTGCTCCGTCCTCTTTCGCTGTCTCCTGTTTGAAGATGAGCTGCTCCAAGGAAGGAGTCAAATAGCAAACCTCTTCTCCACAACTAGATGCACAGAAATACACACACACACATTTGCGGAAGTTCTTTCCATATTATTGTACATAATTATATATAACTGTACATTTTAACCCACTCCTCACCTCTATGTAGATTTTAGTCCGAGGCCTTCTTCTGTAAAAAATTGCTTTAGTGTTAAATTCAGGATTTCCATCTTTTTTAAAGACACAAGTCCTTATAGTGTCCTCCTCACACCTAATGACAGCATATACATCTGGAGCTGTGAGAAAGGACAGAATGAGAGAAGGAAGGGAGTGAGCAAAGAGCAGGAGAATATGAGGACTTTGTTGTTCTGTGGTTACAGTTTGGGCCTTCAGCAGACTTAAGTAGTGTGGAGGTAGTCAAGGACGTCTTTGCCCTCTTTGACTGAGCTGCCCTTTAGAGGTAAAGATAACAATAATAATTGGTGGTAGTGGTGGTGGTGGAGGTGGTAGTTAGTCACCTAGCTGTTTGGGCTGGCTGAGTGTGGATGCTCTGCGCAGGTGGACTGTAGTTACAGCACATGGCTGAGGCACACAGCACTTCCACAGAGAGGGAGTTGGCAAGTCCTCCTTCAGCTCCCTACAGAGAGAGGGACAGTCACTGTCAGTTTTATTGTGTGGTTCACAGATGAACGGAAAAATGCTGTATACAGTAGCAAAATGTGGGTCTGGACATGCACAAATCTGAGCACTTGCCCACTGGACCCTTCCCATTCAGATTGTCTGGAGCAGTGACTGAAAAGCTCCACACAATATCAACCAAACTGTCATCAGTTCTAATATATCTGCATCCTTTGACACAGTCAACCATAAGATCCTTGTGTCTGTCCTCAACACCCTTTTGAAACTGCTAGCTTGGTTTGAGTCTTAACTAGCGGGGCACACTTATCAGATACCATGAGAGACCGGTGTCCCCCAAGGCTCAGCTGGGTTCTCTTCTTTGTTTTCCTAACATTTGCTGTCTTGACAATATCAAATCCTCTCATGGCTTTTCCTACCACTGCTATGCTGATGACACCCAACTATTGATTTTCCTCAATAAAAGATGGCATACCATTAATCTGAAGTTGAATCTCAGCAAAACTGAGCTGCTATACATCCCTGGAGGAACTGCAGGTCTTCTTTTCACATTGATCTTTACAGCATGAGTGCTTAACTTATAATGGAAGTTAATGTAACCAGATTTTTAAGTGATTTATTCTGTTTGTGCATTTATTCTGTTTGGCACGAAAAGGAACAACACAAAGTGAGATATCAAGTTTTGTGCAAGCAGTAAAACAGTTTTTCTTGTTCTTCTATGGGAACAGTACCAGTCTTTAATCAGGGTCTTAATTAATCAAGGTCAAAGTGCATAGATGAAACGTTCCGCTTACATACCAAGCAGCACAGCCTCCAGCATCTCACCTGAGCTTGATGTGTGTGTGTGAGAAGAGACGGAGTAGGAATCGCCCGGTGGCTCCAGGGTGGAAGGTGGTGGGAAGGACAGCGTAGCGGCCGTGGCTCAGTGTCACACGCAGAGTAACGCTGCGAGAGTCCATATAGACAGAGCTCGCCGCCTGCTCACTAAAACACTGCACTCTACATGTACGATTCACTTCCACCTGAGATCGTCAGAAGAAACACATACATATATAGCATATCAGCATGAAAAGAAGATCTACACTGACTAATGAAGAAAGAAAGAAAGAAAGAAAGAAAGAAAGAAAGAAAGAAAAAAAACGTTATTTCTAAGTTGACCTGCTTTATGTCAGTGCTTTTCCTAAGTGTTTTTTGTTGGGAATGTTGTGCTGTGAGTTTGGTACTCTTCATTTGTTCAAAGTTTGCAGGAAACTTTTGAGACTTCTTATCATTTTCCCCTCAAACTTTAGCATTATTACATCTTACAAACAAACAAACAAACAAATAAATAAAAGCACACCATGAGAAATATGTCTAAAATTTTGGCGATTAAATTCCTATCCAAAATGGTCAATCATATCACCTTTTAGTCTTTATCACTGCTGGTGATCAGGCCCCAGTATGTGTTTAGACTCACCCTCAGCACCTCAAAACCAATTGGAAGATTTTCCCCGCTTCCCTCTCTCCTTTTCATTCTTCTGTCCTCCTGCTGCAGGCATATGAGTACCTCATCGCCCTCCCTTCCAACCTCAAACATGAACTGAGATAAAGACAGAGAGGAATGTGGATCAGAAATAATGTGCGTACAGATTAATTGACTAATGTCAAGAGTGTTGACAAGTGTCAGATATAAACAGCAAAAAATAGCCATGATATTTTCTAAGTGCCCTGCCTCAGCGACTGCATCTGCAACTACCAAGTTTATTTTAACTGTGTAAAATTTTATACATGCCTAGTCAGCAAAACCAATTATATGAAGCACTAATGGTATGTAGTCTGGGGGTCTCTGACAGACTTTTTGATGTGGCTTCAGTCTGAACCGTATTATTACTAATTTATTCTTATTTTTTTACTCAGAATTTAAAACTAACAGCCCTAGCTAAATCATGGCTAGATGAAAAGAGAGATACTAGGCTCCTAAATGGGGCAACAGTCTAACCATCTAAGTGTCTAACTTTATTGTCAGAAACTCACAAGTTCGGCATTTATAGCCAGTGTAACTGAATAAAAAGTGGACACAGTTAAAAGTTTTAGATTGTAAACTTTAAACCAGCAAAGACATTGACACTGGCCTGTGTAGTGGTGTAGCTAAACGTGCTGTGCTTAGACTGGAGATGAAGACGTTATCGTACGGAAATAATTGAGCATTTTTATTAAACAAGCTACCTCAGTCATTTAAAACTGAAGGGGAATCTTTAAGCTGCTGTAGTCAATCGCCATCTACACAAGGTAAAATATTCTCTGATTACTGAATGATGTGGAGGCTTGTTGAGGTAACACTGAGAACAGAGAGATATCTACTATGACTAAAGTTATCATGGTTAACCTAGCTGCACTAATGGACGTTTCACTGTACAAGCACACTCTACTAAGTACTGGAATACCAGTTTACTACTTACACCTACCTTGTAGCTCTCGCTGACTGTTTTATCTTCCACATCTACAAGACACTGACTTGTACACTATGTTGCCAGTAAAATGCAGACATGCAGCTTTTCTTGTGTAATACATATTTGTACAGCCTCAACCTTTAACATATGAAAAGTTAACCCTGCAAGAATCTCGCATAAATTTTTGACAGCATTTACATCATATCTGCTACACCAAGAGTACAATACAGCATAGTCTCAGACAGTCCTCCCACACAGAAACAGAGTATATGATATCTTGTACACAAAGCTGGCAACAACTATTCTCTCAGATCGATGGATTTGAGAAATGATTAAAAGTTCACTCTTCACTCTCTTGCTATTCAGTAAGTTATCAGATGCTGCGGCATCTTGTAAAGCTTTTCAGAGGTGTCCGGGGCATATCACAGGTTTTAGGCTATGAAGGACCAACAGGGTGAATCGATTTTCTACAGCTCCACTCTGAGGCAGATCAGTGCTGCAGCTCTAGTTAGTCAAGAATACCAAAGACAGAAGCTGACCGATATATAGACATATAGTTATCATAGATTCCCTAATGCACAGCCTAACATCATAATTTGTTTAGTCCTAAAGACCCCACAGAATTCTGATTTTGAGACATTCAGAGAGTTCAAGAAGTTAATTAGGGGGTCCCGGATCCCCAGCACTATATTTCGCACCTTGCTTAACACTAAAATGCTGTTGGTTAACTGGGTCCTGGACAGTTAGTATTTTTCTTCAAGCAGGTTAATCTGTTTAGTGGTCTTGTTTTATTGCTGAACAGAACAATATTGGCATTTACATTATCTCAGCTTCAGATGCTCCTCCCGGATAGGTACATGGAGCTTCTGATAACCTTGTTATGCTGATATGGCCACAATTTTCAGCATTTTGTCAGGCAAACACATTTGTCCAAGCAGTTGGCTGCTCTACCACACCAATGTCAACAATCAACCTTTCAGAGTAAGATACGGGCCTAGTTGCTAGTTTTGAACTTCATAACATCACGCCTAAATTTGATGAAGAGATTCCTTTGAAGGATTCAGTATCTAGAAAATGAGATGTGATGCTGTTTTACTGTTTTGAAAACAGTCTGATCATATTGTGTGTAATCAAATGGCTCTTTCCTCTCAGCGTAGGTGGTTCATGACTGACCTGGTGCTAACGAAACCTACCAACCTGCACCAGTGACCCGCTATGTTGTACCTGAGGGTTAAGAAGAAACGTCTCTCTGTGGTTAATGCATCCTCCACACCTGCTCCTCTTGTCCATCTCTCTTTCCCATTCCTCCTCTACTACTTCTTCCTCCTTTACCCGAAACTCCTCCCCTTTCTTTTTTTGCTTCTTTTCTCCTTCTTTGATTGGCTGAGCTTTCTCTTCAGCCCTCTCTTTCCTCTTCTCCTTCACCCCATGGACCCTTCTCTTGTCCATTTGTCTTTCACCCAGCCTCTCCTCTTTTCTGTCCCCTCTTGGAGCAGGAACAGGCGCTGGATGTGACCACTGAGAACCTGAGAAATTCTTCTGTCTGTTAGAGGGCCGAGATGCTTTAGAGGATTTTGGTGCTGAGTCTGCAGGAGCATGTGCCCACTCCCCTGGGCACCGCACCTCTCTCCAGTGTCCCCAGGGCCACAGCAGAGAGTGCTCCACCAGCCTGCACACCACCAAGTCTGTGAAGTAGTGGCAGAAGTCTTCAAACTCCATCCTGAGAAGGAAGCAGACACACAAAGATAAGCATAAGATGAAGAAGAGATATTTTGCAGGTTTTATTCATTTGTCCACATTGTGTGTTTATAGTGTGTCGCAACTTTGTTGGGTAGACCTAACATAAGTCTGTTGTGCCTTGAACAGCATGAGTTTGTTTTGTAATGGATTCTACAATATGCTGAATGTGCTGTGCAGGAATTTTATGGAAATTACTGTTGTGCATTTGCTGCAAGCTATAAAGCTGAACAGTTGTGAGGAGCTGATTATCAACATGGTGCAAAAGAAACCAGGATTCAGCTGTCCAGCTTAGATGCTTCTGTGCCACCAAAGATGCTCTTGTTTAATGTTGACACAATTGGCATCCAACATGGTATTTAACTGCTGCATTGAAACAAAGTGTAATAAATTAAATTTCGATGTGATTTGCCTGTCTGGGGTCTGTTTGTTTGCTTGTTATTGCTTGGTTGACTATTTATATGCTGTTTACTTGCTGTTTCCATCAACCATCTTGCTAATCACTGGCACACAACTTCTTTTATTTTTGGGGTCTACTAGAACAGATTTATTATATTTATGATTGATTATGATTATCTTACACTTTAATGGCTGTTTTGACTGGTAATTAAATGAATGAAGGGTGGTCTTTGACTTTTACACAGCGCTGCTTGTTTTCCCATGGAATTTGTTTTTTATTAAATGAGGTTCAACTATGTAAAACAATAACATAAGCTAACAATGGCATTAAACTCTCCCACATCTCTGACTATTTGTATGCTGTTTACTTGCTGTTTCCATCAACCATCTTGCCAATCACTGGCAGACAACTTCTTTATACATGATTGTTGATAAAGCCTTAAAGTTGACCTATTACGCTTATTTTCAGTGTTCATCACTTTGTTTTTGGGGTCCACTAGAACAGATTTACATATTTAATTTTTTGCAAAACAGTACTGTTCTCGTACTGTATATCTGTATTCCTCCTCTGTCTTAAATACTCTGTTAGAGCTCCTATGTCTTTAAGCCCCACCTCCTGATGGGCCCAGTGTGCTCTGATTGGTCAGCTCGTCCTACTATGTTGTGATTTGTCAACTGCCAAAGCAGCATCCTGCTATAGGTTCTGCCCCCACACCGCTGTGGCTATTCTTACAATGGCAATTTCCAGCATTTAGTGTATCCATTACAGCTCATATTTATCCGTTCTTTTCAGGAGACTTGCTTTCAATTAAAAGAAAATCAGCAGGGATGTTTTTCCACACCTTCGAAGTTCAGTTTTAGAAGTTGATTGCATTTTCTGCTTCCCACGATGTGTTTTAAATACTTTAAATACTGTTTATCAGACATCTGACAGGTTTGGTGGTCTACCAGGTTGTTTTTCCCTTATTTTCCTTTGACTTTCTCCTTCTTTATGCAAGTGGACTATTTTAGATCTAATCACCTCAGAAATGAACTCCTAAAGAATGATTATCTTACACTTTAATGGCTGTTTTGACTGGAAATTAAATGAATGAAGGGCGGTCTCTGACTATGTAATTCAATAACATGTTAATAATGGCATTAAAGTGTGTACATTACCAAAACTCTCCCACATCTCTGACAATGAGACCCATCTTCTCTCTCTCGCTGCGGCCCACCTGCTGCCACTGCTGTGACCTGCAGGTAGCACCAAAATTGGGAAATAATAATGTTGGTGTCACCTACCCGATTCAAGACAATACAAGTTCTCAAATAAGCAGTAGTTCCTCGTATGTACGCTTTTTTCTTTCATTACATTCGCCTGCAAATAACCAAACAGGCTCAAACACTTTAACAAACCAATAGGATACATGGAATGGAATGCTTTTATTGTGGAATATCAAAATTCGTTTCCTTGAGTATGATAATTCAAACTGGACTATAGCTGGACTAATCACACTACACCTAAATAAGCGCTCATAAACACACATACATGGCTGTATTCACAACCACCCACAGATGTGATATGTTACTCCTTACCCCTGACTCCAGGCCCCTGTCCAGTCTGCTGTACCCCAAGGGTTCCTCATGCGTACCATGTAGATCCGAGACGTTCCACAAATGCCCAGCAGACTCTCGCCAAGGCGAACTTTCCTGACTGCAGTAATTCCATATGCATGACCTTTCACCAAGCCACAATCCAACACTGACTCGACATGTTCCCCATCCGCTGGCTGGTTATACAAGTGAGAGAATACAAAAAGGAGGAATTTGAAGCACCAAAAAGATACAGAGACTGATTTGAACATCGAGTGTGCAATAAACACTGATCAAAACAGACCATTTGAAAGGGAAGAAATGCAGAGGGGAGGCAGAAGGTGACGAGGCGATCGATACAGAATAATGTAAAACAACATCAAAGCAAAGTTAGAGGTAGGTTAGTGAGGATTCAAGTCAGAGTTTACATGCTGTGACAGGTGAGGGGCATCATTCCTGCCATAGAGTTATAGAGCAGACCATCAGCTGGCTGGAAGGGCACACATAAAAAGCACATGAGGTGATTGATGGGGCTGGCAGAGTTTGCACTCATAAATACACATACTTCAGTCCAGAGCTGAAAGCTAAAATGTATAATGCTGGAAAGCTTGGCATTATAATGTTGTATAGGGGCATTCCAGCCAAAATGCTTTTTATTAATGCTATTTGCTACCGGCCTAACACTAGCATTTAGTATTGTATATCACATGTTCATGTAATATTCCATGCGGCAGTATTGTATCCCTCAGCCTAACTGATTTGTCAAACTTACAACTTCAGCAGTTTTCATGCCTTTGTTTTACAGTGTTTTGTCATTACAATATATACATGCATTATCCAAATCCATCATTTGTTCTTTAAGAATTCTCCAACACAGCAATAGAAAAAGAAATGCTAGCTTAGCACTGCTAGGGGTGAGAGGGTTGAGAAAGGCCCCACGATACAATACTGTCAGTATTTAAATAACATATATTGTGAAATACTTTGATTTATTACCTTTTTATCTGCAATTTGTCCCCAAAGAAAAATGTAGTCCTGTTATTATAGCAAAGGCATCCAAAGCAGTTGACATCCATACATCACAAGATAATACAATCCTTTCTGCTGTACTCAAAGCAATTGTTTTTTTTAGTTCTAGTATCAAAAGTTTATTTTGTAATTGGAATGCATATAATAAAATATCACTGTATCGACATGACACATATGTCTGTGTATCAATATGATGTTGTCATGCAAAATATTGCGATAGCATGTTGTGTGGAATTTGGCAACTGATGCAGAGGCAGGAAGGTTAGCTAGGTTAGCAATGGACTAGCTAAAGAAAAAAAACAATAGCCCATCCTCACGTATGCACCCAAAGTGAATGCAGTTTTTTCAAAAGTTACTCTCACTTTCAAGACACATCATCAGAAGGCAGTTTTCCCAGTCTTTAGTGTCTCACTCTATAGATAACCATGTCTCCACTGTGGAAGGTGAGCAAACATGCTTACAGCAGAGTATTTAAATTTTCATTTTGGCCAGAGTACCCCTTTAAGCATGTATAGGTGTATGTGTCTGCATGTGTCACTGTACATGCAGCTTTCTGAAAACTGAGGTCTGTTTTTTACCCGTATGGAACATGTGATGAGAGCTTTGCGGCTGTGTGCTCTGGCTAATGTCTGGAAGAGCGCCTTTCTCTGGTCAGCATTTTGGGTCAATGCTTCTCGATCTAGGCTCAGTGGTTCAGACACTCCTCCGGTAAAGTCCACCAAAGCCTCAGCAGTGTTTCCCCCTTCCAAAGCCTCATAGCAGCCATTCAATCTGAAAGAGAGAGAGAGAGAGAGAGAGAGAGAGAGAGTCCTCAGACTTTCTCCTCAGGTTATAAATTCTACAAAGTAATGTTAACATTGAATGTTAATGGTAAAGTTAAAGGGTTATAACAGCAGTTTTTTTTAGTCCCTGAATCTGTGTAAACACATTAGGAAATATTATCCTCAGACCGCCAGCCTTCATGTTTCAGAATGGAGAACTTTAATGAGGTAAATTATCCCTCGTCTCTCTTTCCTGATCTTCTTGTCATTCTGCCTGGCCTGGGGTGCACAAGAGAAAGCCTCCTGTTGACAACCTGATCTAGCCTCAGTGGTGCAGTATCACCTGCTAACACCTGCCCTGTCTGTCTAGTTCAGTCCCAGTAGAGAAAGAAATTGACTCAGTGTGTATATCTGCACTGGATGGGCTCCTACTCCAACAGATGTCATACTTGGCATAAGCTTTCTCCAGCAGGGCACTCCAGAACTCCCGCGGTGTTGCTGATCGACAGAAGAGCAGCGTTCCGTCCTCGCTGACCGGTAAACGGTCATCCACCACCACGTCTGTCCACTGACCCAGCCGCCAGAATCTAAAATGGAAAATGCCAGCATACAGGTCTGGATGCTTGGGGTTCCATTCCTGTTCCATGTGGTCAGGGATGACCTGGATGTGAAGGGAGGAGAGGGGTGGAGAAAGAGAAGTGGGGTTGAAGGACAATTCTGTTAATTGTTCAACATTTCTGAATAATACAATGACTGAGATGTAAGTAAAGTCATTCACAGTGTTTTTATGTCTGATGGTTCACTCTGATTTCTTTATAGGGGTTGCAAAGAAACCATGGGGCATGATGCCTATGACACAAACAAAGCTACTTTATTTACTATGCAAAATTATCAGAGACTGAGCTGAGCTTTTATATATAATGCTGAAAATTGCAAAGTAGCGCTAAAACTTTCTTTGGGTCCTGCTTTGTGATGAACTCTGCATGTTAAAAATATGTTTTAGGCCAAAACCTCCTCCAAACTATCAGAAAAACAGGGTCTCAGGCATCAGGCACTGCATTTATAAGTATTTCATGTAATAACTTTGTATGGGGGAACTTTTATAAGCCTTAAGGCTGGTTCCTGTCCCCACTGCTGTGACTCTTAGAACAGATCACTTCACTTCAAACCACTGGTTAATGATTTACCATCTTAATGATTTAATTGTGCACAAATTTTGAAATAATTGGTGGACTGTCCCCTTTAAATCAGCCAGCACTATTACTATGTACCACCCATACAGGACACAACAACATGCTCTTCTTATGCTCTTTTTTCATGGTTAGTCTGTTCTGCACTACAAAGGCAAACAGATATAAAGCAATTAAACTGAGGACAGTCCTATAATACTCAGACTACCTTCTTCTAAAATGTCTTCACTCACTCACTATACTTTCTCCTCTATATCTTTCTGATACAGACACATGCATACTTTTTTCCAAAGTGAGGGTTCTCCGGCCAAGCAAGAAGTGGCTGCCACCATCCAGCAGTTACCCAGACTGCCCTGGTGCAGATCTCTGGTACTGATCCCATCCACAAAGAGTCGGGGGTCCTTACACAGCTCCTGAGACACAAACAGAGAATGCAGCTTTGAGCAACTGACAGTTGTTCACAGTGCTGGTGACAGTAACCAGATGTCATGAAAAGATATTACATGAAATGGTTACAAAAGAACTGGCCAGTGTTTGAGACATTGTTTAATGACAGGTTTAAGGGAAGATAGTTTTTAAAGCCTTCCTTGACATAGAGGTACATGCAGGGTGTTACGGGCAAAACAGTACCCCCCACCAATAAAACAAAAGTTTATCGCTATTTACTACTATTTTACTACCATCAACACTGCATATACAGATGTATAGATTCGCTGGCCAGTTTGGATAGTAAATTAATGTTATTTTGAAAACATTATGGGGAAAAAAAATGCATCACTGTGTGAAATTATATTGTGATCTCTGGTTTCCATCAGCACCATTGTAAGGAAACCTGAGTCAGGAAGTTGCTCTACAATAAACCATTTTACATCAAATCACTCTGTATGACTTGTTTACAGCTTAACTGTAGCTTAAATGCAGAATTTAATGGTTGAATCTTTAATGTGGGTATACAAAAGTTGAGCAAAATACCTGCATACTAAATACACTGTCTTATGTATTATATATCTATATTGTATATATATATTGCAAGTCCAGTACAAAGCCCAGCTTTTCAATCAAGAATATGCCCTACTCAGTTCATTCCTCAAAAGTTTATTAGTGCTCTGATATTCAGCTCATCAGGCTTTAGCAACTTGAGTGAAGCCATTTTTTTAGTTCTTCTGTATGTTGGATTCAAAATACTAACAAGCATTGGTGATGTTTCTTTGAAAGATTGTGTACATGTTTTTAAATGTAGTGGATAAGTAGTAAAAAGATTCTCCTAAATATGTTAAAGGTAACCATAAAGCTGCTTTTTAAAAATTGTAACTTAAAATTGAGAACAGATACTTAATTTCTGTGTTCTGAGCATGTATTCCAGGTACTTGTATTCCAATACATCCTAACCCTGTGCGTGTGTGAGTGTGTGTGCATGTGTGTGCGTATATGTGGAAGAGTAGTCCTGTCGGGCCGGACTTGTTGATCTACGTTTGACATTGGATCCTTTCTCTTAGGATCGCTTAGAGTCAGTTTACAGAGGTCTTGCACACACACACACACACACACATACAGACACCGAGTCTGAAACACACATTTAATGTTATACCACATAACTAACTTCAATACATATTTGTTACCAGGTTCTGCAATACACTATCATAAAGATTCTCAGAAGGTAAACTTAGAACTGAGCACTGATACCACAGATTAGGTATGTGTTTGTGTGTGTGTGTGTGTGTGTGTGTGTGCGCCTGTAATATATAACCCCATCATTTGACCCATGTTGTAAGCATGCTGAAGATATCTGTGCTATATAGAATGACTCTGCTTTTAACCTTATGCCCCCACATACAGTAGAACACTTATTGTTAAGCAGATGCAGTTAGGGTGCTCCTCTATCTATACCAATCCTCTGCGGACCTTTGAAGGCATTTATACATCATATGTGTATTATATACGGTCATATTTGATTTTTTTTGTTGATTTAACTGAACTTTATGTTCCCTCATAGTAAAAATTCGATTTGCATTTCAGACAACATGGCATTATTTATACTCAACATATAAAACAATACTATATATAACATGTCATGTCACAACATAACATAATCTCACCCCCAGTAACCTTCCCTCCTCCAAAAATAAATATTTTAGGACTCAAGTAATGTAAGGGGTCAATGTATAAATGAATTACTGCTTTGATTCACCAAGCTGACGGCTGTAGAAACAAAAAAAATCAGCAGGTACCTTAAAACACCAACCTGATGGAAGTAATTCAAACGTTGTTAACGAGAGCTGACCTGGACAGGCCAAAATGGCGCTGGTCTTCTTTGGAACCTGCTTATTATACATATAGGAAAGCTGGGCCTGACATGCCGCATTGATTCTGACTGCTATTTTGACAGGGCTGTTAAGCCTGTTCCTAGCGATCAAGCCAAGTTTGCCATACCAAACTACAACACAAAAACCTAACACAGATTTAATAAAACGTACAAAAAAGGAGTCACCATGTACATACAAACAATAAAAGAGTTCATCCTCCTCACTGCTGTACTTTTCAACCCAAAACAGTTTGGTGTCTATAAAGAAATACGCCTAGATATTTATAACCATGTGCTAACTTAAACGAAAATAATGGAAAAAACTTGTGACATTGTAATATGTGACATTTTAGCACACAGTTTCTGTTTATTTGCTGAATTTAACATATTGGGAAATAAACTTAAAATATCAAATGTGCCGCAACTTTATCAGGTGTCATTTTTCCAATGGAACGTGTAAGTTGACCAAGCCTGTTTAAATGTTTGAATGCAACTGTATTGAGTTGCTGAGGGAATAATTACAGAAAATTATGAGAATACTGAGTGAACCCATATAGAAGAAAATTATGTATACATTTATTATGCATCTGCTAAATCTTTTTATCTTTTCTTTTTAATTATGTCATTTTTGAATATTTAAATACACCCATCAGCCATAACATTAAAACCACCTCGTTGTATCTACACTCACTTTGTAATTGTTCAGCTCCACTTACTATATAGGAGCACTTTGTAGTTCTACAGTTACAGACTGTAGTCCATCTGATTCTCGGTATACTTTGTTATCCCCCTTTCACCCTGTTCTTTAATAGTCAGGACTCCCACAGGACCACCACAGAGCAGGTATTATGTGGCTGGTAGATCATTCTCAAACACTGTAGTGACACTGATGTGGTGATGTGTGTTAGTTTGTGTTGAGCTGATACGTGTGGATTAGAGTTTTTACACACTGTGTCCATTCACTGTCCACTATTAGACTCTCCTACTTTGCTGGTCCACCTTGTAGATGTAAAAGTCAGAGACGATAGCTCATCTGCTGCTGCAGAGTTACAGATATAGTGCTAATATTCAAAAACGAGACACAGTGCCGCTGTATGTGTCTAGATTATTTATTTTAAACGTATACATATGTTGTTTGAAAAGAACAGAAAACTCACTCAAAACACACTTACAATAGAAGCCTATAGGGAAGCTTCTTCATCACCTGCCCACTGAGTTCTATTCTGAGTATTGCTTTAAAGAGAGGGGAGTCTGTCAAGACTCCTCTGCCTTCCAGACCTCTCTCCCGCTATTCCAAACAGCCTCACTATTTCTGTGCGATAAGCAGTTGTTGAAATATTCACAGCCGCGTGTCCCACTGCTATATTTGATTGGCCACACTTTAACACATACGTACGCTATTTTAATCAATGTCAGTTATTTTTTACAGCACAACCCGCACAAACCTTGGTAATACCCCTGAAGTCAAACACGCGACACACACACTCTCTAAGGTGTCCTATTGCAAATGGACTGACGCCTCCCCGCCGCTAGAAAGGCCTTTAATTAAACATATCTGTTATAGCTCTGCTGACCATGCAGCTACAATTAGACTCACAGTAGCTACCCATCCTCATAAAGGCAGGAGAACATCATGAACTTCTGACCTCCCCTGTAGATATACCCCCAAGAAACAGCCACAACAACAAGCAAGCACTTAAGGTGGGCATAATCTTATTTAGATGGGGAGAAAAAAGTGTGGTGACACCCTTGAAGCAAACTTGAAAAAGGCGAAGCTTATTACAGCTGAATAAATTTGAGATAAAGGGAGAATTGCGTAAACATGTTCTCTCTGTGGTGCACACCTCGCTTAGTAGGTGGGAAATCAAAATGTCGGTCTTCTGCTCTCCACAACCACAAACATATAGCTACTGGATCAGGCATGTACCATGTACTTCAAAGTAAAGTTTAGAAAGTTTGGCATTTATTGGCAGCCTTTCTTAGCCTATGCTGAGGATATGGAATCTGACGGCATATCAATATAAGCCATTTTATTTTACTCTCATTATCTATTTTTCTATTTTCTTTTCTTTTTCAAAGTAGATGTCAATGATTGGCTAAAAGAGGGCATTTGGGCGTGCCAAAGACCATAGTTTGAAGAAAGTAGTTGAATCTGCAGGTGTATGAAAGTGTACGGTCGTACGGGTCTACCAGCAGTGACTAAATCCCAGTCTACAGGGAATTCCCCTCAGAACTGTGTCAGGGAAGGCATCCACCAAAGCTGGCCCAACTGCGCAATTCTTTGATGTGGCCTACATCCAGAAACTTCAAGATATCACACGCTGTTAGGTACATTCAGTCACAGGTGACTAATTTTTTGTCCTGCGAGCTTACCCTTATATACTATTATTAGACTCCAGTGAAATTTTAAAAATAGAGTTTAATACAAAGTAATGGATACTGTACATGATGTGAGTCCCACTGATAGTTTTGATCTGTTGGTCTCTGCCTTTCGTGCTCAAGTAGTAAGGATTAAGGTGAGAGATGGGAAGTGTACAGACCACCCATACCATATTTTCAAAGTTTTTGCTTCTCAGGCACAGATCTGTCCCGCTACACACTTACAAAGGTGAAATTTGGCTTAGCTTTGGTCTTTTTCATGAATGCAGCCAGGCATATTAGAATAAATGCTACTACAACCATATATGCACTAATGTGATCTAAGCTTCCAGTCTATCTCTAAACTTGGGCAGATCTGGGGAAGTTTACTGAGTGTTTTAGAAGAGAGCAGGGATGCACTGATCACAAGATAACTGTGCTATGCAGGGTGTTATGTAGTATAACAGCTACGTGGAAGTTGCTGTTGTCTGTCATGCACTGCTGTTTCTTTTGTGTTGTCTTTCTCACCCTTGGTCTCTTCCACGTCAGTCCTGGAGGTGGCGCTCTTTTGTAGAACAGCGACTGTGCAGAAGTGGGGAAATGGGGGTCCTGGAAGAGAGCACCTCGTCTCAAACACGCTCTCTTCAACTTATGGTAATTCTGACCCTGAAACAGACACACTCTCTCCGGCATCCTGGAGAGGAGAGGATGATAAGAGATGATGCTAAAATATATGAAAAAAGAGGAGACACTAAAGACAGCGTTTAACTTCAACCTCTAGGTGCATTATTCACTTGTTAATAAAAGGGTTAGTAAACTATATTGTCCCTTATTTTATTAAACTCATGAGTTTGATGTGGTATATAAACACTTTCAAGTTTCAAAATGTGCCATTCCCTCCCCAGTACATCCAGCCCACGTATGGACACTAAGCTGCAGCCTGCTTTCAATTCATTGTTTTTGTGACAAATACAAACACATTTACACATAACGTCTACAGTAGTAAAGTTCTACCCATTCATAGTGAAGTGTTTTCACCTGGACTCTTTTCAAACAATGCTCAAAACAGTGCAGTCGATCATAAAAGAGGTCATATATCAGCTTAATCGCACGGTAATATAAAAACAGTCTGTTTAATTTAAATGGATAAAAAGAGCTCAGATACGGCTATGAAAAAGTTCATCATGACTTATAATTAGTTTGGTATTAACACCTACACAAATATGCACAAATAAAAATATAAAATAAAATAAAAGGGCATGAGCTGTTTAAGGCTATGGGCCCGCATATGTACGCTTAGGTTTAATGGGGCTAATTTAAACACTTCATACTTTATACTATATATATCATTATGATATATGAGCAATGCTTCTCAATTGGGTTTGGGGGAAACTCAACTACACAACACATTCAACTGGACATGCTGACAGTCCATCACAGGGCAGACACACAGACATACATATTCACACTAGAGGCAATTTAGCATCTCCAGTTCACCTGACTACATGTCCTTGGACAGTGGGAGTAAACCAGAGTATCTGGAGGAAACCCACAAAGACACAGCACAGTAAGGACCACAGAAAGGAATTAAACCCAGACCCTCTTTGCTATTCTCACTACTCATTGAAGCACGATGCTGCCCACCTCTGACTTTCAAACTTATTATTTCAGGTTTTACCAAAATCCTGTGAAGGCCTGCAGGAAAACCCCCATAAAGGATACTGCCAGGGACTTTTAGTTGTAGTTGTGACAGAAAGAAACCTCTATATAATGTCCTGCCAGGTAACCTCACATTAACTTCAGTTCCAGGGATGATTAGGTAACAGGGTTTATTTGTAGACTAAGGTGTAATTTGCCCTGGAACTGAGAGGAGTCTGAGAGAGAGGGCGGGTGAGATGACTGCTGCCCTTAAGTGTCCAGAATCAGTAAAGTAAATAAGAAATCTAAATGAATATGTCCAGGGAAGACATTACATGTTTAGGACTTTAGCCTCATGACAGGTTGCACGGGTGTATCAGGTGATGAGGTTAAGATATGTGGATATGGGGATTGGATGGGGGGTTGCAGGAGTTTATGGTTCAGGGGGCTGTTTAAGTCATTACAGGATTTTGGCAGGGGCAGACTGGGAGGCCTGGAGCCAAGAGAGAGCATCAGTATTTGAGCCAACACTGATTCTATGTCAGTGTATATGCCAGAATAACGTGTGTGTGTGTGTGTGTGTGTGTGCGTGTACGCAAATACCGCACAGGCCATCAGTAGCACCCTGCACTCTTGACTTCCCTCTCAGAAAGGAAATGCACCAACGAACCAGGGGATCTTTTACTGACAAACAACACAAAATGTACAACTTCCACTTCTGCACATGGGCACAGTCGTGTTTATTTACCACCCCAACACACTGGTTCAGCTTAGTCTAAGCAACAACTCAAATACATAATAACAGTTTAATCAAATAAATACATTGAAATGAGCATAATACAAATTCAGCAGACCTAAAAATGCACAATATAAGGCTCCACTGAAGACCCTGATATGACAGAACATGCTGTTAGGATGCGTGTGAGGATTTGTGAACCCCCTAACATAAAAAGTGCGGCAAGATTTTTTAAACACACAACTACAACTATAAACGGCAGTTATAAATAATTATTCTAATTATAATTTTAGTGCATATTTGATTCTGCTTTTATGGGAAAATATTTTACTGATTAAACACCATAAGGCTCATGTTACTATCATGACAAGGTATAATCACATTAAATCTGTATTATACATAAAATCTTCATTATATATATAAATACATATAATTTTATACCCATTTGTTTTTATTGACATTGTTTAAATGTAAAACTCATTCTGGCTGTTCAGTATTTAAAAGACATATTTCATAGAATTCATATTTAATCAGGAATATTAATGATCTATGAAACATATAATCTTTATAAAAATTAAAAGGTACAAAAATGTATGTAAATTCAGAGTAATATGTCTGGACTATATACTTCACATTCTTATCTTTAAAGACAATGTGTTTAATAAGGAATCACGCATATCGCTGACAAATCATCAGAAATCTGAAGATGAGGAAAAGACAGAACCACTTGCCTTGCTTCTCTTGATTCCAGCGCTGTGTTTATCTGCTCGAGTTGTTCTCCCACAGTTCAGCTATATCCTGTCATCAGTGCAGCTTTATGAGCTCATCTTTGACATCATCTTTGGGTTTTGTAAAAGCAGTTCCTCTCTGGAGTCAGATGGTCATGCCAGTGTGATCGCTAGGACTCGGATCTGGAGCTGTTTCACTGTTGTACTCCTCATGGGGCTGGTCTAAGGAGACAGTCGAGAGCGACAGGTGTTTCCTTTCTGTTGTTACCTGTCTGCTCGACGTCTCCGTGACAACCAGGTCTTGTACACCACACTAAGAGGAGAATTCTCAGCATACGCTGGTGTCCTGGTATGAGGATGGAAAACTGTATGGAAGTGTTTCCTTATTTTCATCACAGTAGTACAGAGAAAGCCACACAAGCCTAATCAAACTACTGTGTCTGTGTGTGCATGTGTTCGTGCATGTGCATGTATGCAGTGTACATGGTCTTGAGGCTTGAAGCTTTGAGTTATTTGAGTTCATACATGTGGAAGAGAGAGTGTGCTTTAAGGAATACTCCAGCATTTTTCAACCTGGAGAAGAATATCCAGACTGTAAAACGGGTCAGGATGTACTAAGACACTAAAGTATCTGGTTGTAGGCATCTACCATAAATGTGTCGGCTCTATACAGGGTAATGTGTGAAAATCACTGTCTGTGGTGACCAACCATATGCTACATATGTGTCAAATAGAGAGAAAGGTTGGAAAAACGATTCCTTTAAAGGGCAATTCCACCAATTTCTGCAGAATTAAAGGGCAGATATCCTACATTTTTCTCAGATTTATTTTTTTCCCCCTGAGGTCCTCTTATGGAGTTATTGGTAGTTTTATGCATCTAAACCAGTCAGGATTCATTTTTACACAACCAAATCCCAACCTTTCTTTACCCCTTAGGCTGTTTTTAGTTGATGCGTCTTTAAGACACATACATGTAAATCATCTCTGTTCTCACTGGCTGCTTTGTATTGTCTCATTTACTAAGTAGACACTCCTTATAACTCCAGCCTGACTATGCAGAGTTAAACTGCTGTAGGCTGAGTAGGCGGATATAAAAAAATAGTTTCTGTGACATCACAGAAGTAAAGAATTAATTAGGCTGTACATGAACTGCATAGGCTATGAGTGATCGGTATCATTTTGAAACTTTATAATACATTATAAGTCTGTAATAAATGGAGGTTTTGCACGTTATGGGCTCTTTAAATGGGTAAGCTGTACACACAATCATTCAGAGAGGTTTAGTATGACTTTATTGTCCCTAAAACGAATTCACAGAAGGCCACTTCACCACTGTATAGCTATTTCATGTGTATCATTTCATGATACCCAATACGTGTCATGATATTTTGACACACAGCTACAGATAATGCAATGACAGTCACTGTTTAAAAACTGCCATTCATTTCACATACTGCTCTGCTGAAAATCATAATAATCAGGACGAATTATGCTTTATTCTACTAGAAGCATGCAGTTTATTTAGAATAGTGTCTCTTAAATATGGACAATATTAACAAAACTGCTTAGAGGACTCTAGAATACTATTATATTTCTCACCTCTATTTGAAATGGTTAAAAACATGATGTCTGATGCCTGATTACATTGTTTTAAGATATGTTTTACACCTGTTTTACACATTTGAGGTAAAATAGTGCCAAAGAACTTACTCCTATTTCTCCATTATCAACATTACTTAAAACTTGGAGGAGTGGCGTAGGTTCACTGGTGGTTTTAGATAGCAAGGTAATTGATAATCTTGGTGTTGTAGACATAGTGACCCCTGGTTCCTGTCACCACCACTGTAAAGAACTTCTAAGTGGAATTCCCCTTTAATGTTGGGGGTCCCTTCTAAATGACTGCGAGGACGTGCATTCACCAGCGTAACTCCATCCCTCCAGCCACACTACCGCACAATGACATAATAGAGAGTTAGCAGAGGCACACTAGATATCAGCTCAGTTACACAAGGCCCATTCAGATACTGCTACAGTCACAGACACCGCATCTAACATGCAACAATACAAGCCAGTAAAAGTCAGCAAGAGCTTGTTATATATCATCAGAGAGGATGTTTAGTTACAAGCTGTATAAAGCTTATACCAAGTACATCAAGTTACACTGCATTGCTAATTACATTTTGCAGCTAACTTACTAACTTACAGCTAACCTTTGTAAGGTTACTTGAGTTCACATCCTTCGTACCTCCTTTACGGTAAACTCGCAATTCAAATGCCAATAACATTAAATTCTTAAATTCTTTAAAATCAGTCAATTTAATAGGTCATTAATTGTCTGGTTTCATTACTAAAAGATTCACAGTTAAACACCAGGTTCTGAAAATGTGAAAATGAAAAACATTTGTTTACATTACAATCTACAAATTTACATTTACATACATTACATCGTACATGTAAATTCAGTATTTCAATTTACGTTAAATCACCAACGATAAGTCACCAAGAGTTTATTATCAATACAGAGGATGTGCACTCAAGCAACAGGAATACAGGGTTATATATAATATAAATAAATATATATATATGCCTGCAATTATATATATATATAAAAATGTAGAATATATGTATATTGATTTACATTCATGATAAAGGCTAGAAAAGATAGACCACGCAGATGTCCAGTTTGCTCTCCTCCTCATGTTAGTGATGTATATGTGCCTCGGTCACTCACATTTCCTTGCTGCCTCTCTCTCTCTCTCATAGTGTGTAGTCTTGTCCCCTTACTGACCCTGAAGCAGCCAGCTGACCACAAGCCACCTACACACACTCCCCCTCTTCCCGTATTTCATCCGTTCACATTAACAGCAGCTCCTTCATGAGTTTGTCTGGTTGGCACAAAGCACCTCATCCCCTGCCACACACACGATCAAATGTAAAAGCCACACTTACGTCGACTTCACTCTTTCTTCTGCGCCTCTCTGCTCCTTGCTCACCATGCTTCCCCGTCTGTTTTCCTCGTCCTCTCTCTCTCTCTCTCTCCCAGTAAGTTCATCATGCCATATCTGTTGTCATTAAGCGCGTGGCACTGACACCTGAGTCCCCAGAGGCCTCCAGCCCTCTCTCACACACACATACACACTACAGACGTTTTATCTTCAGCACGTTTACTAATCTTACACATAAAAAGACCTTGTGGCATCATCAGAAACATTAAGAAATGTTAAAGGGGAATTCCACCCACTTTGTTTCTAATTTCTGCATTATGAGTTCAGAGGCAGGAGACACACTGACCCAGATTTCTTTACAGTGGTGGTGATAGGAACTGGGGGTTTGTGATGTTTGCAGTGCAAATCTAGACATTTTATTTACTACAAAATGATCAGTGAACCAACATGTGTTTTCTGACTTATCATATGTTTCTCATATGTTGATTGTTTGGCCTGCATGGACCTCTCTGAATATGAAAAAACAGATTTTTCAATATGTCTGTATAATTCAGTGGCTGAGATGTGAAGAGGCATTCAGGGTGGTTTGATGTGAAATGATTTGTTGTGGAGAAACGTATTGACTGTTTTCTTTACAGTGGTGGTGATGGGAATCAGGAGTCGCATGTCTACAAAGCAAATATAGCCTTTTTATTTACCATTTACCATTTACCATAGTGAACCCACACCTGTCTTCTGATATCAGGGTTATAAAGAGTTCTCTTTGGGAACTATTTTGCTTTTAACACCATTTATTTAACATTTATTTTACAACTTAGAACTACTGACCACTTGCACTTGCATTGCATTTAGCCCATCTATGCAGTGAAATTAGGGTGGTCACTTTCATAACCCCAAAAAGGGGGACATCCCACCCCCAGAAGTAGGACACCATAAAGGGAGGGGGGTCGGATACTAGAATGGAATTAAAATCATAACCCAACCTATATAACACAAAAATGATTGCTTTACTCACCTAATTGGGTGGAATGGATGAGATTCGTGAGTCAGATGGGCGTTTACTAATTGACTAGCCTTTAGAGGGCTGACCTGCGGTTAGCCGGTAGGCAAGTCACGGCGTCACATGACCTTGCTAAACCAATGAAATGCAAGGCATGCCTTTTAACACAGACGTGAGCCAATGGCACATACAATATTGTTCGCGAGTGAACGTTTTAAATAGTTCACCCCGAAAAGAGGACTAAATGGCGTCCGTCTAGTGCACCTGACAGAGAACTGGGAGTCGAAAAACCGAACTGTCCGGCCACCCTGAGTGAAATACACACAGTGAGCACACGTACCCAGTGTGGTGGTCACAGCCCTATCCACAGCACAGGGACAGCAGTCGGGTGTTAGCTGCTTCGCTCAATGGCACTTCAATCATATCTTGTCGGTTCAGGGGATCAATCTGGCAACCTTCCCGTCACGTGGCTGGTTCCCTAACCTCAAGCCCACGTTTGACTCTCTACCGTGAATGGATTTTGATCAATTGATTACACTACATTTTAATGCAAAACTTAATGCATATTAACCATTTAATTAAGTAGGAATTTTGAAAAATCGGTGGAGTTTCCCATTAATCTCTCCAGACATCTAGTTACTACCACCACCATGAACAATTCTGACTCTGTAAGGTTCTCTAGAAGAGTAGTTCACATCAAACCACCCCGAAAGAACCTCTAACGAATTGATAGAAATAGTTAAAACGGACCTGTTGGTTGTTTTTTTTTTTTTTTGACCATATCAAACACAACAGGAAATAATATGACATCATGTTTTATGTAATATTTCATGTTGCCAAAAGTGATTGAAAGCAAATAGCAACCATTGTAGTATTACGTACCAACTGCTGGTTACAGCTTATTTCTTAGTTTGCCATATTGGCGTGTTTGATTAGGCTGCTCCTAAACAAGCACATCAGACTCGTACCAACCACAAAACATCAACTCATACAACGTCTCCAAACAGTAGACATATTCATTTTAGCACTGTTCTTTAGGTTACTTCAAAACACTGAAGAAGATGATATTTGTTTCAGAGAAAAACACTTTTACCACGACATCAAACAGCTAATGATGGACTCTTTGTGTGGAGAAGAAAACCAACCAGACTGCTTTGAGGGTACTATAAAGCACAGAGGAAGAAATTGTCAAAGTCTGAGACTTTGTTTTTCTTTCCATTGTGTCGGTGACATTTTGTTAATAAAGGAGATCCAACTAAGATACTTTGGATGCAAACCTGTGGACATCTGCAAAGAAAACGATACCAAGCAAAACAATAAGCCGCCTTTTGACAGAATACTTTCTCTTAAAAGACACAAGTTCTCTACACTACAGCATATTGTAAAGAAGTGTAAAATATTAAAGTAAAACAAGTCTGTTCAGTTTTAAATGTTCCACCATATATCTCTTCTTTTATTTATTTTATTTCAGTCAAAAGCAACACAAGTTACATACAAACAAGATTTAAGAGATGCAATCAAAATCAAGTTATCCCATATCATCATCAAAACATGCAATCAATAGGGTTATACTGTTGATAAGAAAGTACCGTCATATTACATATAGCATATTACAGCATTAAGGTATTAAAATAATTATTTAGCTGGTAAAATTAATATGTGGAGACAAAACATCCCAATCTCTAAATAAAACTTGCATATGACACATTTTTGTAGTCATTCACTAGAATGTGAATTCACTAGAACCGTGGTCATTCAGCAGAAACCGTGCTTTAAATAATCAGAGACTATTGTGCGTTAAAAGGGTAGACAAAAAGGAAACCCATCTTCATAACTGACAAAAAAGCTGCTGGATTCAGTACAGAATGTTCAAACAACCAAATATGATCAACATTTCCTGTTCCATCTTCTGTGAATGAACATAACTTCAAAAGAAACTACGGTTACAGGTGGTTTGATGCCAAAACGGATATAACTTAAAATTCACTTCACGCACCAAAAGTACTATTCTGCAGGTTTGATGAGACCCAACAAAAACAACAGTCACAACAGTACACCTAAAATTACAATCCTCTCCAGCAGTGCAGAGATGATACAGGGTGTCATCTGTACAGGTTTAGTACAGATCGTGGAGACATAGTGCATCACTGCAAAGCACACGCACCACTGGGGAGAAAGTCCTGGACGTATGTAGCCACTGCCTTGGTGAGGTATGTCATGGTGCCAAAACGGCCACTGGGCGCCGTATCATATAGCAGCCGGCAGATGCCTGTGGATGGGTCTCTTTCTAGAACGCTTTCTTCAGCATTTAGAGCTTTCTGCATGAGGAGGAATAAAAAGAGAAATAAAAAAGAAGCACTTTGCAGTGTTCCTGATCTGTCTGTTGGTTTAATGGAAAAACAAGCCAGTCACCTGGTCCTGGTAGAACATGTCATTGGCGATGTGGACAATCTTCTCCACGTGGATGATGCTGCCGATGCTGCTGATGTCCACATCGGCCAGCATGGTCAGCACCAGGATGGCCTCTACCAGCAGCTGCCTGTACTCTGGTTGAGGCACACGGTTCAGCACAGTCTCTACATGCACTGCAAACTTAATCTCACCTGGGGTCATCTGGAGGTGGTGGTTGGTGTGGGTAACACAGGAAAACAAAAATAATACATGATGCAGCAAGATTTTACTTTGCTAATCCAGGCAAATGTAGCCTCAATTTCTACATATTATAAATGTTTACGTTTCGACACCAGCAGCCAAGTACATGAAAAATATTGGATATTGTCCTGTAATAATGATGTGTGATTTTATTACAGACTGCCTGCTTTTTAACATGAGTGTATCAGGATCAACAGTATCCACCTTACCAGTAGATACAGAAACATTACCACATCTCTGTTGACAAAAATTACTATTGATTTAGTGCCTATGTATCTCTTTGCCACCCCCTAGTGGTAGTTCAACCTAACTGCAAAAATGTATACACTGGTTCTGTTATTATCAAACCTCTCTTGTCGTGGATGATGGAAGCACAAAGCCTTCGATGGACAGCCCATGACACTAATGGAGAGAAATCATAAATCTGCATTCATTTCAGTACTGTAATATCTCATCACAGTTAAATACACTGGAAACGCTTTAAAAGTACTAGTTAAAAGTCTTGTGAGCGTTCACGTTCGGTATAAAGCCAGCTTACCTTCTGTAAAATGTTCCAGACTTTCTGATAGAAACCCACTGGAACTCTGTTGAGGGCGCCATCCAGCCTTCTCCTGCGCAGCCACTGACCCTGACGACTGTCTCGTACCTCAGGTGCACTCAAAGAGCCATCGAATGACTCCATCGATTGAAGACGGTGCATCTGGTATTCACATAGGAGAAGAGACACATATCAGTACCATCACAGTGTAAAGGTGCATATCGTCAAAAACATAACTCCAAAACAATAACCTGACAGGAAAAGACAGAAACGTTCATAACATAGGTCACTGCAAAATGATTTTGGACCTTTTCTATTGGTCCTCTCAACACAACATTTTTTTTTTGCACAGCACATCTCACATATGAACAGTAATGGGTTCAGTATGTACAGTAGCTATGCATCAATGAAAAAGAGCAGTATTATTCTGTTTCAGTGCCCATTAAGACCACATTCAGTTCCCCTGGTCTGATAGTCAGGAAACCTTTTCAAAACATAATATTCAAGAACTCATAATCAACCAAATGAACCTAAAACCAAGCACACTTACAGCTTTTACAGTGGGCTCAATGTGCTCAATGTCGAGTGAGGGTGAAGACAAAGTCTGTGGAGAAAGAAAACAGAAACCAATTTGAGGGTCATTTTTAAAAGCTATGCTACTGCTCGACAAAGCACTGTTTATGATTACCCATGAACAATTAAGTTCATGCAGGCCCGGCGATCACCACAAAACCATGCATCTGCAGCCCCTGTGAGATCAGTGGACACATTGTTTTGGTCCCTTAAGGTCTTTTGTGAGACGTAGCAGATTGCCCAAATTCCTTCCAACACCAGCAAATGTCTGTATTTATTTATTGGAGACAAGGTTAGCACATTGACTTCTGCAAATTCTACAAACAATTACTATATCAAGCCAGAACATTTTAAATTGACCCCGGCTGAACCAGACTTAAGCATGGTATGGCTGACATCACCTTACTCTGAGAAGACCAAGACAATCTCCTCTCCTCCAGCTGCAAATGGAGACACAACTCTAATTCTTACCACAGCAGTTACTAGCTTAAGTTGCCTTGTTGCAGTGTTCTGAGTATTGTAATCTGTATATGATGGGTCTCTGCTGCCTGTCGCTGACTGTGTCAGTCCCTTACCAGCTTCATATCACTCTTTAGTTTGCTGATGCCTGCACGCTCACTTTTGGTGGCACCCACATGGCCAACCTCATGGATGGAGATGGCAGGACTTGCACCTGTCTCCACTGAGCGGACTGGACAACAAGTAAACAAACAAACACACATACAAAAGAAATACACACAAACAAAAAAGCACAGCATAAGAGCTTGAAATATATATTCGAACCATGTTTGTGTGAAATTTGGTTCAGATGTCAATTCTCAAGTTATTGTCGTTGATTAGGGTCATTTCAACTGTTTGGGTTTCTTGTGTTTCTCGTGGTCCATCCCGTAATGCATTTTGTCCATTTGACCAGATGAAATACAACTATACTTTTCCCACATAAACTTTCAATTTAACTTTGTTTACTATTTTCTATACTACTGAAAATAGTACAAAAATTGGTTTACTATTTTTGCCTTGGAGTACATAAAGGTTCTTGTGATTACTTCAGTCTTGCATGTCCTCCATTTTTTAATTTCCTTATTTATTCTCTCACTTGCTAGTCAGCACTCAACAGATGCATTTTTACTCATGTAATTGTACGAATTAACAAAAATTAGGCTGTACATTTTTAAACTCTGGGGTGGGACAGTGGTACAGTGAGTAGCACTGTCACCTCACAGCAAGAAGGGCCTGTGTCCAATTGCCCAATGCCCTTTCTGTGTGGAGTTTGCATGTTTATCTCCATGGGCTTCCTCCAGGTGCTTCAGTTTCCTCCAACACTCCAAAGAGATACAGTCAGGCTAGTGAGAGATACTAAATTGCCCCTAGGCTTTAGCAGCCCCATGACCCAGGAGGATATGTGGCTTAGATGATAAGTGAATGAATTAATTTTTAACATATTACTTACTGACTATTTATTTTTTTATTTAACCATTTCCAAATATCTACCCAGTAGATGATTTGTAATTATCATCTAATACCTAGTTTTGCTCATCAACCCCTTATCAAACTGAATCAGGTGTGCTGCTGATGGCCTGGGGGAACCAAACCTGTGTTGTTCTAACCTGTGCACATTTTAACCCCTTTCATATATAAAACATATCTCAGAATATACGGCTTTTATTCTATTGTTATAGATTTTTACCTGCTTTCTGCTGAGATAAATTGTGTTTTAACATCCTGCTCTGTCAAAGTGCCTTAGAATGATTAAATGCACTGAATACTGTGCAGCACAATCATAATCAACAGCTCAACCATGACAAGTGCAAAAGAAAGCAAAGGGGAAGAAAAGGGAAGATAAGGAAGTGGTAAAGGTATTAAGGCATAACGTGACTAACCGCTTTTCTGCACACCAAACTCTTTGCCACTGAGGATGTGATGTAACAGATTCTTTAGCTCAGATGGGCTCAGACTCATCAGACTCTCTGTGGCCTCCTCTCCTGAAACACACAAACACGGACATATAGACATGCATCACAAATTCTAAGCCAATTGATTTATTCATTTTAAGGCTTACAATTCTGTAACTACTATGAAAATAATATGTTAGTCATGTAGTTATGATAGTGTAGATATGTGAGTGAGGCAAATGGGTCTGTACAGTTCAAGCTTAGCTCTTAAAAATATCCATCATACACAAAGACTCATTAATATAAAAGAGAACAAAACAGAAAATATTAAATGAAACCCTCCATTTTTAGCTGTACCTGAACAGCTGAGTGACTGAGCCAGTTCAGTAGCCATGACCTGAATGATGAGGCCAATCCGAAGCCTAAACATCTCACTAAACAGACCAGGCTGGGTCCTAATGTTCATCGCCAGGTACACCATGATTTCCTGTCACACACACCCACATAATAACAAACCTCCACAGATCATAATTTAGACTAAAAATTAAGAACACAAACTAAATCATTTGCATACAAACAGGTAATAATTAATAACATTAATAACGGTAATAATTAATAACATTACGTTTTTTCTTTATCTTTTCAATAAAAAAAATCTACATGTAGGTTGGGTAAGATGTGGAAGTAGGGATCTAGTTAACCTGGGTAAGGATGGAGATAGTGATGTTGTTCTCACTCGCTTGATCAATCAGTTTAGCTAGCTGGTCAGGAGGCATGGGCCTGAAAACAGGTCACAAATCAGACACTATTTTAAGTAGCTGTACACAAAGTCAAAATAAGCAGTCCTAGTAAAAACAGACTTTACCAGGAAATAAGAACACCTTAACTCTGAATTTACAGATTAAAGCAATCTATAAAATTAAAAATGGTTTTGGTTCTTTTGGTCAAATTTTCTATTTTTACCCACATAAAAAAGTTACAAGGTTTCTTACAACATCAATATGTATGCAATGCTTGGGGTTTTGCAAATGAAACAGCAGCTAACTCACGCAGTAATGGTCTTTTCTCTGGGCTCTGGTGGTAAGCCCACTGTTAGATGCTTCTGATGAGCCAGCAAATCAGAGCAGGCCTGCAAACACACACAAGCAACATACACTACCATCCACATGATGCATACTGCAAAGAATACCTCATCTAAAGATCACTCTTGATCAATCACACAACTACACTAAACACAGTGGTGCTGCTTACTTACCCAGTCAAGTTCCTCCACTTTCTTGCGAAGCATGCCAGAGATCATGCGGATGAGGCCCCAGCAGCGCAGGTCTCCTGCCTTCTCGTACAGCTCCAGCAGCAGCTTGCGCACTGTACTACCTTTACCATGCAGCTGGGTATCCCACTCCATTCCCCTGATGAGAGAACACAAACACCAAAAAATTAACCTACTAAGCACACAGTCCAACTCACATGCCCACATCATCTTTAACTATTAAGGCAGGGTCAAAAGTTAATACAGAAATGATGCAATCCATTGAACATACGCTATATATAAACAAACAAAATAAACTGCTAATGTACAGTGGGTACGGAAAGTATTCAGACCCCTTTAAATTTTTCACTCTTTGTTTCATTGCAGCCATTTGCTAAATTCAAAAAAGTTCATTTTATTTCTCATTAATGTAAACTCAGCACCCCATCTTGACAGAAAAAAACCCAGAAATGTAGAATTTTTTGCAAATTTATTAAAAAAGAAAAACTGAAATATCACATGGTCATACAGTGGAGGAAATAAATATTTGATCCCTTGCTGATTTTGTAAGTTTGCCCACTGACAAAGATATGAACAGTCTATCATTTTAAGGGTAGGTTTATTTTAACAGTGAGAGATAGAATATCAAAAAGAAAATCCAGAAAATTACATTGTATAAAATATCTCCACACATACTGCCAAAAAGTTCAATCTTCGTCTCATCAGACCAGAGAATCTTATTTCTCATAGTCTGGGAGTCCTTCATGTGTTTTTTGGCAAACTCTATGC